>VZRL01006642.1:339328-367632 GCA_013397895.1 Origma solitaria
GCCCCGCCGCCCCCGCGGCTCTTCGCCGCTGCCCGGCACGGAGGTAAGAGCCGCCGCGCTGCCCCGCGCAGGGAGCCCGGGGCGCAGCCCCCTCTGGATCCCGTCCCTGCCGCCTCCTCCAGCGGCCGAGCCCGACGGCTCTTCGGCGGCGCATCCCGCTGCGGCGGGAGCGGGCGAGCGCAACGCGGGTCGGGGGATGCGCTCCCATGGCCACGGGGCAGCCGCGGGGGGACTCTGCCTGTGCTGAGGGCAGCACCGCCCAACCCTGCTCCCCGGCTGGAGCTGTGGGGGTGTCCGGGACGGAAGGGAGGAGAGGGTCCCTAGGGCTTCGGCACCTTCGGCTGGGAGGTCAGCTGGGGCCACCGCTGATCTACAGCCCCTCAGAGCAAACCTTCCAACTTCCCTATACTGCAAATCAGCACCGGGGGAGTCCCAAACGTGGGACTGCTCCTCTGGTCTGCACAGAGAGGATAAATGACCAATCTGAGTGACAGCTGTCTGGATGTACTCCTTTAAACTTCCTGTTCAACTTTGCTGGTTCCCATGTGGTGCTCTTGTCTAGTTTTGCAGGGTAGGTGCAGAAAATCCAGACTGTGTTGGGCTTGGGGCTTGTTTCACCTTTCGGAGGATGCTGAGACTGAGGCAGAGAGCCATTTCCGGCACTGGGATGGGACAGGCCTGGCAGGAGCAGCAGGGACAGCTCAGGGCCAAGCACAGCTGCCTGGTGATGCTCACACTGTCCTTGGCCAGGAGACTGACACTGCTAGGTTTGATGCGGAGCCATGCAGAAACATTTCCTACCGGAGTGGAGCTGCCTGAGGGGTTTGTGTGGGTTAGGATGGTGAAGTTTAGCAAAAAGGAGAATCTAGTGACTGTCCTTGGCTGTAGCCTGCTAATATTTTTCTCTTATTGCCTGCCAGAGACCTTTCTGGAGAGAAGCCCAGCTGAGGGAGCCCAAAGAAGTTCAGTTTCTTAGGGATTTGTGTCCCTGGAGAGCACCCTTGTGGCTGACGGCTGGTAATGGGTGAAGTTGAGATGCAGCCCTCCCCAACTCTCACTGGTAGACTTTCTTCTGTTCAGTAGTCTGTTTTAAATGGAGTTAAGTCCCATTTTGGAAAAACTTGCAGTTGGGTGACAAATTCAGAAGATGATAGGTGAATAACTGCTTGGTAGGGCAGGCACTTGTTCGGGGAGATTGCTTCACCTTCTAAGGAAACTGGGCTAAAATTTGTCAATCAAAAGGTAATCAATGCTCTGGCCATGGAAGCTTCTCAGTGTGATCTGCTCCAGGCACTGAACTGTACGTCAGCAAGGGGTTGTATTGTCCTAGTGAACTTCCAGATATTCTTGCTTTTTCAGTGAAGTCAAGTCTCTGGTAGTTACAGAAAACCAGCCCAAACCAGATTGCCACAGATCTATGTGCTGACTGGAAAAGATGCTGCTGGTTATCAGCATGACTGGTCATAAGTGTTTACTTACTGCGCATTGAATTCTTTATGTGCTGTGGGCAAAACCTCAGCCCAAGAAAAAAGTGTAAAATGGTCTTTTCAGGTCAGAATACATGAAGGTTTACATGTGTCTTCTTTTCAAGAGGATGAAAGATTGAATAGTATGAACAGGAGAATTGCTCTCAGATTTATACTTTGCAATTATTATTGCAATAATTACTAGTTATCAGGTGGCTTGAGGAAAAATTCTGTTTTGGACACCAGTATTCTCCATTTAAGATGTTTGCTCTTAACTAAATAATTCTATTTAACTATAGAATGTATAAATATTTCATAATATTTATATAACTTTGAAGGGGAATTTTCTTGAATCCATCAGCATTATACACATTAAGATTTTGTTTTCTGTTAGTTGTTACTTGAAGTAACTATGCTGTACACAGAAGGAGCAGCTGAACATCCTTAGAGAAATTTTCCAGTTGTCCTTGGCATAGGTGCAGTGTCCTATGGGCAGCCACAAATGCTTTCTCTCCAGCCTAGAAAGAGTAGATCCACAGTTTAAATAATAGTCACATTTTCTTATTCATCTCATTTTTTGTAACTAACACCAAGGCTACAAATTGCTACCTGTCATGGTGGTGTGTACTTGGGTTTTTGGGATAGAGAACTGTGACAAGGCTTTCCTTACAACAAATTAACTCTTTTTTTATAATTCCTGTCACCAACACGTTAGTGGCAACTTTTTACTCCAGCTGGAAGTACCTGATCATCAGCTGAACAGAACAGCTTATCTTCCCCTCAGACAGGAAAGTTGTTGCATTCAGTTCAATACTCAGCCAAGCATTTGAAACTAGAGTTATGTATTTTGATTGTCTGTAGCTGCTGAAAATCAAACCCAAGTGTCTGATTTAAAAGACAATTGAGCAGCTAATTACTTCTTTTGTTTGAAACAAAGAACATCCAGAATAGTGCTGCATGCAGAACAACGAATGCAAGATGAGTCATTTCTGTGTGTTTTCTCTTTTTCTTTTTTGCTTTTCTGAGGATGCTACTCCATATTATCAATGAGTTGAATAGCAGGAAGACTGAAATGTGCTTCACCTCCTGTCCTCTCATTCCTTCACTCTAAGGACTCTCTCCAGCTTTAGTCTTGCCACCCACTGAGCTGCACTGGCTGACTCACCTTTCTTTTATTTCATTTGGGGGCTTGGTTAACTATTTGTATAGTGAGAAAGCTGACCTGGAGTACCACTGGGTGAATTCTAGGAGCAGCAC
The DNA here is from genome assembly GCA_013397895.1 of Origma solitaria. NCBI lineage: Eukaryota > Metazoa > Chordata > Aves > Passeriformes > Acanthizidae > Origma > Origma solitaria. Next base: position 342,052 of record VZRL01006642.1, read on the forward strand.
AAGGCAATTGGCTACAGCACATGTCCAGGGGTGAGGTTTGAGAGGGCATGGGACCTCCTCCTGAAATTGATAGGATCCTGCTCATTTAGTTCAGGCCGTAATGGAAAGGCACAGCACCCATAGGGTGCCTTTGATGAGGAAGGAAAAGGCAGAGTGAAACACTGGACTGTCAGACATTGTACATGTACCACTCAGTTACAGATGCATAAATTGGATATGAAAGCAAGAGTGTTTTCGGTCTGTGATACCCTATCTGGAAGTGGTTGGCAGGTGGTTCATGGACAGGTCCTGGGCTAGAGCTATGCCCAGGGAATAAGAACTGTGGTCTATTTCATGTGATTTTGCCACAGAGCAAAGGGGCATGACTGAAATAGAGAGGACACTCAAACCTGCCCTGCTGTGTTGGAACAGTGAGATGCTGTGACGTGCCTGGAAAGGACTCTTTAGGTTTTTCTTCCCCTTTAATAATCAGGGTTATATTCTATGTCATGTGCTTCTTAACCACAAGAAAATTTGTGTCATGGTTCTTGAAGGACCCAGGACACTCACATATGCAATAGAGATACCAGTTTCACCATCATTTTAGCTGTCTTAACTTGTTATCTCTTTTATCCCTACATGTTCAAAAGTCTTATCTCACACAGATCTGTCCCTGTTTTTCTTGGTGACCCGATTAATTGAGAGTGAGCACTTACTCTGGAGAGTACCTTTAGAAGAAATTCCAGCTAACCAAAAGGCAAACTTCATCTTTTCTAGGATTTCTGGTAGGATGTCACTAAAAATACAAGTTGTTCCTTTGAGTTATTATATCCAGTAGGATTAAAATATCTGTCATAACATCCTTTACTTGCCTGATTTCCATGAAGTTTCTATGCTTGAGTGTGATTTTATTTATTTTTTTCACTAAGAACTGTCTTAAAGTTCTTTAAGCTTAGTGATGAAAGCTTCTCAATGGGTAATCTTTTTTATAACTATCCCCTGGTTCTGATGCATAAATGTGGTCAGCTTTTTTTATGATGAAAACATGTATTTTCACGAAGAGAAGATTCAGCTTCAGGTTATTTTTGGATATCATGTCACGGGAACTAGAATAGTTTGTCATTCTTCTTAGATTTTCTTTGTTACATTTATCCAAACACTTTCCTCAAAACCAGAATAGCTTCCATGTAATTAGATTTAAAGAAATCTTGAGAAATACAAAAATCTGCATTGACTATACTTTCCTTACATGTTGCCCACCACAGTGCAGAAAGGAGCTATCTAAACTTACAAGGGTTAGGGGGCTGAAATTTCCCTTTTGTCCTGGGAGACCAACAAGACATTTTAAAACATTTTGAGTAACTATTTTTCAGGCATGAAGGAATGAAGATAAATAGTGCTCTCAGTTTCTGAGTGTGTTCAAATTAGCCTCCTGAGCATATCTACTTCAGAATTAGAATAACATATCAGAGAAGAGAATTTGGCCCTCAAAATACTTAAGCTTTAAGGTTGCATTTACGAGTTCAGTTTTATGCCAAAATTTCTTTCACATCAGCAGCAGAAAACTGTAAGTTATCCTATGACATAGTGATAGTTTAACCATAATTCAAAATGAATTAGATTTGAAAGATATGTTTGAGGTTTATTTTAGTTTATGGTTAAATCAAACCCATGTATCCTATGCAAAGCATAAGAAACATTTTGCTCTTTTTCCTCACTTAAAGGATCTCTTGTAAGTGTAGGGATAGTTACAGCTGCAAATCCCTAATTCTGCAAGACCTGCTGTGCCTGATACTAAACTACTTCAGTGAATGTAATTACAGATCCAGAATAAAAAAAGAGACCATTGAGGAATGTAAACTTTGTCTCTAGGAAATGAAAATGTATGGCATGACATAACATAGAGTTCTTTGTTATACTTAAGCTTCATCTGATTATTATTCCTGTTAATAAGCTAGCTTTTTTTTTTTTTCTTTCCTACCATATTGTGTTAATAGGAATTGCTGGGCATTCAGAGACTTAAAAGAAGATGAGCATTCATAAAAATGACATGCTCCAAAATCACGTAAGCCAAAACAAACATTATCTTAGAAATTAGTAAAATAGAGGGTGAAACTAGTTTAAAAGAGGAATAACTGTTCCATTAAAAAAATTCAAATAAATTCTTCTCATTTATAGCAATCATTTCTAATTCTGTAACTGACAGTTTTAAATCACTTGTTTTTACAGTCAAGTTGGTAGGTAGGCTTTTCTGAAACAAAACCAGCAAACATAATTTGTTTTTGAAAGCTTAATATAATCTGTATTCCAAATGTGTAAGGGGCTTGTTTTTCTTTATTTTCAATGAGGTCGACATGATATAGAAATCTAAATTTGCATATTCCAGATCTATTGGTTAAAAGAAAATATATTCTCATAGATTAACAAATGTAATGAATTATCAAATATTATTCCTCAGCAGAAAATCTATATGGCAATGTCCTTGGGACAGGGCAACTGGCTTGGGTGCTGGAAGGAGTGAAGATTCCATAAGGCAATATGCTTCCTCACCCCAGTGGTTACTGAGGCAGGATCAGAGGGGCTGTGAGGACCTAACCACACCATGAGGCAGAAATGTAAACGGTCCCAGTGAGTTCAGCAGAAATAACAATTATCTCTGCTTTTACCATGGTTCTGTGTCAGTTCCACCCAAAAAATTACCAGTGGGCAGGAGGAATTTTTATTTCCTTTGGTCACAGAAAGTTCCAAATGCTGCAGAGATTGTATATTCCTTCAGTTCTACACAGTGCTTGGATCAATCAGGGTTACAATGCCTTTATGATCTGTCACACTGCTGCTACATTCTTTTTCCCTGCCTGCTTGGGTTTTCAGGTGTATTGTGCAATATGCCTTTTAACAGCAATACTCTGTGTTTGGCAAACATAATTGCCAGACAGTGGAGCCAGGCCAGTGAACAAAAGGCATCTGAAATCTAGGATAAGCCAGAAGTCTTTGATATCATGATGGAAAATGTCAAACCCGTGGATCAACCCTGAGGACTGATGACCAGTGAGCAAAGACAAAATGTAGTTGTTACATACATGGAGACTTAAAATATAATGAGGTACATCAGAGTAGTCCTTCAAATGAAGAGTTCTCCAAGGGGCTTTGCTCCCACTCCCATTCATCCCAGCGAAGGGCACTCGATATCTGAGATGTTGTGCTGTCCTGGCCCAAGAAGGGAGAAACCTCGTTGACCTGCAGTACCCTGAGCAGCAAACATTTCATAGTGCTCTGTGCTGTCCCACGAGCAAGGCAGGATGTCAGCATATGGAAACACTTTTCTGTTGAGCTATTGCTTTAATCAATATGAGGAGATCTTCTGGGTTTTGTTTTGGTCCTACTTCATGTTTTTATAAAACTTGTAATTAGCATGACATGACACACAATTATTAATGTGTGCAGTTCTTGCCCCAGAAAAGTGAATGTCAGAATTTTCACTGTATTACACCTGGACTAGGTCTGAAGGACTCTTCACTAGGACTCCTCCAATATGCAGGGAGGTGAATAACAAAGCAAACAGAAGTTTTGTTTCAAAGTAGATCTGTGTGCATTACTGTCTGTAATTCAGGAACAGCATGCATTTTGTATTAGTCTAGGTTGGCCCTGAGCCTGTGATAAAACTGAAAAGCTGACAAATTTTGTGTGGTTTTTTTCTTTTCATTAGCCACAATTTGATTTTTCTATCAAGAAAGAATGGCAGGTCTCTGTGTTTTAGTGGTTTGTTATTTCAGGTGTTAGTCTGCCAGGGAAAGCCTCTGAGAGGCTCTGAGGGAGAATGGCAGTGCACAGGTGTAAGACTTTGTAGTACATTTATTGTTCTTTAGATAGCCTTTAACCTTGAAAATACACTGCCTCATGTATGGAGATGATGTTGCTTTTCAAATAAGTATTTGTACAGGGAGAAGGACTTAAAAAGAGACGCATACATCCATCCATACATATAGGCACACAGACTCCCCTTTTAATTAATAGGCTTTGAGGACAATTTGTGTGAGAATGATGTGATGTTTCAGACCCACATGTGGTTTAAAAGTTGCAAAGGTGACTTATAAAGGCTTGTATTTTCCAAAGCACTTAACACAGCATAAAAATAATTGCATTGTAGTAGTCACTGTGGAAAGCTATAAGCCAAACTTCATAATCAATGAAATACCTGAGAAAGATGCACCTACAAAAGATGCATCTACAAAAAGAGCCACTGAAAGGCTGCAGAGAGAAAGGGGTGACTTGTATATGTAAGGCCACTGTCTGCATTGGGATCATTGGGATTGATGATCATTGGATCATTGGGATGATTTTATTCTCACAGAAGATATCTCTAAGTGACCTGAAAGTAGTTTGTAGGAAGGGGGAAATATCTCCCTTATTAATGTCTGTTTTCTGGAGAACTAAAATTTTTTGAGGTTTCTCTAGTACATGTCACGAAAGTAAAAAGACCCAAAAACTGAAACATGACCATATGTTACAATAATAATTTGTAAGATTTGTTTTAAAACATGCCAAATAAATACAGTTTAATAGTCATGGTAAATACCTTCTTTTTCGGTACATACATTCAGATGATATTGTACTAAAAAAAAAGATAATTTGTTGCTTATGTTTGGTTTTGATGGTTGATGGTTAGGCTTTTCTATTCAATTCAAGGATGACTGCTTCATTTTGTCACTTGTGAGTTAGAGGCTACTACTTTTTGTGGAAGTCCTACAGGCTATTTACTCAAGTTTTGTGGGTTTTTAATGTCGGTCAATTGGAAAACAATTGCTCTAGTGAGGGGTTTAATTGACTATTGATTACATACTGAGGGCACAATTCTTTAGGTTATAAACAAGATTTGACACATGAAGGATCCAAGCATTTGATTGATTAGTGGCCATTTTTATATTATCCTATGTTTTATTATGTCTGCTCTGCAAAAAATCATTGATGTGCAGTGCTCCACTGATTTTACAAAAACAGTGCATAAAAATATGTTTGTTTAATACAGGCTTCAACACCAGTGAAAAATACTGTTTGGAGTTACAAATTGTGGCTACTTTTTGATCCTAATACATTGTTTTTAAACATACGGTTAAAATGTATGTAGTCAAGCAAAAGCCACTCATGGTAAAGGCACAATTTAAAATACTAAGAATATTTAAACTTTTTTTTACATAAGTTTCTTGTTGTTGGGTTTTTTGTAAGTCTATTAAGTCTTTCTCAATGCAAGTATATTGGTCCAATTGCATTTTAGTACGTGCTGTCTTACTACATGATTTGAAATCTGTGTCTTTGGTTAAAAAGAACTATTTAAGGTTACATCAGCAAAGCAATCATTGTCATGTTCCTTGCAGATTTTAGACAGCTTCCTGAGTGACATAGCACAAGTCTAATTAAGGCTTTGCTACTCAAATTATTTTCTTCTTTTTTACTCAAGCCTGTAAAATAAGGTGAAAAGCAAAATAAAACCCTACTGGAAAAGAGTCAGACAGTTTTTCTTCCTCAACCTTTGCTGTTTATGATATGTTTCAGTAATAAGAACCTTTGAAATGAAGTGTTAGAAAAATGCATCCTCATCAGTATATGTGGCAGTAGTGGATATATGCCCTGGATTGGTAAAACCCTTAAATCCCATTGGATTAAAATAAGTAAGGAGATAGCTGTGATGTTATTACTCTAATCATGATAGAGTAATTACTTCTCTGTCTGTTAATAACATAGCATGCCGAACACAAAAAACTTCTGCTCTCAAAGAATTTTCAGTTTAGGAAATTTAGGAAAAAGATTTTCAGAACTTGTATTTGACACAGTAAACTCAGAGTTATGACCAGAACATAACAAAACCTATGAGAATTTCTTGTGGTCTCCATGGAAATATTCTGGGTCAGAAGACAATCTAGAGCAGGCTCATTGCTTGCATTTGATACTGTGTACCTAAAGTTTGAATGGACTTGTTGGTCAGTAGTAATTTAGCAAGGTACAACAATTTTGGCTTCCCATTATTATGGGATCAAATGCCAAGTTTCCATGTGAAGTTAACATATACATATTGTCCCCTTTATTCAGTAACAAGTCACTTTTCCAGATATCAGGAAATTTTTGTTCTTTCCAAAAACGGATAACTACAAAATAAATAGTTTGTGTGGATAAGATTGGCACAGGTACAGCAAATTTACACTCAGATCTACTTCTCATGAACAGGGTGACTCTGCATTACCTACATCGTGGAGTCACTCCATGTGTGAATATGTGATTCAGCTGAATGGGAATATGGAGAATCGCTTATATAAGATGCAGTCAGGGCTTTCAAAATTCTTGAAAAAATTCAAATGATGCATTTATACTGAAGTCCACTGTCCCAGAATTGAGCAGCACCTCCAGAAAAGCCTTGCTTCTCCTTCTTTACTTTTGGCTGGGATAACTGTTCCTTTCCTGTCAGAACAAGGAGTGAAAAAAGAAGAAAATCTGGAGATTAAGTATTACAAACAAGTTAAGGGTTATTTTAGAATAAATAGAAAAACTTCTCAAGTGTTAAGGGTATCACTTTCTCTGCAGTTACACTCTATCTCAGAATACCAGAATATTATAACTGTGACAGTGGTATTAAAAAATCAGAGAAATGTTAAACTTGTCCAGTCCCAATATAGGGAAAGTGTTTTCTGCTTTTTTATTTAAAGTCAGCTCTTTCTGCTCAGCACCTTTTGGCCTGTTGAAATGTATGTATGAATGTATTTTATACCTGGTTATGGTCCTTGAGGATAAAATCTCCAATATCAGTATGTATAAGTAGCCCATCACCTCTGATTCATTTATATGCAACAGTCAAATAAAATATTCTGATTTTAGTTATAATTTATAAGAGGTCTCCTTATGTGACTGTGATAGGGTAAAATGACCTTAGCTTGAGTATAAACCTGACATATGATCACTGGGAACATTTTTAAAGTAGTACTTTGGAATAAAGGGTTTATAATGGAGAAATGGTGAGTTGTTAATCTATTTGAGATAGTTCAGTGTCTGTTCTAATTCGGAAAGAAATAGAAACATTTCTAAAATAAGCACAGGAAATGTAAAGTACAGTTAAACATTACCATTTGCACAGCAATCAACCTGAAGCCTATTCATATTTAGAAAAAAGAGCAGGGTCTAATTAAGCTCTGGCAAACTCGATTCTATTTCCTTTCACACCAATAGAGTTTGCCTATGTTTGTCAGTGCTGAGTTTGGCTTGTATGCAGTTAAGCACATGTCATCAGTTTTCATTCAGTCAATTCAACTTGTTCATATATTGCTTTTGATGTATTGCAGCTGTTCTTGTGTTTAATTTATGCAAATATTCCAGAATCTACATTTATTAGCAGCCATGATAGCTAAAACAGAGTACTTTGCATAGAGACCTGCAGAATTGCAAGAAGTGAATTTCCTCTTCATACTTATCAATGTGTAGTTTCTGTATCTTATTCTAAGAGTGGTTTTGCCTTCAGTCAGGAGCCCTCCAATAACTTTCCATACATAATTTGGGGTCTCTGGATTCATCTGAAATATCTCCCTTGACTGTGATTTCAAGTAGCTGATAGATGAATTAATAGAAATTGGTTTCTGTTACAGAAAAGAAAGATTTTGAATAGTAAAAGATTGCTTCAGTAAATAATGCCTTGAATAGTTCAACCAGTCTTTCCTGTATGTCTCATTATTTTCAGTGAATTGTCCTTTTGTAAGTTTAATGAACAATTGGTATTGTAATACATCTTTCCTCTTGGAAAGGGAGAAGTACATATTCGCAGCTTAGTATTCAAAATAGGAAGCGTTTCATAATACCCTACATTTTCTCATTTGAGTTGTTTGAGGGAAATGCTATCCTGTTTATTAGATTTTCTTAGTAAAAGAAGGGGGCTCTTTTGCATAAACTCATACATCAGTTCTGTAATAGTTTTGAGAGTTTTTTCTTTACTTTTCAAAATAAGCATGTATTTTAGTGCTTTCCATGTTCACATGTCTGACAGAGAAGAAAAGAAAAAGGTAAAGTATGCACATAGTGCTCATCTATATGTGTGTGGTACTGTTCCAGAGTCTCATAATGCATAGTTGCTAAATAACTTTTTATATTTCAAATGAAAACTTTACAGAATATTTTAACCTAGGTCTTTATCCATTCTAGTTTTAACTGTTTTCTAGAGTGATCGCTAATAGTAATAGCAGAAAAGTAACCACATACACTACATTTGGCTTATTTCTTGATCCCACAGCATTTTCTGATGGAAACAGGGATTTGCTGGGAGGAAAAAAAAATAAATCTATGCTTCTTAATGTTCTTTTGCCAAGCTAATATAAGGGTCTCCACAGGCAAGGATTAACTAATACAAATATGCTTTCTGAGCAGCTATTGAAGAATTACTAATAAACATAATTACAGCTGAGTTCAAGATATCCAACCTTGTAAATATATCCTGTTATAATTTCATTATGGTTGGCTGAAGCCCTAGGAGAAGCCAATGTTTCAATCTCTTTGTTCAAGTCTTAATGAATTATTGGAACGTGGCTGATTAAAAAGCATTGGTTCAGAAGAGGCTGCTGCATTCTGAATGTCGCTGTCTTTGATGTTGTTTACCTCCCAAGTTGACTCATTTCCTTGGCCAAAAATCTCAGTACGTGAAGCTGTGAGCCTACTTTTTTTACCATTATATTGTGTTTGGAAGACAAATGTGGTAGGTAGCTGTTTAGGGAACATTTTAAGTGTTCACTGAAACTCACACCTTAGAATAGAATTCTCCAAGAAGTGGGGCACAACTATATGGTAGCTAAAGGAGATACAACAAAATAAGTGGGGTGCCCAAGCAGACATATAGTTTCTTCTTAGAAACCACATTTTCCTTACTTACTCCTTTCTTTGTTTTTTTTTTTTTTGTTTGTTTGTTTGCTAAACCTGTTTGCTACCAGTTTCCAGTTGCTTCTGAAATGAATGACTCTTCAGCTATCCAAGGCAGAGTCTATAATGTGAAAATATCTGTTTGAGACACTGAGTACCACTGGGTAAGAGCTGTGCCCTACACTACATACCAGAATATACTTGTGGAGAGCTACAGATTTTAGTTAATCAAAAAAGAGTGCATGCATAAGGGTTTAGGATGTGAGTGCATCTCATCTTGAGATTGGAGTCAGATCCTTGAGTAATTCCTTGACAGTGAACATATTCAAAGATGTGGATGAAGTTTGGTGAATTGGTGGTCCCTTCTCAATGGCTTGGCCTTGTTCCATTGCTTCCCAGAGCACACACAGGAGGCAGTCCCTCTGTGAGCATTCCTGTTTCCCAGCAGATCAGTTCCACACTGCATCCTTGGTTAAACTGGACTCAAGTGCAGTGTTAAGATGCATCCTGATTTTTTTCATCTCCGTTAAACTAGTCTCACTTAAAGTTCTTTCCATTGGGTGCATCACCCACAATAATGTAGAAGGAGCACCTATAAGATTCTCCACTCAGGCAAAGGTTGACAAATACTCTCTTCAGATTGAGTGGAATTTTTCAATTCTGAACCTGTCTTCAGGTTATCCTTTTGCAGCCTCTGCTCTCTCGGGGTGGAGACAGGGGTTTAAGAAGTTGGCATGCTTGGATTGAGGGTCTTTTCTTTAGGGATGACCTTGCACTATGATTTAATTAGTAAGCATGGCCTGCACAGGTAGAAGTAACCCCGAGTTCATGGGCTCAGAGTTTCTGAGGTGTCTCATTGGTAACAAGCCTCGGAAGGATCCTCAGTCTTCTGAAATGCGACAGAAGGAACATCCGAGCAGATAAAGCTTTTACTTCAGTTACAATAGCCTAAGGGTTATTCAAAATAAACTATATAGGTTTAATTTGAAGAGGCAAGTATACAGGCTAAGAATATTTGAAGTGTGGTAATGAGGGCTGCAGCCCAGGCCTGGTAGTTTACTCTTTTGCATAAGAGTATGATAAAGATTCAGAAGGTACAATAGAGAAGGAAATAACATGAAAGCTGATTTTGCCAGACAGGTAAAAAGACTTATTAATGCTGGGAGAATCTCCAGCTGGGAAAATCCACGGTTGTTATAGCCTTTGTGCCACCAGAACAGAAAAAAGGGTTGGCTCAGAGAAGAGAATCTGGCTCAAAGAACTTAAAATAAATATCAGATGTCAGAGCTGTGACTTAATTGTTTAGCTAAGTAGATCATGTGAATTACACACAGATTGAGGACCTGGTTTTGCTCCTGTTGAAATCAACGAGAACAGAATCAGGGCATACTCTCCTTCCAGTGTTTTTCAGTCCCCAAAAATGTGTTATTTGAGAGTACACCAGCTCCTAGAATAATTGTACCAGCTGGGAGCCCAGAGAGCTGCTTCTACAAAAGTGCTTTGTGGTTTATTACAGTAAACATAAGCTAAGACTCTAAACAGAATGCGTTTCCTTAGATGCTCTTGGTTTTTATTCCAAAATTTGACATTCAAACAATGACTTCTGTGACTAATCATGGAAATTGGAACTCCAGGTTCAAACAGTTTTTAACAGTTGCCAGTTTGAAAGAGATACATCACGATGTACATATATTTTCCTCCCTTTATTGTAGCCTTGCATTACAGCTCTGCCAGTCTTGGAATTAAACTTGTGCCCCAGTTCAAAGGCATTACCTTATAGATATCCATTTGGGAAATTGTAGTTTTGAAAGCCTTATAACTTCATAGAGATTTTTTTTCTTGTAAAGAACATGTAAGAGATGTTTGTCACTTTTATGAATAAAAGTAAAAAACAGTTTTTTAATCTCAGCATTACACTATTGAAGGCTTCCTTCAGTATTTTAAAATTCTCCACTAAAAATAAAAAAAGCACAAGGAAATACACATGTTTAATTGTGAAGGCTTTACAGAAGTTAGAAAACCATCAGAAGAAGAACAGTAGCACCTGAAAACTTGAAAGGAATTTTTAGTTACAACCAAAATTAAATAACCTGGAGCTGACTGTCAATCTTACATTCAGGAAGAATGGGATGGTTTTGGGAGAAGACTTCACATGTGTAATTGAAGTACATTTCTACTACCTGGCTAAGATCCTTCACATACTACTAGTGACAAGGTGAAATATTGGCAGACGTGACAGAAAGAAAAATGTTTGGAAACATCTACAGCCAATTTACAGACTGACATATATTTGTACAAATTCTGTCTGGATGATGAATGACTTGGTACAGAATGTAACGGATGACATTATAAAGGAACAGAGCACAGAGAAATTATTTAGTATCATATTTCTGAACATACTTGGAAGATACTGTGGGAAATATTCTGATTTAGATAGGGCAGTTTTTAGGTGCTGGTTTCTGCATTTATACTGCAGCTAGGGCTCAGCTTCTTCAAGTTCATGATTATGATAATACCATTACAGTAGTCTTTCAACCAACAGTGAGCTGTGATTTCTTTTTCTGAGAAATGAAAGTGTCTAAGTTACAGTGTCTAAGCACTTAGTGAGCAATTACGTTTCCTTCAAAAATAGTGAATTAAGCAAAGAAAAATCAAAGTTTGAGGGGAAGAGGAGGAACATAATATTCCCAGTGTTGAAAAACCTGTATAGTTCACACCAGGCAAAGCTATCCTCCCCATTCCCTGTCCACCTATCCTAACACTTCAGACACGATTAAATATTTCTTCTGTAGCTTGAGTGAGTTAGCTCCCTCCAGCCCCAGGTTATGTCCTTCCCACAGTTCAGCGCCCAGTCTTGGAGGAGCTAACTCTAGGGATAATCTGTTGCCCTTAAGAGGATGTTGAACTGGCAAGAACTGGAGGCTGGCAAGCCCTTTCAGGCCGTAAATAGTCATTGCTCTGCTGAGGTGGGAAGGCCTCCCTGGAATTACTGTTCGTGCCATTAATTGTCTTCATAGCAACGATTGCTAACTATTCCTGTCACTCTCTGTTCCCACTCGCGACTCAGCAGAGTCCAGACAAGGTGCGGAGGCCAAGCTGAGCGCAGGGGAGGGGAGAAGGCAAAGTGCGATGGCTTGGCAAGAGTAGGGCAGGGACAGGTAAGAGTGGGGGAAGTGTCTGTGTCCTCACCATGGATGTGAGCAGATCTGTATCATCCTCCTCTGATTGCAAGTCAACCTTTTCTGCTTCTAAGTCTTGGTTAAAAATAGTTACCCTCCATAGCTGCTGAAGAATTGACCTAGGTGCGGAAAAAGGTAGGAATGTGTCTTGTATCCATTGAAGGCGCTGCAGGTGATACAAGATGAACACCAAATGCTCCTATGCCTGTTTCTCCTACTGTTCTCTTACATCTAGATGCATTTTCCAGTCTCCACCCTTGTACTGTCACAGGTGATTTTACTTTTGAACGATATGGTGATGTCGATCACATAGAGTGGGAAACTGAGACTACACGAACAGTTGTATCTCAGAGATGGTCCTTGGACTTCAAGTCAGAAAGTTGGGTTATAAAGGAAAGAATTTCTGTATTCTTTCCAATTAGCAGCATAATAAAATGAAAAAGAGCAAAGTCAAGTAAAACCAGTATGTGTTTGCTTTGTTTACTCTTAGTGATTCGATTTTATGAAAGTTTTGGTTGAAAAACTGATTTCAACTGGAACATAGAAAAACCTGGAGACAAAAGTTTGTCTCAGAAGACTTTGTGTCACTTCACCTACGTCCACTTGCCTGAGAGAAGGCAGGTTTCCCACAGGTTGTGCTTGGGATGGACTGTTCTGGCAAGAGCACCATGACATTAGCTGCAATAGCACAGGATCCTTGGCCAGTGCAATCTGCTCTCAGTATGTCCTGTGATGTTTAATTCAGAGGTACAAGGATTACAGGACTAAAGGTCTTGCTTTCTCAAAAAAAGACTTCATTCATTTTCTACCACAGATGAATGGCGAGAAAACTGCAGCAGTGAAGAAAATTTAGAATACAAATGAGCACAAATTTAGAATATAAATTTAGAATAGAAATGAGCACATAACGCCTTCTGAGACAGCAGCACAATTGTGGCTCTGGTGCTTCAGAAAGAGAAACTTGAAAAAATTGGACTGCTTCAAAAGTTATCTGTCTCATGATGTACACCAAAGTTCATTTGCTTATCATGAAAACAATGATGTTTTACAGTCTGAAACATCCAAAAAGGGCCTGGATAATGGACACTTTTCCCATAAAAACTAGCTGAATCAATAGGATGTTACTTACAGATTTGTCAGAATAGTGGCAAGGAGCTTGAGACATTTAATTTCTAATCCCATGTACTCCTTTGTAGACTAGTAGTGAGTAAATTGAATTAATTCAGAAACTGACTCCATTTAATGATTTGCAGTTAACTAAGAATGGGTGAGTTAGGGATAAAACACCGTAGCAAATAAATGTATTTCTTCTCAAGGTTTAAGAACATGTTTTGATTCATGGTTTACAAGCATATGTTGTTTTTAAGTAAGATGTGGCATTTAATCAGAAGGACCCCTGGAGAGAGGTAGTAGTATGGATTTAAGGAGAAATTATCCCTCTTAGGTGTTCATAGGCCATGACCCAATAGGGATAATAGAACATAAAACATAACTGAGATAGTTATTTTGAATTAAAATTGATATTTCACACTTAGAATCATTTGGCTGAAACCTATTGGATTTATTAAATCCAGCTATCTGCTATTTCAGGCAACACATCCAAGAATCTTGTTCATAACCTTTTTCAAAGAAATGGAATGTGCCTAGCAAATGTAAGACTTGTCTTGCCTGTTGATCAGTTATTAGAGATAAATAAGTATCCCTTTATTCTTGAAGAAAGGTCCAAGTCACATCTTTTGTGTTACTATTTATATTATAGTACGTACAGAATCTTCCATACTATTTGTAACAGTGCTGCAAAAGTTTACTGCCCCATTGCTCAAATAAATTCTTTAAATCCAACTGAAATTAAGTGTCTCACATTAGTCATCTGTTTTCTTGGTATCCACCTGAAGGTCTCTGCAATAACAATACAGCTGAAAACTATTTGGGTACAAAATGCCTTCCATAGTTCTCTTGAAATTACATGAATGAAGGGTTGATGAATGAGAGGGAGTATACAACTATCAGTGAGAGTGGAATTTGACTCTGGTCACTGTAAAAAGACAGCACATCAAATTAAATTTCAAGACTATTTTTAGAAATCTTAAAAGAAATAATGAATATTCCACTCCAAGCAAAAGGTGAATAATGAGAGATTTGAAATACTTCAAATTTATTCACATCTGTAGTGTGCAGATGTTAATCCATCAAACAAATTTCATGAGGACATATAAACATATAGATCTACAGACAAAAACTAAGCAATGCTGAATTAGGAAAGCTGTATGTCTTTGCTCTTTATATGTTTTTAATGTGCTCATTTTCATATTTTACTACTGTTTGTAGGCATCCTTACCTGTTTTTATTGTCAATTTTAGGAATCTCTTTGTACAACAATTTGCGCATGTTTTAAAATGTTCGGTATTTGCAATAGTGCAATTTTGCTAGAACCAAATTGATTGCAGCTACGCTCCTGAATACCCTGCGGATATTAATCCCCCTGGGTTTAAGGGAGCAGCTGATGTAGATAAGACTTACAAGGGTGAGTAAGAGAGATGGGACATACGTGAGGAGACATTCTGGGGTAAGAATGAATGGTTGACACTAGAGTGAAGAGAGGACAAAAATAGAAATCGTGACTAAATGCCAGACTGTGATTTTGGAAGCCAGTGCTTCCTTTTACACCTATCTTTAGCACAGTTAATAACGACATGGATTTTTTAAATGTAATACTCTTGACAGTGGTGATTGCCATGGTAAACTTCATCAACCATTGTGAAAGCAGACCCTGTTAGAACTTCTGTTTGGGGTCATTCCATTGTACTTCTAAACTGCCTGGTGTCACAGCCTACTTCACTGCTCAAGTTCCTGGTGAATGTTCCGGAATAAAAGCTTAAAATTTTATACATACAAGAACAGATATTGTATTCATAACTAAATTCGGGAGAATTTGAAGATACATCAATTAATCTGCATTTAAAAATTATTATTTGCCATGCTCACATCAGAAAAATATTACTGGAATGAGTACCAAGGAAAGTAAATGCTAAGTCATTGGTTTAAGTATCCTTAGAAGCACTGTTTCAAACCTGGACAAATAATTAAACATGGAAGCATTTATTAGACACGGGAGCAGAACAAGTATTTTAGCACTTGACTAATGAGGTATAATCATACATCACAATGTGCCTTCTAAATGCTCTCTATAAATAAAGTTGTAATGCCAAACAAAAATTTTATTGACAGCAAATAAGCCCAAAGAGATTAGAATACTCTTTGAGAAGATAAATTGACCAAGTAATTAATTATGAATTCTTAATTGCACTCTATGTGTAACCCTTAAGCTCTAGAGTACACTTTGTATTGCGGGAACTGAAAGGGCTCCCGTTAGACAGGGTAATGGGAAGCCTGGTAAACTCTGCTCTCAGAGCAAGAAGGTATGCATGAGTACTTTCAGCATATTCTACATTCAGTAGATGGCAGTGGTATGCAGTTATTTATTAATTCAGGATTTTCTCTTGAGCAGACACTCTTATCTTCGTGAATCCAAGCAGTGTGGATTTGCGGAATTATTTGAGGCTTTTTCTTCCCCAGAACATACTGAGATACTAGATAAGTCTTCACTTGCTAGAGTAGATAGTGATAGAAAATGAAAAAAAAATTGTTAATTTATTGTAATCTTCATTACACAGCACTTGGAAGAATTTGGCAAGTTTTGAATTTCAAACAGAAATGTTACATCCAGAAAGGAATGTGTCTGTCTGAAGCATTAACTCATTTTCCATCTATGCTCAGTATGTACACATCAAAGTCTCAAAACAAAAGTATTCAGTAAGTGGGAACTGTGTGTGTTACTTAACAGGAGTAGTAACACAGTGACTTCTCGGAATACTGCACGCAGAAATAGATATTTTCCCTTGTCTAAAGGAATGAATTGCAGATCTAGTGAGGGAAAGCAGGATATGTGAGTTGGGGTGGGGGTATATAAACAAACCAATTACTAAGACAATTAGAAATTATTACAAAACTTTTAATTGTGGCAAGCTGGAAGAAAAAGAACAAAACAAAAGCAGAAATACAGTTTATATAGTAGAAATTGCAGATGAGTAGTCTAAGAGAGTTAAATTACATCATTTAAGTAGATATTTTCTCATATGGCAGTTATTTCTAACACAAATAATATAAAATATTTAACGATTTATGACTGATAATGATGGAAGGAGTTGCTCTTTGTTGCACAAAGCAATGGGGGTTTTTCCCTCTCTATGGGAGACTGCATAGAGAGGGAAATCTATTAGTCTGTGAACTGAGTTGTAATACAACCGCAAATTCATCCTAAGGATTTTGAGCACTCTTAAAGACCTCAGAATCAACTGGTGGTCCCTTACTAGGTAATAAAAATGTCGCACATTTTCAACAAAGAAGTGCATGCTCTGTTTCTCTGCTGTTTCAGATACCACATGAGGAACCAGAGAAACTTTTCAATCTATATTGATAAGGCTATTGTGTACAGAACAAAAAGTAATACCATTCTGATAGCAATGGAATAGCAGCATAGAAAAAATTGCATTTCTAGCCTACTCAAAGATGCTGGAAGTCTTGAGTTTTTCAGGTAAGGACTTTGTCCAGCCCTGGGCCCAGAAGTAAGAGTTTTATGCAATCTGGCCACAGCCGAAGTATAATAATGAAAGCAGGAAATTAAGACCTATTAATTGGTTGGGGTACTGAAGAAAGAAGTATATGCTAATTGATTCTGCTTTGCTTAACATCATCTGCTGCTGAGGGCTGTGTTAGGAGCTGCTCTCCCGAACACTGTGAAACCACGGTGTGGAAAGTGCCCAGCCAGGGAATGGGATTGACTCCCTGTGACAGCTGTCCACAGTGGTGACCACATGTTTCTGTCTAGCAGTAATACCCAGGTCAGATCTCCAAGCACACGCTTCATGCTCCATTTATTCACAGGACATTTTATCACGTGATTCCCAAGTATAACGCTGTAGTCAAAGATTTATGCTTTCCTCCACATCACACTGAATTCTTATCAAATGAACATTAAAGGTTTTTTCTCCTCTAGGATGCCTTATCTTTGCTCTTTTCACTGTTTCCTATTTTGAGTAAAATTATTAAATTTTTTCTAAACGGAGGCAGTACATCTATTTCTAAAATTTGTTAGAATAATTACATACATAAATTAAATCAAGCAGAGAAAGGATTTCTTGGGATATTAAGGTTTCTGAATATCTTGTGTGTTGGTTTTTTTAAGCACTGCTTTTGCACAATTTCATGTATATTTAGGACAATCATGCTGAGGATGCTTTCATCCTGGTACTGCAATGTCATTCCATTCACTCATCTTCCTAGCATATCATTTTACTTGGGCATTATTGTCTTGTTCTGGTTGAGTTTCATCTCTGTTGCTTCAGTTCTTCTGGGAACTTACACAATTCTTTATGAATTTACATTTGAAAGATTCTACTATCATTTTTATCACCAATCGTTTTATTTTTGTGCAATCTAAGCCATGCTGGCATTGTTGAAAGTATGCAATCCTCCTCCTAGTAGTGTTTCACCTTGTGGTATTGTCACAGTAAGCAAGAGTTGCCATCTTTAGGCACTGTGGAGAATTTGCAGTAAAGAAAAGCTCCATCCAAATAAATGTCACTTGTCTGTGTAAGTACTTGAGACAGTTTTGCTGGCAGTGTTCCAATATTTGTGGAAGCATGATATTTCAACCATTGCAGGACTTATTCGTATACCATGAACAAATACAGCCTCTGTAAAAGTTGAAACTTTGGAGAGTCTTTGTCCTTTAAAATGTCACTTTTATTTAAAATTCCACTGTGTTGTAAGCAGTTTCATGACATGAAATGATCTTTTAAAGAAACAAAACAAAAACCCAAAACCCACATGCTGTTTTCATGCCAAAACATTTTGGAAGCCCACATCTGGACTTTTAATTAGAAGTGTCAGCTACATCTTTCTGCTGACAGTTTTCTTCAGCCATTTTGCAGATAGAAAGGGGAAAATGCACAACTGCAGTGGGCTGACTCTGGCTGGATGCCACACACCCACCAATGCCACTCCATCACTGCCCTGTGGAACTGGACAGGGGAAGAGAAAAGATAACGAGGGTTCATGAGTTGAGATAAGGACCAGGAGAGATCACATTAAAAGTACCATTATGGACAAAACAGGATCAAATTAGAGATACTAATTGAATTTATTAGTAACAAAATCAAAGTAGGATAATGACATGCCATATAAGACCTTAAAAACACCTTCCCCCCACCCCTCACTCTCTCAGCTCTATCTCCTCATCCTCAGTGGCAGAGGGAGGCAGGGAATGGATATTTGGTCAGCTCATAGCATGTTGTTTCTGCTACTGCTCAGGGAGAGGATCTTTTCCCCTGTTCCAGTGTGGGGTTCTTCCCACAGGAGACAGTACTCCATGAACTTTTCCCACGTGAGTCCATCCTGTAGGCAAGAGCTCTCCACAAACTGCTGCAATGTGGGTCACTCTTCCATGGAGTGCAGTCCTTCAAGGACAGGCTGCTCCAGCGTGGGTCCCCCATGGAGTCACAAGTCCTGGCAGGAAACCTGCTCCAGCGTGGGCTTCTCGCTCCACAGGTCTGCAGATCCCTCCCAGGACTCTGTTCCAGCATGGGCCTCCCACAGGGTCACAGCCTCGTCTCTGCCGTGGCGTGTCCTCCACAGGCTGCAGGTGGATCTCTGCATCCCCCTGGACTTCCATGGGCTGCAGGAGGACAGCTGCTTCACCATGGTCTGCAGAGGAATCTTGACTCCAGCACATGGAGCATCTCCTCCCCCTCCTCCCTTCCCCACTGACCTTGCTGTCTGCAGGGCTGTTCCTTTCACATGTTCTCACTCTGCTCTTCTCTGGCTGCAATTACATCTGTGCAATAACTTTCTTTTCTTTCTTCTTAAACATGTTGTCACAGAGACATTACCACCATTTCTGATTGGCCCAGCCTTGACCAGCAGAGCACTTTTTGCTGTCTGATTGAAATTAATTCTCTGAATAAACTAAAAATATGCAAAAGTTACCTGTTGGGAGCATTAACAAATGGAGATCTTGATTTTTTCTGCCTGAGGATGTGGAGGTTTTATATCCCAAGTCAACAAACTGCTGTTTGGAGTTGGCTTATTTCAGGGTTGTGATCACAGCTCTTTTAATTTATACTCCATCAAGATATGAATTTTTCTGGCACAATTATGGTGACATGATACTGAAGACAGTGCAAACACAGGGTAAAAGTCAGCACCGGCTGTCACAACTTTGCAGTCTGAACAGACAAAACAAAGAGAAACTGAAGGCACAGAAAGGTGAAAAGACCCATTGAAGGTGGAGCAACTATGTCTTAAGTTGGAAGCTGAGGACAAGCCTGAGACCAGGCTGTAGTTTATTTAATCTCTTACCTCTTTGTAATTTGGCCCAAATTAGTGAAAAATTAAACATTCCTGTCAGCTGCTGGGTGCTGAACAACAACTGAAAAGTGGGCAGAATAATTTTCTAGGGAAGTAACTTTACAATAGTGGTTAAATCAGCTTTGGAAAGTTTATAACAGACTGTGAGAGAGGGGAGCCAGATCAGCTCTTGTTTACTGATTCTTAGCTCAGACCTTGATAACTCTCCCCATCATCCCATTTATCTCAGCTGGGATAAAACTCAGACACATCCAGTCACTTCTTACCTAAAGCCATGAGATCTTCTGTGAAATGTCACAGCTTGATGAAACTAACAGTATGGATGGTTTAGAACCAACTTAGTGTTATAAACTTAACCTGTCTGTTTCTGTCTGTGAAGCAGAACTGGAAAACCCTCTAAATTTGTCTTGTCCCTAGATTTTACCATAATTATTGAAGATCCAGATCTATTGAATCTATCTTTGCACCATTTAATAGTTGGCCATGGCCAATGCTGTCTGTGGAAGGATATAGGACCAGCAGCATTTTGCCCCAGACGTGTAAATATCTAAGGATGCACATAGAAGTCCTAATGTAAATAAGAAATAAATCCTTGAACTAAGGTTATTTATGATTATAAACTGAGATTTTGCTCAGGATGAACACAGGATCACTAGCACAAGTGCCTTTTAATTCAGATATATTCTATGGTGAGTAGTGCAGACTTTGTAAGCCTGGGCACAACAATGCCACAGTCTAAATATTCCCCTAGCTGATTAAAACCGGTGTTATTATATCCCATGGGGTGTATTTTATTAAAATACTGGCTTTATTTTACAGCTTGTGTAATATGGTCTTGAGGCGAGAATGGCTTAAGTAAACCCTCTCCACTCAATATTTCCTGTTCATGTGGGTTTCACACTTAAAATGTTTCATTTTTTCATTTTCCTGTTTCTCTTTTAGTTTTTCCCAGTGTGACTCTGAAGTGTTTTGATTTTAGTAATACTTTGCCAATCTATCTTATCATATGAATGCTTCTGATTTTCTTTTGTGAAATTAGTATGTCAAAGGAATTTAACTTGCATTGTGAGGATGCCTTTGTTGTGAAAATGGGCACCTTAATAGGCGATAGATAACACATGGAATATGACTGAAGCAACTAAGAGCTTGTTAGAAGCCAGAAAAAGCTAGTTCAGGGGCTTTTCCGTGATGATGTTTTCAGTGCTTTATAGAAGCATTCTGTATGGACTCGATATCCTGCTTCTGGCTGCAGTGCGATCGGGTGTCAGTGACACATATTCTATTCAAAGAAGAGGTTCATTGGTTTGATTGAAACGCTAAGTCCTTTGAGACCTCAGCCTCAGTTGTGTACGGGCAGAAGGGCTTGGCTACGCTGCTGGAAGAGGGTAGAAAATGACGGTGCTTGTGCTGGGCAATTCATACTTCAGGGGGAGTTGCCTCTGCCATTAGCCAGAAGCGTTCCCGTAACCTGAAATGCCCGTGATTCTTATACAAACGAGCTTAGGTTGTTTCTGCGCGGGCTGGGGGCTCGCTGTTGTGTTTTACCGAGGGAATGGGCTGCGCTGTGAAGCAGAGGAGCTCTTGCAGGAGGCTGAGCCGCGGGCACTCGCTGAAAAGCAGATCGCTGCCCGCAGGGACGGCAGCCGCCGCGGGGAGCAGCCGGCGCGCAGGCACTGCCACTCGGCTGCTTTTCAACACACGACTGACCTAGTTTTCCCTTTTGGGGCAAGCGAGGCTCGGCTGGTGTGAACCTCGGGCCAGTGTGGGTTACTCGTGGAAAGCAGACTCTGCAGTGTTCCTTCTCAGCCTTACCAACACAGCTGCAGCTGCAATTTTATGCTTGCAATGCATAGCTCTTTGCCGGAGCGTCAATCTGTCCTCCTGTTTCACCTTCTGGGCATTAAGGGGCGGGGTTTTGGCTGTATACAGACTTTTCCTAAAGAATTTTATGGGGCAAATAGAGAATTTTATGGGGCAAAAGGCAGCTACTGCTCCCACAGGAAATTCTATGTACTTTGCAAGTGTTTGTGTCTAAATGTTCTTTGCCTGAGCAAGAATGCTCTGCTCCTAGTCTACCCTTCATAAAGCTGTGGTTATTCGTCGGTACTTGTCCACTTGAGGCATCTCATTCAAAATTCACGCAGGTTGTTTCCCTATTTTGCCTTTTTATAGTCTCCTTTTTAAACTACTTGACATTTCATATCAGTAAAATTCTAAGTTTATTGGAGAAGAGGTGGCATTTCATCTTATATAAGGAAAGAAATTAGTTAAAACGGATATTTTTAAGGAATACTTGAGTAAAGTAGGTCTCCTAACCTTGATGAGTTGCAGTAAGACTTGGGCATTTTAGCTTAAAATCCCAGCCTGAAAATACACCCATGTGACCTCTGGGAAACTGCCTAAAGCCAGTGGTAAGAATTTATCTTGGCAGAAGACCAACATCTTCCAGTAGTATGAAAAGAAACTTGCTTTCTTCTGAGCTAAATGTTAATTTAGATGGGGAATTGAAAAAAAATATAGGAGAATATAAAGACTTAAAATTATGTTAGTTGTAAGGAAATATTTTTAGTAAATAATTATATTTAAATGCAGATCCTAATGCTGCAAGTCATGTTCCTTGTATTGCTGCTAGGGAAGGCTCTTTGAATTTGACAAAACAGGCAGCTGTTACTGTCTGCAGCAATAACTGCAGGCACCAAAGAATTTTTTAATACTTTTTCAGTGGAAAATTCATGAGACTAGGGGGAAGTGTACCGTTTCCGAGAATATTTACTTGATTCAAAACTTTCTGCTCTAAGCCAGAGGCAGCATCCCATTAAAAAAGGGGGAGGGGGGGGAAGAGAAAAACTAGCTTCTTTTTTGTGTTAGCTCCGTTTTCTCTTCTTTGTGATTCTTTTATAAAAGTTCTGAGGTTTCTGCTCTCTTGCACTTTCTGGTGGAAAAAAAAGCCATATATGGAAAGGGAATATTTTAAAATTCACAGCAGTTTTCACAAGAGAGGACAACCATTTTTTTACTAATAGTGCAATGAAAATATACATGCCCCATGTCTATCTTAGGTAATTTGTAGGAGACCTTTCTCTTCAGGTACTTGTGATTTCAAAACCCAAAAAGTGATATTTAGTTTGTATTTATCTATGTATGTCACATAATTTGCTCAAGTACTTACATAGTCGTCATAATATGATCATGTATCTATATTATTTGTGGTCTTTCTCTACTTATAGCCCCACTCAGACCTAAGATGTGCAGAAATTATGGTGAGAAAATGATTGTGCATTGTAGGATGACCATTTGGTATTCATCTGGGAATTACCTGAAATACCTCACAATGTTTTTTGCACACCCACCCCCTCACAACTATGAAAATTAATTTCATAGTTTATTTGGGAAGCTATTTGGTCTCTGTACATGAGACATCTTGGCTTTCAGGGCTTTTATTGTAATTCCTATGCTACATAAATACATTTTTTTTCTTCTCTCCTCAGAAATTTTTCCAAGAGATTCCAGTCTAAAAGACAAGTTCATAAAACATTTTACAGGTAAGGCAGCTGCTTGTGTTTTTCTACAAGTGCTTATTCTAAGTAGCTACAAGTGTCACACCATTAATTTTTTGAGGCTCAACAGCAATATTAACTTTTCTGAAGTGAAATGTG
This sequence comes from Origma solitaria, assembly GCA_013397895.1. Taxonomy (NCBI): domain Eukaryota; kingdom Metazoa; phylum Chordata; class Aves; order Passeriformes; family Acanthizidae; genus Origma; species Origma solitaria. Next base: position 365,177 of record VZRL01006642.1, read on the forward strand.
CCTATTTTAGAGCTAGAAATTTTTTAAGAACTCTAGTTTCATTGAATAATCAACTGAATTATCCAGTCTAAAATAACTTTCAAAAGGTGATAAGTTAAAACATTATTTAAAAGTTATTGTTTAATTTTTATCCTCCTATTGATGCTTTCCATATTTATTTTCACATTCACTAATTTTAAAACTTCTCCTTGGACTACACACATCTTTAAGAAACAGACCTTTGTGGTTCAGTAAGTTTTCACCATATCAGGGAAGCTTTTTTCATCTGTCTCATGGTGTATACATGTGGATGCTTATTTTTATAGCAGAAACAGAACAAGGAAGGATTAAATTAGTGCAAATGAAAAATAAAAATAACTTGCTGTTTCAAATATGAAAGTTTATCATGATTACAGTCAAGTACTTGAAAACTGAGGTGGAGTTGTATAATGCACTTAATTTTGGGACTGTATTGTAACTACTGGGAAAAATATTGTACCCTCTGAATACACGCAGTAAGAGTCGCCAATGGCAAGGTGCTTGCACTGATTCTTTGCTCTCCAGTTCCAGCTGTTCCGTAATTCAGAAAAGTGAAGGTCTCAAAGTGTGACACTGCAAATATGTTGGTGAAGGTCTGAAAGTGTGACACTGCAAATCTGTTGGTGATTTTCAAGGTTATTTGAATTATTGAAACTGAAAGCTAGAGAAATTTTTGGCCGTTGGAGCATGAAAAAGAGAATTGGAAATAATTATGCATTTCCTCTTTGCTGGAAATTTCAGGCAGTCCTTGACAAAAAAGGAAGGGATTTGTTGTCGCTTTTGCATGGGGGAAGTACATTCAAACCTGTGGGATAAGCACAACTTTAAGGATCTTTCTGCCAATGGCTCGCTGCAACCTAACAACATCTATAGGAAATGTGCCAGAGCCAGCTGGCCCTTCACTCTTGCAGTAAACAGCAGTAATTGTGAACCTGACCATTTTCAGTCCATATGAGAAAGAAATTAACATAGAACTTCAAACTATGCTATGCTGTGTAGCACAGCAATACTGAATATTCCTGTCCTGGGAAGGACAGACAAGAAAGATTTGTTTATCTTAGTACTTAATCCATTTCCTTTTCATTTTTAACTTTGGAAAATCCTCAGCTACCATAAAAAGCTCAACATAAGAATCTGGGGAAGCTAAGTAATGAATACAGAATGAGTTTCATTACTCAAAACCAGAGAAAAACAACCATGAGTTTTACAGAAGGTATTTTGAGAGTAATAAATCATAGAAAAGAAAAAGAGAAAAAAATATTTGAAGGCCTGTCTCTGGAGCCATTCATTAAATTAGTAGTACTTTTCTGCATGAGTAGTTGCCATCAAAATTGTTGAAATTACTTGAGTAACATTAGCTGGAATGAATGAGGAAAGCAGGATCATTCCAAAATACTGAAAGTTTATTTGTTGGCTCAGAATTTCTTTCTTTCTTTCTTTCTTTCTTTCTTTCTTTCTTTCTTTCCTTCTTTCTTTCTTTCTTTCTTTCTTTCTTTCTTTCTTTCTTTCTTTCTTTCTTTCTTTCTTTCTTTCTTTCTTTCTTTCTTTCTTTCTTTCTTTCTTTCTTTCTTTCTTTCTTTCTTTCTTTCTTTCTTTCTTTCTTTCTTTCTTTCTTTCTTTCTTTCTTTCTTTCTTTCTTTCTTTCTTTCTTTCTTTCTTTCTTTCTTTCTTTCTTTCTTTCTTTCTTTCTTTCTTTCTTTCTTTCTTTCTTTCTTTCTTTCTTTCTTTCTTTCTTTCTTTCTTTCTTTCTTTCTTTCTTTCTTTCTTTCTTTCTTTCTTTCTTTCTTTCTTTCTTTCTTTCTTTCTTTCTTTCTTTCTTTCTTTCTTTCTTTCTTTCTTTCTTTCTTTCTTTCTTTCTTTCTTTCTTTCTTTCTTTCTTTCTTTCTTTCTTTCTTTCTTTCTTTCTTTCTTTCTTTCTTTCTTTCTTTCTTTCTTTCTTTCTTTCTTTCTTTCTTTCTTTCTTTCTTTCTTTCTTTCTTTCTTTCTTTCTCTCTCTCTCTCTCTCTTTCTCTCTCTCTTTCTCTCTTTCTCTCTTTCTCTCTCTTTCTCTCTTTCTCTCTCTCTTTCTCTCTCTCTTTCTCTCTTTCTCTCTTCCTCTCTTTCTCTCTTTCTTTCTTTTCTCTCTCCTTTCCTTTCTTCCTTCCTTCCGCACCATTCCTTCCTTCCTTCCTTCCTTTTTGATATGTGCTCTTAAGATCTTCAGTGATGGAGTTTTCTGCCTGTTGTTTTTTTAAATTTTATTTTGTTTTTCATAGCTTTATTAGATCCTGTAATTCATAGGCATTTTCTTAAAATACAGTGGAATTTTGGGTTCTGTTACTCTGTTCCAATGTTAATCCATTTAGCAGCCTTCATTAATTAAACTGATTATACTCCTTACTAGTTCAAGAGTTAGGACATCCTAAACTAATGAAGTCGTGAAAAAAAAAAAAAAAAAA
>VZRL01006642.1:367638-508020 GCA_013397895.1 Origma solitaria
AAAAAAAAAAAAAAGAGAAGCTGAAATCAACATTATCTTTATAGTCCATTGTCTTTACAGTTTCAGGGTTAAGAAAATTATTGCACACTTCTCATATGCCAGGAATAATAGGCACATTTTAAAGCCAAATAAGAACCATATGTAACAGTCCTTGACTATAGGAAAAATCATAAATAATCTTGTGAGTCATAAAGCAATCTATCAATTTAGCTTGGAAAGCCAGCTGACACAGAGTGTTTTGTAAGGCACAAATAAAAGTAACAGCCTATTTTTGATGTCAGGGAAGAAAGCTAGAAAGCCATATATTATCTGAAGGGACATGGAATTTATTTAGTGACAAAAGCCAGTGTTGTCTCCCTATATGCTGGATAATTTCAAATTACATACTTTTCCTCAAGCCTAATTACTAACTCAGAAAAAAAAAAGGCAGCAATATTCCAGTTCAGACTTGCAAAGGCTGCTTTTCCAGTTTATTGAAAAGCTTATTTGTGGCTGAAAAAAATCTAATGAAATTCATGTACTCCTGTAAAAGCTTCAACTATGTTCACTGTCATGGAGAGGAGTCTTCTCTTGAGCTCATGGCAATTTGGCTTCACTATCCAGAGAGAATTAGCTTGGTATATTTTACCAGGCTCAAAAACCATCTTTCAAGTTATGAAATAAGTAATTTTTGCCCAAAAATGCTTCCTCTCTTCCTCTGAAAGGAAAGTTAGCCAACACAGTCTGCTTCATATGGATCATTTTGTAGCATTGCTTGAAGCGAGCTATTCTTATTCAGGGTTCCTACTTGTGCTAAATTTAGATTTAAATTTAGTTTTATTCAGTTAATGTCGATTTATGTCAATGTTTTCTGTCCAAATTACATTCTGTCCAATCTCATCCTCACCTGTCAGTGACCGTTTTGCTAAGCAGGTTGCGTGATGCAAATATTACATTTTTGTTCTCCTTTTCAACTTGTATGTCATCAGTAATACTTTCCCGGGGCCATAAGCAATTATGGAAGGGCTCTTTGGCAACTCGTCACATTTGAGCCATGTTTTTATAGAACCATATAGCCATAGAATGGTTTGGGTTGTAAGGCACCTTAAAGATCATCTAGTTCCACCCCCCTTGCCATGAGCACAGACACCTTTCTTATCAAATATGAATGTAAACAGATGGCACTCTTTATCCAGAGAAGGGAGCAGCACACTGCAGCCTGGACATGGGATGGGATTTGCCTTGCCAAAGATGAAACACATCCTGCTCTCTGTGCATCTTTATGCTTTTTTAACTATGACAATTTTAACAGGAGATCAGGTTCCTAGATGTTATTCAGCTGTCATTTTTCTTTCCTCAACACCCACACTGTATATTAAGAATTTCATAAACCATCGATGTGCAAATTAAAAGCATTAATACATGAAAGTACTTCACCTTTCCAGGGATTAGAAAGTCATATTTACTTAAAGTGTTGCTTTTATTTATCTTTAGAAATAGTGTCCTTGTTCCAGGTGCATTATTCCTTCTACATTAGGCTACAGACAACTATTGAGCAAACTAAATTCTACTGTAATTGCACCGTTCTATTTTTCACCATATCGGAAATTTTACTGCTAATTTTGAATTACTGGAATTTCAGGGCTAAACCAGTCCATCATTTTCACAGGACTTCTTTCTGATTTTTATATCATGAGCATAAAGGCACTGCAACAGAATTTCTTTCTGTTATTTCAGTGTTGCATCATAGTTGTTTAAGGTATAGTAAAACACTAAATGCAATTTTAGCCAAGAAAAAATGAACTTGATGCTATGTGTTGTTGTCATTCACTGAAGCTGCAGAGCAGTGACACTGAGAGCTTGTTGTTAACTCCTCCTTTCTTTCAAACAGGGCCAGTCACATTTTCATCAGAGTGTAGCAAGCACTTTCATCGGCTCTATCACAACACAAGAGACTGCTCCACACCGACTTGTAAGTTGCAAAGTACCTGTTGATGCTAGCTCTGATGCTTGTTCAAAAGCAGCCCACTTTTTCTGTTAAGTGTTTGATGTCCTGGTCCTTTTGTAATAGTAGCTCCTTAGCACTACACTACAAAACATACCCGAGGTCTTCTAATATACAAAGATTTTCTATTAATGCACTTGCTGTCAGCTGAATATCATGGAGTTCCTTCAAAGTGATGCTGAAATAAATGAAATGAAAACTATACTCCAGAAAAAAACAGTAGGCAAGCTTATGCAGAGGGCAGACATGAAAGCATATTCTCTTTCATGCTCTTTTTAGCTTCATTTTTGCAATAAGGTAAAATACGAACCATTGTTTACCTTCTATTAATGCTCAATGGTATTGTTATATCTTGGGGGTTTAGTATATTTCAGCTCGTGAGGATAATTTTCCAATATATGCCCATTGTTAACATAAAATCATTTGATTCATCATTTCTGTTATTGATACTTTCAGTTCTCATCAAACAACATTCCTCTGTGAGAGTGCGGAAGTTTTGCTTTAACACAGCCTGAATATCATTTTTTCAGAGACACTAAAAAAAAATTGAAGTGTTCTTGGACAAAATGGATAAAAAAGCAAACAAAAGCCTCAAACCAAAATGGAAATTTTCAAAATAGAATTACTTTGACATTCTCTAGTGCAATGGTCAATTCAATGAAAGTGAGTGGAAAATACGCAGTATCTTTTAATTAGAGAAGGTGAATCTCATTAGGGATGTAAGCACGAAACGTGGACCATTTTGGTTGCTTTGGAAGCTTTTCAGGATTTAGCATGAAAGAATAATGACACTTCCTGACTGCATCACTTAGAAGCAGTGTTTGTGAGCAGCTGAGTTGCTCTCTCACCATAGCTCAGCAGCACCTCAGAGAACTTAGCATTTGAAAGGGGTGGAGCAGCCCTCATCTCCATTTGCCTTTACACTTGTTAGAAGCTGGAATGTAGGAATCCATGGCTGATCCTGAAAAATATATAAATACAGCTTTCTAAGTAGACAGATGAGTAGGCAAGGTATATCTATTACATGCTGTGCAATAAAAATACCATGTTGCATGTTGTATGCCTTGATACATGGATCCAGAGCATGTGAATATTATTTGGATGTATTGCCTGAGTACTTCATTTTATTTATAAAGACACACAGTCATGTTATTTCTCTTCTGATTAAATATCTTCTCTTAGAGTTAAAAACAAGAATGTGATTAGAATGGTGTGAAGAACTTGTTTTTAAATTCAACTATCAAAACAAAATGTAAAATAAAAGGAGTGATTAAAACCAAAGCAAGGTTTTTGTTCTCCCTTACAGCAAGCAAACCCAAAGCACACAATGAGTTACAATCACCTGAAATATTCTGTTCTAAAAAAGAGAGCTAAATCTTCAGAACTGTCTCCACCTTACCCAGAACTCAGGCTAATCATAGTCAAGTAATTTTCTTTCAGGGACGCCTTAGCCATAACAAGATGTCTGAGGATGAGTTATTTCCTCTCCTTCAGACATGGTTATATACTGCACAAATATTTTCTGAGGAATGAAACCCAGTTAGCGCTCAGTTTCTTGCAGTTTGGCACAATTTATATTAAGTTTTATTAAAATACTTACCAAGCAAGAGAAGAAATAAGCTCTTAAGTATTTCTTGTTAGCAAATTTCAAAAAGGATGGTAATGACTCAGGGTCCACTTGGACCAAGTCGTTGTTTGAACCAAGGACATGTGACTGAGGGATTGGAAGTGAGACATTGGTATCTGTAGTCTAATGATTAGGAAATGTATTTAAACATGGAAAATACAGAATTAAACCAGTATTGACACTAAATGGAGCAATAACATGTTTGAAACACCTTGACTTCCTACTATGTCGTAGTCTGATGGTTAGAATAGCCCCAGTTAATGAGTTTAATTCCTCCAGGTGCCACTGGGAGTTGAACCTGGTCTTCCACACCCCAGTAGGAAATTACCTGGTAGAAATTTAATTCCTGCCATCACTCACTTTTCCTCCAGAGCACTGACTATGCTAAGATACAATCTAATATTGCATCTTGCACACATAATTTAATGAATTTCCATCAGACAACAGTTTCACCGTGTAGAGTGTCTGAAATTCTAGTACAAATTCCACATTTAATTTTATGCAGTTTTTTAAGGGTATCTGGCAACTGAGATTCATTATTACTGTGGGTAATTTTGTTTTATAGATTACAAAAGGTGTGCAAGGTTGCTAACGAGATTAGCAATGAGCCCTTTGTGTACACAGTCCTAGGATGTTTGCTATGTAAGTATCATTTTCCCCACTCATTTTCTTATTTGTTGGATGGTCTATTGGTTTACTTCACACTTGTACTTTGTTATCAGGTGTGCATACAAAAATGTGGTGTTAACAGGGTGTATCAACATGCTGCTCTGGCATTGCAGAGCTGACTGGTTCCTCCTGGAAAAACATAGAAGCGCAGTTACCTCTGACAGGCCCCACTGTGCTTTCCTACAAGCCATTTGTGGCTCTACAGTCCATAGTTATGCACTGGGTGGCCTCTTTTCAAGATTTCAAGGAGTCTGCTTGGTGAAAATAAAATGCCCAAGGACATCATCAGCACATTTATTTCAGAACATTCAGCAGAGGACTTTGTTGTTGATCCATGGAAGAAACAGAGTGTCTTAGTCTCAGGTCTGACAATGCAATCTTCATAGACAACCTGTCTCTTCATTCATCCCTGGGACCCCTTTTCATTCCCATATTGTCTCCTGAGAATTTCTGTGAAGTTAATACCACTTCATAATGATGGAAGGAAACTGAACATAAAGATGTGACAAAGCTAAAGGCTTCACTTAACAGTCCGAGGAAGAAACCAATCCATTCTTATTTATGAATAGCATGTTAAATGTGTTAATTAAACAGCGTTGTCACTGATAAAAGAAACATCTCCAAGTGAGCTGTTTCCTCCTGTTCTTTGAATATTGATATGACAGTTACACTTTCAAAGGTTAATTTGAAAAAAAGACTCAGTGGTTAATAATAACCAATAAATTGCATAAAATCAGTGAATTTTATTTATTTAAATTTCTTTAAAGATGGTTTCCTTTCACCACCTCCCCCTGACAAATACTGCAAGCTTGGAGCTTGGGGGAGTTGTGTATGTCACTTCTTCCTGCATCAAGACTTCAATTCATACTAATCAAGAATAAGAAAAGAAGAGTAGGATATGAGTCAGTGTTAGCTGATTTGATTTCTCAGTGGAGGTGGGATTCATTTTGGTGGCTGTGCTTTAAAGAATATGGCAATATTTCAGTTCTGAAGAGAAATGGCATAATTTCTTTATTTTCCTCTTTTCTTAACTATTTTCAGTCTGTTTGGCCTCTTGACTTCCAGGTCTTTCAGATGATTTTGAATATACCAAGGACAATGAACCACAGACTGACTAGGGATCTCATTACTTTGTCTGGATCTCCTTTTCATGACTAAAGGCAGGAATTATTTTCTGAATGCTCTATTTGGAAAAAAAAAAAAAGGGGGATACTTAAATTCCTGGTTTGTTTTTTTTTTTAATGTTCTCTTTTAAATCTTAGTTTTCTCAAACATCCCACCACTCCCTCATTTTCTGCAGTTTTACCTTTTTAGTCTCTGTTTTTCCTTTTTCTGTGTCTTTTTACACCTCTGGATTCATGTATCAGGGCTTTCAGAAAGATTTCTGGTGTTTCAATTTTTTTTTCTTTTTCTTTCAAGAGAATGAGTCAAAGATCTGCCTACATATCCACAGTACAGAAGCATCTATCTCATCCTATTTCCATCTTTAAAATACAAAAGGATCAAAAGTTGCTATGATTTGCAAAGCCAGGTGTTTTAATTTGCCTGCCAAAAATACACACAAAGACATGAAAAATGGGGAAGGAAGGTTTTAAATGGTAACCATTGCTAGCGGCTTTTGAGCACTGTGTTCACTTAAAGTGGTGTCTAGGCCGCCTTTCTCTTTACTTTGTGAAAAATAGCGAAAGCATTATAGGAAAAAGTAGAGCCATGATCTGAGCATTTCCCAGCTGTCTCAGTGTTTCCTCACCCCATTCCTCCACCAAGTAGAGTGGATAGTTTCCATTAGAAACAAGACGTGCTCATATCTTCATGTTTACTCATATCCACTTGATTCTTGGAATGCAAACATTTTCTTGAGAAGGGTGAAGGGTGGCAGGAGTCACTCTCTCTTCCCTGTTAATAGGGATTACAACAAAGGAGTTACATATGTTCATCCCTCAATAAATTTGCATTTCTAACATGATTCTCTGCTTCTACTCCATCTTTTGGCACAGGGGATCTCTTTTCCTCAGCACCCTCACACTAGCTTAGAGAGGACATGGCCATAGATCCTGTTGCCTGTAAGGAAATCTGCCCTCACTTTAGCATCTCAAAGTGTCTTGGAGATTCTTGGTTGCCTTGAAGAAGGAGTCTCTCTCACTTGAAGAACTGACAGCTATTTTTAAGCGTTTTTCCTGCCAGTACGAAAATAGACTGCCTTTTCCTCATTGAAAAAAAGAGCTGCAGTGCTATTATGCAAATATTTTCCTTCCTCGCCTGTAAATACCCGGGTATACCTGGTCTTTTCCTCTTCGAAATGAACTTTTCCTTGGGGAAAGCCAATCATCTTCCCCCGGATATTGTCGCCCAAGCCGTGGCGGGATATTTCAGCACCATGGAGAGGTCCAGCGGGACGCGGCGCGCCCGGGCACGGCTCGGGGGGCGGGATACCGGGCACACGCTGCCCTTACTGCTCGTAGAGCCTTGGGTGGCGTTGTTTTCGTTTCCTAACTCAGATCCCTGCATATGGAAGTAAAGCATTTGATGAAACTCAGAATGTAGAAATGCGTGTGACTATGTGCGTGGGGAACTTCCCTGCAAGGTGCAGCAGCGTGGACCACTGTGTGTTAAACCCCTTGGCATCGATGCCGAGGATTTGCCACCGCAAAACTCATCGGTGTTCACAGCAGGGCAAGACCCACCGGCATTCTGAAGTTAATCTTAAGATTTATGCAATCCGCAGGAAACTGTGGTGTATGAACAGACCGCACTAAGCGGTCTGCCTCTCTGGTTTGAAACTACTTATAAAATGGCATGTCCTTTTCTCTTGCAGACTTTCTACCAAGGAGAGAATTCTGATTTGCCAAGAAAGTGCCTTGAAATCTTCAAAAATGGAGAAGACATCTTTTATCTTTTTGATTTACAACGTTTTGTTACTAGATGCATTTTATTTTCATATATTTGTCCGACATTCCGTATTTGTGTGAAACATTATTTTATTTTGTAAATTTGTTGCCTATAGTTCAGACAAGCCAATTATTTAAATACATTGTATATAAAGAATACTAATGATATACTGATTAAATGTTATAACCGTATGCAGGGAGTTGGTAAAATTTTGCTGTTTCTCTTGTTCCGTTGTATTTACATTGTTCTGCTCAGGCTCTTACTCTCATTATTTGCACTAACTTGAAATGCAGAAGTCTGTGTAACTGAAATCTGAATAAGCTGTAAGTGGGGAAGTTTTACTTGCCATGGAAGATATTTTATATTATGAAGCTTTGTTAATATATACATATATATTATTGCGCATCAGAAAAAAATTGCTCAGAAATGCACCTTGCTTTCAGGAACATTGGTATGACTATTCTGGATTTTCATCAGTTACATTTGTACCGGCACTTATGGAAAGAGTTGCAAATAATGTAAATATAAAGACTGGAAAACTGCAATGCAGTTTTGGTGGAATAAAGAACATAAAAATAAACTGTTTTACAGGAGGGGTTATTTAAGTATATTAAGAGGTCGTTTATTTAATATATAAATTTATCTGGTGAACTTGAAATAATTTTCCACTGAGAACTTCAAACTTGTGGATTTAGTATTTTACAGCATTTCATTTTCAAGTGGTAAATTTTATTCAGCCACTTACTCTTCAGCTCAATAAGGTCCAAACAAAAATGCATCATATACCTAGTGTGAACAACACAAACCATCGGTGAGTAGGCAAAGATAAAATAGCCCAACAGAAGAAAAAATGCATTAAAGTTTAATACCATAAATCCAAGGGGTATAATTAATGAATTTGGCTGGTGAAACATCAATCTTAAATATTTGGGGAGAATCCAAGGCACAGCTGCATATTTTTTATTTAAAATCGAGTTGCGTTGGTAACATTTGCTATCCATTTGTCTCAGCCCTTTTACTGCAAGCTCATGTGACTGCTTTACTAAGAACCTAGTATGAAGTGAAGGTTCCATGGCCAGGCCCAGAGTAATTGACAACACACATTGCTTATTGTGTTCAAATCTCACTTCTTGAGGTTAATTGGCCATTGAAGATAATCTGTTCAGATTAAATATTTTATCTACCATTTCCATCACTGTGGGCTTCATGAGCCCCTTAGCTTCTTGTGCCCATCACTTTTCCCTCTACGGAATAGCAGGAATCTGCCCTGGGATCCCTAATCAAACAGTAAAGAGCTGCCTTATTATCCAAAGGGGTTTTCTTGCTTCTTTCTATATGTTCACTGTGTTTCAGCACCAAAGCTGTGCCAGTGCAAAGAGGACACTTCCTCTGATGCTCTAAGCAGTCCAACCCACAAATTTTATAAGTAGTTACTCCATCTACAGTCCCAGCTAGAAGGCTGTCCTGTGCTGTTTGGTTTTGTGATTAACTGGGTTGGTTTTCACACTTTCTGCAATTGTGTTCTTTTGGTAAACACAAAGTATTCAAATCTCCTTCCAATCCATGTTGGAGGCAATATTCATACTGAAAATCCTGGTGGTTTGAATGGTGAGAAGGATATCTTTGTTTCTCTGTGAGTGACATACATCATAGAAGGATTATTGGCCAAAATACTTCCACAGAGGAGAAAGGATGAGGCTCAGAACAGGCAATCATTCTCCAAGAAAAGCATTTCTCTTTAGTGGTGCTTTTATATTTCCACTCTGGTTTGCTAGGTTCTCAATTAAAAAAAAGAAAAAATTCTCCTTTTTTTCCTTAAGGGACTGAAAAGAATAAAAGTGTTTGGTTGTTTTTTTCCTGAAAATTACTTTTTGTGATATCTGAATTCCAATGAGAAAACCTAATTTGAGTTATTTAATAAAATTTTTGGCCTCAAATCTAATGTGCTAAATCAAGAGCTTCACCTTAGAAAAAATAAATTTTTCTATTGAGTAGAAAAGTGATCAACTCCCTATCTTAGAGAAGATCCACAGATGTTACAAAGATGCAAAGCAGAGATTAGAACGACAAGTTAAAATCTTTATGAGGGGAAAAAAAGTTCATGAAATGATTAAAAGGATAAAAGTCCATAGTTCTTCTTTCCCAGAAGTCAAATGGCTTAGATTTATATTTTTCAAATAACAAATTATTCTTTAAGATATATGTGGCATGGATCCCTTATTTCTGTTTGGCCCCTTTTTGATGTTCAGTATGCTCTGAATAGCCGGAAATAAAAAACCCAACTTTTCCTTACCACCCCTCTACACATTTATTTGTCACTATTCTTCATCATAATTTTTAGATGCAAAGATACTAAAGTTAGTAGCATAAAAATCACGAAGTAACATAACACAGTCACTTTCCTGTTTAACCTGAGACATAAATTGTATTCCTTCTGTTCTAAGATGTGTTAAGAGTCCTCCACTTTAGGAATCAAGTCTATAGGGTGGCTATTTGGAAACACAGTAAAGAACCAAACGCTGTAGAAGCTGAGAGGCGATGATACATTTAAGTAAGCTGCAGTTTTATCATGTTTTCATGATTGTTTTCTCTTCCAGCTTTTCTTTCATTTTTTTCTCATGCAATTAAATAAAAAAGTATTTTGGCTTCAGAAATACATCCCATTATGGCTTTTGCCATAATCATGCTCAAAATTTTTGTCTCATTTCTGTCCTGGTGGAGAATATTGTATAGGGATGGAGCCACCACATACAGTAGTGCCTCATCCCAATTTTTCACTCCACTTAACTGTTCACCTTTTTCAAAAAACTTCATTGCTCCAGAATTCTGAATTTCTAAAGAAAGCCACTGTCAACAAATACTATTGTTAGTCTAGCATATTGCAGAGAGAAGGCCAACAGCACAAGGCTAACAGCAATTTAACCTGGATCTGTGTGAATGGAGATTATAAACCAAAGTTTACTTTCCTGTCTTTGTTGTGGAAACCATCTTAATTTTTTATCACAACACTGTAAAAATTGTCCTAATCTGTGCTTTGGGTGCTATTCAAATGCAGGACAGAGACCCTATTCTTATCTCAGAGAGTTAGTTAAAGCCATGGAGTAAAACAGTGTGAGGAAAGTTTACACGAAAATAATGAATTTTTGCTGATTGGTGAGGTGGAAAACTACTCCATTGTCAGCTGTCTCAATGCATCACTTAGAGATCTGACAGCAGATAGCAAGACAGACAAGCAGAGTTTTATAAGGAACTCTTCCTGTGATGAGGGTTCTCATTGTAGAGGGGCTTTTCTAAAAAAATTAAAAGAACCCAATGCTACACCCACATAGGAAAAGAGTGATGGTATGAAAACCTTGTAAGTGTCAGAAACTGAACTTTTAACATGGAATGAGACATTATTATATAAAAGAATATTAAAGCATAGAAGAAAATGAGAATAAGCAAAAATGTGGAAAAGATTAACTGTCAGAATCACCTTGGACACAGGCACTGGCCACCTATTGTGAAGATCAACAAAAGTGGTAGTGGGATAACTGATATGTAAAACAACATGAGCAAGTGTTCAGATCATATGTAAAAGATTTTATAAATGACTATATTGGTTTTTAGATCAAGGAGGAAATGGGTGAAGTTGAGTCTGATGAAATAGATGAATACACTGGGCACAGGGGATGTAGAAATCCTAATTGTTTCAACATGACCAAAGAAACCGGCACCTCACAGACATTCATTTCGTCTCATCTGATCCTCCTTCTCTACCACAGGATGTCTAGTTTACCTGGGTCAGAAGCTTGAACGGGTCAGCAGAAATAGAGCTGCTGCTTACAAACCTGTCAGAGCTACCCAGCACAAGGTGGCTTGACATGAGAGACTCTGAGCTGCGACAACTGGTCCATGCAGAAGACCAGGATGAAGAGCTGCCATGCTGGGAAAGGAAATATCTGCCTGAAATATGTCCCACTGCTCTCACCATCCCATTGTCAGGGGCTACCTGCACTGGACCTGAGCTGGGAAAGATTGCTACAGAGAAATAAGGGAGAGGTACAAATAAGAGGAGTGAGGGTAGGCAGCACTTAATACTCTGGAGTATGGGTTTGAATTCCTTAGGCTGCTGGTTTATATTTAATTTCTTTCCTCCTCCATTAACCATATAATAACTGAACTTACCACCAGTCTTACCTCCTCACTGTCTCCATGCATATGAAAGCCTTATCACCTGCTCACAGACAGGCATTGAAAAAAAATCAGATATAAGCTATTATCATTAAAAGTCCATCAGAGAAAGAACAGGGTACAAATGATTTGTGAAGTATTCATGTAGCTTCACTGTAGGAAGATAATTCTTAAATATTTTGACAGACAAGTTTGTACAATTTGATAGTATGCCTTTTTCTTTTGGACCCAAGGATGTGTATTTTTTTCAGCCTTAGCAGCATCACTTTACTATCTGTGTAGAGTGTTATTAATGTAATTACACTGCATAATGTAATGAGTGTAATTAATTTAGATTTGGTGCTCATTTGTCCTTATCACTCCTGTAATTCTATGGAAGTGCAGTGATTCTGCCTTTTGCTTTAGTACTTGATTCATTTGCTTACTTGCAGTATCAGAAAATTTTTGTGCCCTCCTATTAAAGACATTTCTTCTAAAAAGAATAGTCCTGTCATTGGAATTGCTATCCATTTTTACACTGAATATGGTAATTTTTGCATTTCATATATGAAGCAACAAGTACTAACAATAATTACTAACTCATTTACTACAAACAAAATTGTTATCTTTGTTTGAGTTATTATGATCATGCCCTCTTGCTTGCGAAACACATTTTGCAGTAGTTTGTTCTCTGCAATATGAACTCCATTTATGCCATTTGCCTCCCTTAGAACTCATTGTCTAAATAGTATATAAACTAAATATTTCCGATTTGTGTAACTGATAATTCTTTTTTAGTACCATTCACTTTAGTTAGATCTGAAAAACAAATTTATGTTTTCATGGAAATATTTCAGTTCCATGTCTCAGAAAATGTTGGCTCAAAGCCCATCATTATAACTGCGCATAAAATGTCATATGACTTTTCTCATATGCATTGCTCTGTGATTATCTAGGTCAAATTTATTATTTTCATCATTGCCCTGTCACTCAGTATCTTAAGGTCTGGTAGCAACCTTTTACAGGTCAGCTTTTATCTTTGATACCCAAAGTGCCTTCTTATCATCAATAAAATTGCTTAAGATTGATCAAATTTTGATTCTGCTTTGTAAGAGAGGGATATATTTTGCATTTGGTCATAAGAAAGGGCTAAGAAGGCAAAGAAACAGTAGTCTTTCCTTTTTTCCAATTTGAAGCCTGCTTCTCCCAATAAATATGCCCCTGCCTTACTCTGTTCTCCCTGCTTCAGCTAGAAGATATGAGGAGCTATATAGCTCATACATTTTCTACATGGCATCTTGAGTGCTTAGGTAGTGCTATATGGAAATGCTGCTTAAAATTTTTGTGTCTCTAAACTTATGTGAATTTGAGCTATTTAGCACCTTCAGTGGGAATAATTTCTCCTAACATGATTTCCACATCTTTACTGCCATTCCCATACCATGCAAATCACTAACTCCTTGGCATAATTCGCTGTCTGAAAAGTCTATCTGAAGATGTACTCTGTAGGAGTTGACTACGGACAAATTTCAGGATGATGTTTTGAAAGTATAAGTCCCTAAATAATTTAACTTTCACATTCCGAAACAGCCTTATAATAGCAGTTTTTAACATTTTCTGTTACAGGACTCAATTGTGTTTATTAAATTATGTTAATTAAAAGATGATAAAATGCCTTCCTATAACAACTTAATTTTGCACCTTAAAAGGTCTCTCCCATTACTAAACCCCAAAGAAAAGCAATAAATAATACTACTGGATTCAGAGACTGAAGTTGCAGGATGTGGGAAAAGGGTCTTGAATTTTACGTGCTCTTGAGGAGTTCCTTCATCTTTGCCATACCCTGAGATTAACTTGTACCTCTCTTACATGAATTGTGCAGCTGTCAAGGCACATAAACCAGGCACATGGTTTATTTACAGCTAATAACCAGAGGGAAAGTATAAAAAAGCTGGTTCTGAAGACTAAAGGTTTGAACCTGCCCAGTCGCACACAGTCCCAGGGTACACAGCAGACTGGCAGCACATAAATCACCAGCTTGTATTTTGTTCTCACTTGAACAACAGGAGTGTGTTTTTAAGTTGTTCTGGGGCTGAATTGTTCTTGGTGAGACTGGATTTTGACAGTTTATGGAGTTATATTGCATTTTCCCAAATGAAAGAAGTGTATCCATGATAGTTCTTGAATTTTTGTAGTTAATCCATACACAGGCTCATGGCTGAAGGCTGGCACCAAACTGTGTCAGACTTCTGAGGAAACTTCCTTGTTCTCCATTGTCTGATATCTTCAGGCCAGGATGGATAGCAGTTCCTCAGACCCGAAGCAAACTTCATGAAGAGTGTCAGAGTCATTGTCACTGCTTTCCTAAAAGAAGGCTTTGGATTGAAGTTATTTTCTAGTAATTTTTCATTAAGACTTGATGGCATCAATAATAGTGACAGTTTGAAAGAATTTTCTTTCCAGTTTTAGTTTTCATCTATGTTGAATAATAACAAGAAGCACTGGTTGAGTCACACTCTATCTTTTCATCACAATACTGATTTTTGGAGAAGCAGCAAAAATTTGGAGACTTAGTAGCAAAATACAAAGCAGCATATTTCAGGCATTGCTTCTAGTTTATTAGACTGGAACTGAGCTAGAATCTTGTTAGACTCAAAGAGATCCTGGAGACCTCACAATATGGTGAAGACTAATGTGCTTTGAAAGAGAAGTAATCTTTGTTTTCACGTGTATAAATTATTATTGGAAAGAATAGAGATGAATTCCAGACTGACTTATGTTTGAAAGGAAGGAGTGATGGTTAGAACTCCCAGAATTATATTATATGCCTTTAAATTTGTAAACAGAAATGAAATAGATACCAATGGAAAAACTCCTCTGAGTAAGTTGGGGAGGAGGAAAGAAACCTATGAACAAGTGATCATGGAAATGACAACAGCTCCTGGAAACGACTAAAATGTAAAATCTAAATAGAAGCTGTTCTAGAGCTCTGGAGGCAGAAATATAGGGCAAATTACATTAAAAAAAAAAAAAAGGGTGGAGGAATTCAAGATAGTATGAATGAGTGACACAGCACATCATGAAGTATGGAAACAGAAAATTTACACTGTAATTATCTTTTTCCTATTAAAACCCCCCCCAGCAAAATAAGCAGCACTCTAAGAGCATTCCCAGAGGTCCAAGGCAATGGCAAGTTCCCACATGGGAACTGTCAGGAACCTGCTCTCCCAGGTGTAGGCTTATTAACATGTATCCTCTTCTGGTGAATAAAACACAATACTTTTTGTTTGCTTTAATGTTTACTTTCCCATCATAAAATAATGAACTATGTTATTATTTAGCATTAGTAATACATGTGATGGGAGGACAAGGAAGAGCAGAGAAAAAGGTATATGATGTTTTCAGTAGACTGTCTTGTGGACTAGGGAGTGCATATTCCAAGGCTTCTTTCCAGTTGGTGCTCTGCCCAGAATAGAAAACCCTAAACCAGAACCACAGTATGTGAAGTTGCTTCAATAAATCTGGCTTAAACAAGTGTTAAAGTTTATTAAGACTTCACTGCCTAAAAGCTGCTTGGAATTATTGCTACAGCTGTATTATAACATTCTCTCACTGGTCCAGTGCTCTTTCCCCCATGGAAATCTCATAACTTATGTCTACTTCATCATGATGATTGCTAACTTTGAGCCAGAGGAGGCACATGTACGATAATATTTTTGTCATGTGGAATTTTTATTTTTAAATTAACATAAGGTCTAATAATAACTAGCAACATGATATTTGCAAAATATCTCAAAGAAGATGAAATCTAGTAAAAACTTCCACCAAAAGAAGCTGTCTGTACAGTAAATCTGTCATTCCTAAATAGAATTCCTGTCACTTGTTAACTAAAGAAATGCAATGGTAAGAAAAGAACTTGGAGCTGACCTTGAGACTTGACTCTCACTCTAGAAGATTGAGCACTCCTCCTCAATGATAAAAGTTAGATTAATTTGTTTTATGTTTTGACATGCAATCATATGGAAGAAGAGACCTGGAGAATGGGGAGAAAATGTTGAGACTTGCTTAGGCATAGCAAAACCAGTAACAGCACAGGTTTTAACCAAGATATTCTGATCCCACACATCCTGAAAAGTGCATTCTGGTTTTAAACTTCATGGTCTTTCTGTGACTGGAGCCTTTAGTGAAAATTATATACTCTCTACCTTTCTACCATCTCCCAGAACAAACTTGGGTATGTAAATAAGCAGAGAAGCACAGTTTGTTTTAACAGGCTGAGAGTCTGGAAAAACAGATTAGAAGTGGGAGGAGAGCATGTCTATTCACTTCACTGCCTCACAGTCTATGAGATCCTGACAATGACTATATTAGGAGCCCAACATGAAATAAAGACTCTATTCATATTTTTTCGCCCAAACTGTAGACACGTTAATCCATGCGAGTTTTGTGTGCTAGATCGGGTGAATTCAGTCAGCTATTTTTTAAGAAGGCAGTATGTGCTGTTTTCTTATTTTAATAAACTTCATCATTTCCACAATATCACCTATATTTTTCTTTCTATGCTCTGTATAATGTGCATTTTCTCTTTGTAGACAGATTGCAAATGGCTAACAGGCTGATCTGAAATGAACTGCCAATGACAACCCATTATAAATTGGGAATGTTGTTGAAAAGGGGTCCACATCAACTAACTCTTTTAAAGCTTATTAAATATTTTTGATTTATGATTTGGAAGTATGAAGTTATTGCTGGTAACAGCCATGTTAAGTAATAATAAAAATGTTATCATATGGATTATTTGATGTCCAGACTGATTTATAAGACAGGCCTGCTTTAATATTGCATTAATATTAGTAAAACTAAGGCTACACATGCAGGAATATGGAATACAGACCATAAATACAGAATGAAGAATTACTTCCTGAAAACTCTGGGAAGAGTTCTAGGTTCATATTAGGTGTACTAAGGAGTCTTTTACTGAGAGAAAAAAGTGGTGCTACCTTTGTGCTATGCTGTATCACAGTGTTTAACTTATCTTTTTACCTCCATATTTGTAATTTATCTGTACAGCTTCAAGATATGAAGATTTGTTGTATAAGTAGAGAGAGAGTAGGGATGGAATACAAATGTCTGGGAGCTGGAAAGTATACGTTAGAATGACAGAAATAAAAGGATCAGTGTGCCTAGTTGATTTTTAAAGGCTACCAAGTAATGAATAGATTTCCATGTTCAATTACTTTCCCAAGAGTAAGGCACAAAGGGACTTCATAAATTTGTATGGAGAGGTACAATAAAGACTAAAAGCTGGAAGCTGGTGTAATGCAGATTTAAATTTGGAAAGGCCCTAAATCACTAATGATCTGTGAAAAAAAGTTAATCTATTAAGGTATGTTCGATTCTCTGGAAGCATTAAGAAAGAATTAAAGATGGAGAGTTTTCCAAAAAATGTACAAGGATAATTCATAAATTATTAGGCTTTATAACTTGCTAAACATATTAAGATTTTTTGGCCTGAAACACATAAAAAAATGGATAATCTAATGATCCTTTCTGGCCTTAAAGCCTGTGCTTTTTTACTCTGCCTGTTTCTTTCTAATAAGACTTCAGAAGACTGGCAAAGGCTATACTCTATAATTAGGTAGTCCTGTAAAACATTTTAGGCCTACCTTCTCCTGCAGGAAAATGAATTTTTTTTTATGCTGATCTTACAGCACAGAGATAATTTTGATGTCTCTGAAATTTCAGATGCGAATATACATCTGTCAGAAACTTTTTTGTACATTCAGGATAAAGAAAAAAAAATATTTTGAATGACGGTTGTCCTCCCCTATTCCCTAAGGTATTAAAATTAAGTTTGTTTCTTGACAGCTTTGTTCTGTACACAGGAGAGACATGAACAAGCCAACTATCCCTGCTATATGACTGACTTAATAGGTAATGACACATCAGTTTTGACGTTCCCTCTTAGTGACTGCGTGTGACAGGAGATCAGATAGAGGGAACAACTGTTTTGTGTAACTTAACTTTTTCTGAAATTGACAGAGCACAGTGAATGTTTCTTTTTTACTTAAAAATATTTTAAACACTTGCATGCTTTCCCAACATCACTCTAATGCTGTATTCACTGACTGTGAGTAGCTATGTGAGTCCTGGATAACTGCTGGACAGAGAAATGGAAAAGACAACGTCTCTCCAGAGTGATACAAACTGCAAACCACCCAGGAATTCTTGCTGTACTGTGATACTAAAATATCTGAGGATGAAAACCAGGCTATGACTAAAAATTCCAATTCAATAATTTTGTAAAAAATAAAAATGTCTATTATTTTAAAAGACTGTTTTTTATTGGCCTGCCTTCCCCTAGTGTGATTTACCTAAGAAAAAGGAATGTACAACAATCTTTGGCCAGACTGGTCACTACAGAAGAGGATCAGCAGCAGCATTAAAATATTGCCAATGAATAGCAATGAAGATGGTATTTTGTACACTGAATTTATATCAGTCATCATCACATTGGCGAATGTTTCTGATGTCTAGTACAAAAATAGTGAAATAAAGGAGTCCTGCTAGCATTATTTACTTTGGCTATGGAATAGGCTATGCATCTTCTTCCATGCTGAAAAACCTCTACATAAAGGTCTGCTAATGTCTAGAACAGTTCCCACAGTCTTGGCTTGTGATGAAAGTAACATTCTCTCTGTGTCCTTCATGGCTTTCTTCCCATTTGGCCAAATCGGAGTCCCTGTGTGCCAGAGATCCGCACCATATGTCCTTTGTATATCTGAATCATGACAAGGATCAGCTGATATAAAACATGAGGAAAGCCATGAAGGCCGTGTTTGCGAGAGGCTGGTGACTGCAGGGGGCAGATTTGCACTAATTCACATCAGTGGTGTGTGTCTTCAAAGAATGCGAAGCTCCAGTTACGTGCGAGAGGAGAACATCACATTAGCATTGTGTTTGTGCCATCTGGCACTCAGCAGCGCTTGTCCACAGCGCTCAGACAGACCTGCTCTGCAGTAGTAACACATCTATTGTGACCCTTTGATCCCACAGATGATTCTATAGATCCTCACTTGGGAAAACATTTTACTCTGCAGCACAGATGCGGTTTGAAGACCAATCACTCCAGTTACCCAAATTACTCCAGGGGTCTGGATCATCAGGATTGACTGCATTGTCTTATGAAGACAGTGTCAGAGCACTGCAAGAACAGGTGAACAGTCAGAAACAGCTGCATATGGTGGTTCTTAGCATATCATTAAGCAACATTATGGGCAATATACAAATAGTTCCATACCCCTCTTTTGGTAAGGTGTGTGGAACTTCTCTTTCTTTGTTGCATTCATGTCCTGTTGTGTGCTGTTATTAACCAGAACTCTGTGAGCACACCGCACAGTGCCACTCTCATGCAAAAATGATGACTGGCGTTTTGCTACCCACAGTTCATGTGATGTAAATTCTTCACTTCTTCAGAATAGATCAATGAAAAGCTAGTGAGCTGACAGAAAGAATATGTAAAACTTACATTGAAGTCTTTTGTTGGCTTAGTTACTCCTTATTTTGTTCTCTTTGGTGTGACTAGACAATGCGAAACATTCTAGCTGTTATTTCCAAGTAAAATTCTGTTGTCAGGCACCACTTTTGTCTCAAAGTATCCTGGATGTATCTGGAGAGTTCTGAGTACTTTTCTGCTAAATCTTTGCAGAGATGGAAAGATTAGAGCCTACTTTTAAAATGGTAAGGAATTTTAGGATATTAATTTCTACAATAAACAAAACTTCTCACCCTGAGGGCATAAAATATTCAAAATGAATATAGTAAATCTAAACAAACTATCACACATATGAGACAATGGTCTTGCATTTTCCATCCCTCCTATGGATGTTTATCCATCAGTGCATTTTCTTATTTGTTGTCTTTGAAATACTAACTATTAAGAACAGTTGAAAGAATACAGTCCTGCAGCTTTGGTAGTGCTCTTTGCAAAATAAACTCTGCTTGCTTCTAAAAGCAAAGTTACAGACTGGAAAAGGCAGCTGAAATTGCAACTTTACCAGGTAGAAGGAGTTTATTTGAAAAGCTGGGACATAATTGCACTCAGTTTGTTTTTCTTTTTCTGCTTTTATGTCTTTTTGCTTACACTAACATGGAGATGATATGTGGGCATATATGCTAAAAAAGACACACTTGCTTCACTGTCAATTAGGAGGATGCAACGTGTTTTTCCAGAGGGAGTGAATATAAATATTTGAGTACATTCTGCTAAGGCAAATCTTTCTTCTGGCCTTTTCTTTCAGTTTTTTTCAGCTTCCCTGCTTTTCTGCTTGTTTTACATCCTTTCTTTAGGATATTTACTTTGTTTCTCCTGCCTTATGCAGATATGTATATCCCTACAAATGTATTGCACAGGAAATATTACCATGTCAGGAGCAGAGCCGTGCTAAATCTGGCCCTAGAAGTATTGACAGGAAGGTATAAAAGGCCAAGGAGGTTTTCTCTGTTTGACATTTTTCAACCTCTTATTTTTCTTTCTTTACTGCTTTCTTCAGAAGATGCCTTGGAGCTACAGTAGATGGTGAAGTTCTGTAAAAAGAAAATATTGTTAAAACCATTGAGTTATTCAGCTGCCTCCTAAATTTTTAACATTTGTGTGAACATCTTTTTTTTCAATATGGAGAATGAGGTAAAACATAAAAACGAAAGGAAAATCATGATCTGACTTTATTAGTTTTCATTTTGCAGAAATTTCTGTAGAATAATTTCCCAATTAATACAGTGTAAGCCTTCTTGAATATTTAAATGCTAATTCAGCAAATATTTAGGAAAAAATATATTGTAGGCAACACTCCTGCTATCAAAAAATGTATACCATGACTTAAAAAACAGTGCATCTGAATTAGATTCTGTTCTCAGGAGAATCTATTCTCACCAACAAAACCCTGCAGAGCTTATCTCTCTTTGCTGCACCTGGTCTGGGCAGTGGATTTGAGCCGAATATGAGCCTGTGATCTGAGGGTTATTCAAGCCTAGGTGATTAGAGCCTGAAAGGGTAAATGTTATTAGTATATTTATGATTTAAAGACAGATGGTGCATAGTTGAGCCGAGGGAGATTGGAAAAACACAGTTGGCAAGCAATGTCTCTCTTTACTCCGGTTAATAAGACATTCAAGATTGCACATGCTATTGCAGAGCTCTCTGATTATATAAGAAATGTAGAAGACAGATAAGGTTAAGCTTTTACACACATTGGACTGATTCCTCAGCTGTCTCCACAGAGGCCTGGAGATAGATGCCCTACCCCTTTCCCTAGCCCAAGTTCTCTTCCTAACCCAATCCCCCCAGCTCCTTTTCCCAATCTACAGCAGAAATTGGAGCTAAAGAGTGATTGCACTTGCATTCCCTTGCCTAAGGGCAGGCTGATGGGATCAAAGGGTTTTCCTAAGATTTCCTGGCCGTGCTTTCTTCCCTGCCCAAAACGTAAACCTATGGAGGAAATTCAGGGAGCAATGGCCAAAGAAGAAACTGCAGTTGGTGCTCCACAGTTTTGTTTCACTCTTTGGAATACTTTGGTTTCTATTCTGCAGTACAACTTGTGCTTTGCCCAGAGTTGTAGTCACTGCTTTTGGTCTAGGCTCACACCCCTCATCTCTATGGTGCTCAGTAGTAGAACACTTCAAATATCTCTATATTTGTGTCTTACAATATTTATCCTTTTAGGCTCATGAGAGCATGAAAACATAGGGAACAGTAAGAGAGCCGTGCTTTCTGTGGTTCAGTAGGAAAGTGTTCTGTAAGATACTAATTTCTCAGTGATCTGTTTTATTCTCTAGGCCACCTGATGTAGGGTAATGTTACTGAGTCTGAGCAGCAGTGTATTGTCATTTGAATGCCACTACTACTGATCCCCTGCAAAGTCACTGTCATATTTACCTTCTTAGACTGCAGATCAACTCAATCATTTTCCTATTGCCAAATCCACTAGTCAAATCTCTGGAACCAGATATGTGAGTAGATTTTGGGCAGCTTGATAAAATGTTGGAATTGTACTTGCATCCGTAAATATTTATATTTTATTAAGTTTACTGGTTCAAATGAAATAACGTGTGCTCTAGACCTTTGACCACTGGGATGAGAGAAATATAACAGTAAAGTAGCCACGGCAAAACGTCAGTGGAAATTAGAGTGTTATATTTGAGTATGTTTGCTGGAAGGACACCAGTTGGTTCAAAGGCTGGCAACAGCTAAAGTCACAGAATAATGTGTTTATATCACTTGCAGTACACCTATACCTAAGGATTATTAAAATCAAATGAGAATTAATACTTCAGTTGAGATTGTGACGGAGACTCAAACAAAGGCAGTGGTAAAGCTTAAGTTAAACTAATTACAAACTGATCTAAAATTTCCTGACTTAAGTGTGTTTTCATGAGTATGATTGGCGTAGAAAAATGTTCATGTACCTCCACGTATGAGAAGAAAGCAGCAATGTTTAAAAGAAGCTTTCAGATGGATTATGTGATTTTTTGTTTCTGCTGAAGTATAGAATAATTCCTATGGAACTTGTTTTTCAAATTATATTTTACCAAATCTACAGTTGTAACTTAAAAGAAATGGGCAAGTTCTAACCAGCTTTTCAATATTTATTTCATCAATTTTATTGATGTGTTTGGAACAATCTCTTAAATATTGAGATATAATGGTTTCTGTAGTGTGGTATGTAAGCATGATTTCTCTCCGAGACCTCCCTGGAATATCAGAAAGTGGAATTCATTGATATGAATTATCAAGTGTTTGAATTCTTTGCAGTTCTTTCCATCCTTAGAGGTTATTCAAAACAGCAAACTGATAATGACAGCAATATATCATTCATGGTGTAGTAGAAATTAGCCTTTTTTTCCCCTCAAACACACCATTTAGCAGGACATGTGCACAGCCTAGATAACTAATGCTGTCTACTCAGACATCTGAGATTTTGTAATACCCCCTCCAAACTTTAACCAAGCTACAGTTGCTGCTAATAAAATAATATACTTTCTAATTTATTTCATTACTATCTGTTCAATATTATTTAAGAAGTAAAGGTCTTTGATTCCATTCACAGAATATATGTCAGGGCTGCAACACCTCCAGTATAGGCAAACAACATTCCAGCAGTAATCTAAGGCCGATACGAAATGCTTGTGATGTGATTCTTGGGGTATTCTGTGCAGGGCCAGGAGGTAGACTTAATAATCCTGCTAGGTCCCTTTCTGATTCAGTATGATCTATGTTTCTATGGTACTAAGCAATTACACGACCATTCAAGTTTCTATAGGTCCTGCTCTTCATTTTCATTCATCCACTTAAACTGTGAGCTGAAGTACTGCTCGATCTGGTCACTGACAAATTTGAACCTGAAATTTGTAATTAAAATCCCAAAATAGTCAGTAGAACTTTCCCAGCAAAGAAAAAAATTAAACATTTGATTCTTGTCAGTCATGTGAGTGTGTTGGTTTAATGATTTATTTTTAAATTAAAGGCAAATAAATCTCTCTCCCCACAGTTCTACAACTGACTGATAATTATTTAGAGAGTTCAAGAAACATCAGTTCATCTTTTTGGGGAAGATTCTGAAAACCAAAATAATTTCTACCATACACACTCTCGGAAGTATATGCATCAACTCTACATGCTGGATGGAAATAAAATAGATCTTGTTTTCTCTAAAAATTTGACATCTTCTCTAAATTTGCATCATTAATATCCTAATTAGGCTGAGCAGAACAAACTAGTTTACACACTGTAGAAATAGAATATTTAGTCTAAATCCTATTCAAGGTCCTAATGCATCAGTATGCTTTTAAAGTTATTCAGCTGGTTACCAAGACTATGGATGAGACAGACAATGCTCTTGTCCCTAAGTGCTTACCTGGAACCCAAATCCTTTCCTTTGCTTGGGGAAGACTAAATTTCTCAAGGCATTAGAGTTTACAGCAGAAAATTCCGAGGGGTGCCTTTTCTTGGCATGTACAGTGCTCTTGAGAGAACTGCTGAGGTCCATTAGCCCAAAGAGCCAAGGGACTTGCAGGCAGAGTTACAGCTCACGCAGGAAAGGGCTCTTGTCCTGCCCATACTGCCATGGACCACGCTTGCCCCTTGCAGTCCAGATGTCACCTAGGCATTAAAACAGCTCTGCTGAGGCAGGATGTTTGAGTTTGGGCACAAAGCCATGCTAAATTGGATCTATAGCTTCCAGGCCACAGCTGGCCTGTGTCTGTGAGCTCAGAATGCTGGCAGAGGAACTCTCAGATGTCTTTGGGAAATGTGTTGGGTAGATTTATGTTTCTCTGAACCCCATGGAGAAGAGAAGCATTCTGTTAGATAAGCATATAATGCTATCCCCCAATAAAGCACAGCAGGGGAGAAAAAAATTGCCTCTTAGGTCAGCTCTGATGACTCTAAGGTCCAGTCTGAAATCCTTCAATTTCTTGGGATGTTTTGCATTCATTGCCAAATTCATACTCCTTATTGCCAAGTTAGAGGGCAAAATTGCATGTGGAGAGGGTTTCCCAGCTCTTTTTCTTGAACCAGTTCCATTTGGAATTAGACTGATTGCACAGAGGAAAACCAAGCTCGCTCAGTGATGTAACACCCAGGGTTGCTGGTGGGGTGTGTTAGGTGTTTCATACCAAATGGGAGAGCTTCACTTAGAGATTATGAATAAGTCCCAAAGTGGAATACCTTGTGGTTTAATATACTGCACATTTCTTCATATGATATGATGGAGTTGCAAACAGGAATCTAATAGAAAAAGATGCCAAAAACTAATTTGTAATTGTCTGCGTTAATATACAGGGTACCCAGCACTCTTTTCATTTTAATGAAACAAAATATTGCCTATAATATTAGGAAAAAGATTAGGAAGAAAAGAAGTTTAGCAGTTATTTCCCTGCGACAGGTTTCTATAGCTGAGTAGTAAATCTGTTTCTTTCCATTATGCCAACTCTAGTTAATTACCCAGGGATAAACCCTGCAACAGATGTTTTAACTTATATCAACTTAGCATATTGCCGCAAGGCTTTCATGCAAATTTTCAGTGTTTTGAGAGCATTACAGAGCTTGACTAAAAGCTCAATGTGGCCTTTATTAAACAATTTAATAGCAAATACTGACAAGAATGTTTGCCTTAAAATAGCTCAATACAAATAGCTCTGTAGCAGCCAACGTGACAGGCCCAGTTCTTTGAAGTCATTACACTTGGTAACCATGTCATTCTTTTTGCCTTTCATAAGGTAAGGACAGCACCATCAACTCCTTTGTGAAATTGTCCATGAATATAAAGTACCTGACACTTCTGACATGTTCAAACTCTGCTATGGAGCTTAACACCCTGCAGCACCACTTAAATCTTGGGAGCTGTCATTCTTTTAAGCTCTTTCCCACCATCAGGGAACTGTCCTTCACATGGCAGTGTGGCTAATTCACAAGTTTCAAATGCAGCTTTGAAACACACAGCAGATTGGACCTAAATAGAACAGTGAGCATTAAAGGTAGTTGGAGGAAAAGAAATATATCCTTTTGTTTTAGTGTTGGAAAAGAAAAAAAGAACCATAGTTTTGCATGCAAAATGCTCTCAAGTGCCATTTGATCACAGACCTAAGGTACTGTTGCAAAGTGATGTAGAAATATCTCAGACAAAATGATTTATCTGCCTCTAGTTGCTCACTTAACACCTGAAGGAAGGGGAAATGTTATTAAAACAAAAAATTATATAGCTTCCTGTTATGCTTCTTGACTCAAAATTCTTTTGCCACTGGCATGAATCTACACAGTCCTTTTCTCCTGTGACCTGCATTTCTAGCTTTTTAGGAATGGAACAGTTGTCCATTTATGCTAAGCAGACATGACGCTGCAAAACCACCTTGCAATGTTTATACAATGTACTGGGAGTTAAGCATCTGTTAAAGCAGGGTATCTGTAAGAGAACTTGAAGACTCCAGGTTAGAAGAAAGTGTGCTTTTCTCTTCTTTAGTGGATGGTGGCTGTCTGCTCCTGAAGGATCAGAGATCCAGCCAAGACATTCCAATAGAAGGGATTTCTGAAAATTTTTTTTAATTCCTGGAAGCCTAAAAACATTCTAAACTTCTTGTAAAGCAAGAGCAGTAGTAAACTCTGTCTGACAAGTTGGTGGCAGAGTTAAAATAAAAACTACCTGGTTCAAGCTTGATGTCTGCAGCCTTCTGTAACACATCTGGCACTAAGGGCCACTCCAGTCACCCATGGAAACAAAGACTTCATGTTTATTTACATAGGTTTGAGCTGTGCATTCTTGACCTGGGATATGAGCAAATACCATGTTTCAGTGCTGCAGCTTATGACTGACTCATAAAAAACTGAGGATGTGGCTCAGGGGAACTGGATGTGCATACAGGTGAAATTGGCACAGTAGTCCCAGATAGAACTATCACACCATGAAGTAAACATTTAGATGGATGTTAAGAACAGTTGATAAATGCATTTTTAATGGCAGGAAAAAAAGTCTAGGATATTTACTATACAGCAGAAAAAATATTCTTCTACTATTTACTCTACAGTAGAAAAAATTTATTTAGAAATAAATATTTATTTACTATACAGCAGAAAAAATATTCTTCTACTATTTACTCTACAGTAGAAAAAATTTATTTAGAAATAAATATTTATTTACTATACAGCAGAAAAAATATTCTTCTACTATTTTTTCAAAGTGCAAAGCTGCTTGTAATTTTGCACAATTTTTTTTATGAGCCTACAATTTGGCTGCACAATTATTACACAGGAAAGATAGGACGACTGTGCTCTAGGAGAAAAAGAGCACCATGCTTCATACTGAGAAGAATTTTTGTCAAAGGGTCAAATACAAATTGGTTGCAAATTCCATTTATACAGGAAATGTGCAATTGCATTTTCTTAGGGATAGAACAGTAAGCTGGTTTGATTCAGTTATGATCCACCTTTGATTTTCTCTTTCCTCAGGTAAACAAACTGGATAGCAGGTGTAGATGAAATTTTGGACAGTGCGCATATCCATGAATGAAATAAGCCGGCCCTTGGTGGGTTCAATACTATTCAAACACAATATTTACCAGACTTGTCATATTCAGAATTTTAGTTTCAACTACTTCTGTATTACAGAAGTTATACAAAGACTTGTCATCTATGTAATTTCTCCATATTTTAGGATTTAATGAGATGACTATCAGCACTTTTTTCCCAAGGTGTGAAATTTATTGGTGTTTTCAGGGTACTTGAAGTTGGAAGGAACCTTTGGGGTCATAGTCCAACTCATGGTTCTTCATTAAATGGTTATGGAGGTGGAAGGGAAGCAGGAAGAAATTATCTAAGTTAACCTAACAGAGAAAGAATATTAGGCATGTTGGGGAGTGGAAGTAGAGTTTGAAGGCTGGAAAAGCACAGCTGTCTGCCCTTCATATGGGTTGCACACTAAGGAATGTCCATCTCTTAATACGAGGCAGAGGAAATAGACAACTCTCAGAACTTTTTTGGTCATGAGAGAAGAGAGAGGAGAGGAAAGGTTAAATGGCCAGCCTCACTTTTTGCCAAAATGATGATCTTAAAATAGCTGTGAACTGATAAACACAGCCTGTAATTTTGGTTTTTTATCTTGTGTTCTTCCTTTGTGATTGTTTCCGTTACAAGAAACACGTTACTGTTCAAGCTTCAGCAGAGCTGAACTCTCTTATCCTACATATCAATGAATACTAAAGTCATTTTGGTAACCTGACAACATACAGGGACATTCCCACAGCAACATTCCAAACATAGTTAGGGTGTATTAATTAGTCCTGAATGACAGGCAGCTCAGATCTGGGAGACCAAATAACCCACACTCTCATTCTCCAACAAGTTGTTAAAATCTGCCTTTTACTCTTGAATTGATTGTGCCAGTGCGGTATAGGGAAGAATCTCCCTTAGACAAAGCGGCTGTTAATTTAGAGGAAAGAAAAGTGATTTTTTAAAGGTAAGGAGGAAGGAGACATTTTTTGCCTGATCCTGGGAGTAGTACCTCCAAAATAATAATTTTGCTGTCATATTTTCTTGAAACTGGGCAAGCATTACTGGTATTTGAAGTTTTCTGATGTGGTATGATACATTGTGTTGTTTAGAGATTTTCTATATTTTAATTATATTACAAATATGTCTGCCTCCTTTTGACTGTTAGTGTATGAATTTTCTTGTATTTATTTCTAAGGTTTAGGTAATTAAGTTTAGATAATTAGGCTCATTGGATATACTTTGCAAATATTTTTGTTTCTCAATCACATCTAACTCTGTTAATTCCAATACTGTTTATTACATTGCAATTACATCCCCAGTTGGATGCTATGCTCTTTATATGGTTTTAAAGGCTCTTGAATTTCATGTCTTGATGTATTTTCTAAATACATACAATTTTTTATTATTAAAATATGTGTAGTTCACACATATGAGAGATTTCTTCTCTCTACCCGAATGTTCCATTGAAGTCACATTTCATTTTTATATAGGCCATGTATTTCTCTGATTTTAAAGTCACTGATTGTTTAAAACCAGAGCTACCTTCTACCTACATTTTGAACTCCATTGAGTCGAATTCAACATTTTCCAGAGTTCAAATCTTACTCAATAATTCATTTCTTTCCCTTGGTATTACCATATCAAATTATCTCTCAAAGCAAGCTCTTTAATGTACATGTCTGAAAGTATTGTCGTCAACTGCCTCCAGGAGACTTCTGAGAGGTAAAAACTGCTCTTCTCAACAGGTCATTTTCCTCATCTAGACACAAAGTCAAGGAGAATTAAAGACACAAAGCCAAGGAGAGTTAATCTTGGGATCTTTTTCTTCATTGCATAACTGGTCTGTGCCAGCAGAGAGAGAAGAGCTAAAATGGATCACATAAATGGATGCATAAAAAATTACTGCAGGATAATCTCCTTTTATTTCTTTCACATTTAAGAAGCTGTTATCAGAAAAGTATTGATTTTTCACAGCAGAGGATGTAGAAATTTGGTTTATAAATGGTGCTTGTATGTAAGAAGATGACATATTGAGACTACAAATGACACCTAAAGAAACTTAGTCATAAGGTTTTGTAATTGTATGAGCTCTTGGTGGGAATATCTCTCCTAGCCTTTATTTGACAAATCTTTAGAACAATTTACAGAAAAAGAATGTAACTGCTCAAAGAATGAAAGGTTTTAATTTTAGATCAACTGCTGAAATATAGTTTTCATTTGAAACAAATGAATACTAGGGGTTCTTAAATTAAAAATTGATGAATTATACCATGTTGTTATAAACAGAAAATAAATTCTCTCATAATTGATCTTGCAAGGAAATAAAGACAAAAATCTGGAAGATCCAGCAGGAAACATGCTAATAGTGGCAGTTAATAGTATTTTTCCAATGTCGAGGAATTATTTAGATTTCTGAGATAAAAATTATTGCCATTCTGCAATTTAAGATTTGACCACATAATCAATTTTTAGCTCATTTTCAATTATTAATTTTAAGAGCATATAAAATAATAAAATAATTTGAACATAAATGGGAGTTTTAAAGTTGTTCATTTTTCTAATCTGTGTGTTAGGTAGAATACTTTGCGTTCTTGTTTCTTTGAAGAACTTTTAAGGAGAAATGTTGAGAAAATCACTAAGGTCAGCTCAACCTGATGAAGAAAGCAACATTATTCTGGATGGTTTTGTCTGAAGACATTACAAAGAGCTGACAAAATGCCTTCCAGCACTCCGCTGTATGCAGCAGAGGAGGGTTGGGAAATGGGTGAGGAGGAGAGAAGCAACAAACATCTGGGGAATACGAATTACTCCAGCAACACGACTGGAGCTGGGAGAGGGCACAAGGCTCCAGTGTGCTGGCTGAATCTGTGTGTGGCACATCCAGAAACAGCTGCTAAAGGTGCAGCTACTGCCAGATGACACCATGGACTAAGGAAATTGAATGTATGGGCTTGGGGAATTACTGCAGGAGGGAAGCAAAACTGAGCAGCAGGAGAGTAGCTGTCGCTATACCCTGTTCCAGGAATAAATATTGTTGTTAGTGAGCTCATTCCTATATCCTTATTCCAGGGAATTAAGTGCTAATCCACCAACTATTGACCCTTCAACTGCACAATATTTTTGTAGAATTTTATTTAGGGAATTTTGATACATTCTTGGAGGGAGTCAGAACTAAGCCATGGTTGAGTGCCACTTGCTGCCTGTCCATGCTGACTGCTTGCTGACCAGATATGTTTTTGTTAGCTCGATAGTATAATGGATATATTAGGCAGATAAAGACACTAAATGGACCACCCCAAACGTTGATAGCCAGCAGCTGATTTACTTGGAACATGTAAAAGAGTAGATGATTTGCTTCCATGTTTTTGCAGATGTTACAGGGGCTGCAGTTAAGTTCTGAAGACCATTCCATGACTCTTCTCCTTTTTAAAGTAAAATTATTGTTCCTATTTAATTTGTGAAGCAAGGACTGTACTTTGATTCATTCAAGGTGCAAAATCCAGTTACGGATGGAACACTATGTATTTTCCGATAAGAGACTGCTACATGTTCAGTTTACGGTCTGTCTGAAAAAGAAGCCATGTGTCACAAGGGGTGCCGCAATGTTTACTTGGTGGGCCTGTTTTCAGCATATCAATTAATCATATTAATTGATCATTAAATGCAATTTCCAATCAAAACTGGACTCCTCAAAAGAGAATTAAAACATAATCATTACTGGAAATTGGGGGAAATCAAAAGTCTGACTCTCTGCAGCCATCAGGAAATACCAGCAAGTACTGATTCTCCAGACAAAGTAATCATCAAAATGAGAAATCATTAATGATTAAAGCTATGAAGGTTTATTTGTTGATGCCAATCCTGAGACTTTTGAAATATTTGTATGAATAAACCGTTAGAACAGCATCAAACTTGTGCATACATTCTAACACCTGTAGGCCTTAGAGGAGATTCTGTAATAATGCGAAATTTTTGATAAATTCTGTAGGTGTTTTAGCACTTCCTAGTAAAATCTGATGTGAAAATAGTATTTGGTGGTTGCTGGCCTAAAGCTTATCTATTAGTAATTGAAAGGGAGAATTAGCACAGCTCATAAGGGTGGAAACAGTAGGGATAAATGGATTTGGGGTTTGTGTTAAATTTTATGGCAATCAAAAGTTTGGACCTGCTGCAGTAACAGCGTGCATGAGGGTAACAAGAGAGTGAGAAAATCTTAGAATTAAGAATAAGCAGATTTTTATTTTCAGGCTGTAAATATGCTTGCTAAGAACATGGTAAATTCAGCAGAACATACCTCTGAAGAAACAGTTTCTTCAGCAGAGATTACTGTCACCTTGTGCCTTCAATTGTTCTCCATTTTATAAATGCCATATTTTAGATTATTCCAATAACACTGTGGTTGTTTTACAGGGTATTTTTCTATTTAGTGTGTGACATAAACCTTATACACCAGAAATCTTAGATATTATAATATCTTAATACATTTTCTTGATATTATTAATATTACAGATATGGATGATGGTTTGTCATGGACTGGGAAAAGGAGAGCAAGACGCTGCATTTATATTTAAACAGCAGCTTTAGAAGTCCTTTGGTTAGAAGCTGACTGAAAAAACACCAGGATGCAGAGAGCCTCTCTGAGTGGTGGGGTCGCACAACCCTTGATAGTATTGAGTTACAATTGCTTTTGGAAAGGATTTTTTACCCACGTGGTGATGTATTCAAATGACAGTACTTTGATTTGTACTTCTAAGTAGCTGCCCAAGTCTGATCCTGCCTCCACACCAGGCTCATTGCAAAAGTGGGGCAGACCAACACAGCTTTAGTCAAACTTCCGAGCCCAGCTGCGGTAGAGATGTCAAAAGCCATTCTTCCTGTATCCAGCACATCCTGCAAAGCAGATGATTAGCATTGTTAGCAAATGGTTACTGAAATTGCTGGGATGGTAAGGCCAGCTTCCAAGCAAGAATGCTGCCTGACATGGACTATGTGTAACAGCCCAGTTCAGCACCTCTAGTAAATCTGAGGATTATTAAATTTCTGACTGCCAGTTGAGCCATACTAACTAACCCAGTGTGCATGCTTCACCAAATTGAGTAGGTAACATGTGCCCCCTTCAGTGCAGGATGGCTCAAAACCCATTCAAGCTAATGACTTTCTCCTCCTCCTGTGGGCTGTATGTGTATGCATAATTTACTGTGGTCTTGGACAATGTGCAAGATGATGCACCTTGGTCTTGAAGCTGCTCTTGTCAATTTAAGTATCTAGAGAGACTGCAAAAGCTGAAACGTTGGGGTATCTTCCTGTTTTATGTGCAAAACAAGTTTTCTAGTGCTGCTTAATAATAAAATTCAGATCCCTGAAGTATTCATCACTAGACTGTGTTTACCTAATCTCATGATTTTCAGCTAGCCAAAGTTGAAATGGTATGTTCATACAGACTGATATTCAGGAGTATAACTTGTAATACACTTCTCCCCTCAGGTATAAGTATTTCAAACAAAAAGGCGAGTTTTTTGGGCACATTGTTAAAATACGATCATTCCCTCACAGGAATGCTTTGAAGTCAAGTGTTTATGCTTAGTTAGATTTACAAATGTCTAACACAAATACATCACTTCCCAAGATGTATGTTATGCTTCAACAAAATGATTAGTTATGAAATTGTGCATTAATAAAAACAGTTGGTTCTCTTTGTAGTTCAACTCCCTTTGCCCTCACTCTATATACAGTAATGTCAAATAGCTCTCTGCAGTACTTCTGAATGACTATAGCTACACTATAATCAAAATATGTGAATTTATATTATGCATGAAAGGTCATGACCTATGAGGAAGTCAGTTTCTTTTCATGCATGCTCTCCTTAAGAGCTGGAACTTATGGAAGTGAGGCAAAAAGAAAAAAAAAACAAAGCAGGCACTGCAAGGAGTGAGGTCTAAAATCCTGATCCTGTAAAAAAAGGTGCATCTATACCAGGACATTTGGTGAATAATGGAAAAGGTGCATAAAAGACTCCCATAGATCAGGGAATATGTGCATTTTAGTACCAAATAGAGATCTTGATCCTGTAACCCAGATGAAAACCAGACCTATCTCATACATGTCAGACAGCAGAATTTACTAGTAACAAATTAATTATTAGTGTAAGAGATGAAAAGATTTACAGATTTACTCTTATTCAAAATACTCTAACATCAGAACACCATGAAACTGGTATAGAAATGGCAGATACAGACTGGAGAGTAATTTAAATATTCTGGCTTGTTGTAAACATCATGATTTTAAGAGAAGCATTACTCCTTTGATTTGAAAATTTTTTACCGTGGATATTTCCTGTTTTGAAAAGGAGGTGATCATTGAATAAATACAAAGTGATAGTGTTGTTTATTTACTAGCAATAAATTAAAAACTATTCTTGACTTCATCAAGCACTGAATGAATAAAAAAAAAGGAGACAAAATTCCTTTTACTTACAGACAGAAGAATTCAATCAAGAGAATTTATCATTTTTCTTGCCCAAAGCCCTACAAGCTCTCTCATCCTCTCAACTGTGGTCTTCCTTTTTCACTACTGCCCCCTATTTTTGCTCTTACTTATCTGGCCCCACAAACTCTTCCAGGTTTCAGACACAGAGGCAGACATGCAAAGGACTTGCACTGGACCTACCCTTGCTGAGAAAAGGGCAGAATCAGGCTCATATTATCTGATTAAACAGATCCTGCTCTTCCTTCAACTTCACACTGCCTAGGCAGGAGCTAGACTGCAGAACCATCCCAAGCATCATCTTCACCTGGAGAAGTAAATGCCCCTCTGCCCCGGCAGCACCTACCTCACCCATGTCTGATCTGATCCTGTTGGAACAGATCTTCAGGAACTTCACAATATTTTGCCACACTGACACTATGAATTTGCAGTACTAAAACAAGCTAAACTTAGTTCACCTGTTTTCTATGAGATAAAGGTTTATTTTAGTTGGTACTGATGTCTTTTATATGATTATCTCACCAGCACATTGCATTTTATTTTCTAAAAATACAAATTATTTTGTAAACTAACAGGATAGGAATACATGTATTTAAAGCTAAGGAAGAAATCTCTTTCAATTATATAAAAATACATGCCCTCTTGATATTTTGAATCTCTGGGTCACAGAGTTTTCATTTCAAGCAATAACTTCTCTGGCACCTGTACTAATGTTTTAACCAAAACTATTAAAGTCAGGAAATAAATAAATGAAGGAAGGAAGCAATCATATTTTTACAGGCAAACATACATAGGTGCCAACTCCACAAAAGTTAACTAGCAGATTTTGGGTCTCCCTGTGACTGAAAAGATGCCAAATTGTTTGGCAGATAATGTGTAGGAGCAACACATCCTGTCAAGGAAGATGTAAGTGGCTAAGGAACAGAAAATTCAGATTGCAGGTAGTGTAAAACCTTACAAGAAAAAACATTTTTGCTGTAATTTATTGTTCAAAGCAAATGTGTTTCAAAAGTCCACATTTGAATGCATACATGGATAATACATGAATGAACTGTATTTAAAAATTTCTCTTGCTTTTTATCCTTAGATAAGCAAATATGGCAGTTTCAAATTTTCTAAAAAATTTTCAGATAAGCTTTGAATGTTCTTCCATTTGAAATTTTATAAAAAATAACACAAAGTAGTAACTAAATTGCAATATTAACTAGACAATACAACTGCTGAATTCAACTGTATTTTTTATTTTCTTTTTTTTTGGAAATGTAAGTATGTAATAGATTTTATATATATATATATTTATATATATTTATATATATATATATATGTGTGTGTGTGTGTGTGTGTGTGTAAACATTATGTATGTTCTCAATTTGTCAAAGGTTCCAAAATCAATTATCATAACAATTAATACTAGAAAAAAGTATAGTAATAATTTTTAGTAATAAACAAACATCATTAATGTATTCTATTGGAACATCCCTGCATATAGCTTAATTATTTACTCTACTCTTACTCTACACTTTGCCATCTCATTTTATTTTTCTCCTTAGATTTAATTCATCATTATTCCAGAAAATTATTTTCTTCCTTGTAATTAACTTAATTCTTTAACTTGCCCTTTACTGTTTTGATACAACAGTTTGTCTTGCAAAACACAGCACTAATGCTCACTTCTTAAATTCACTCTTTCTCTGCACAGCCTGCCCACCTCTCCCTGCAGACCCTTCAGCTTCTGACCCAGAATGCAATTCCCATCTCTGTGGGAATGATTCAGGCCCTCTCTTCTGCCCCAGGGCAGGGTAGCATCATCCTAGGAGACTCAGCGGATGTGATCAGGACTACATCTGTCTCTGCTCTCCCCCATAAGCCCCATAACCTCCCGTCAAGTGTTCAGCACCTGGATTTGAAGCTGACAGAAACATCTACACGGAGATATTTTATTATTACTTAACAAAAACCACTATTGATCACCCTTAACCCATGAAGAACTTAAACCTTTTTTTGGTTTGGTACAGAAGTCTTCTGTTTGCCTCTTAAGCATAACGGCTTAATTAGTATCTAGGGGAAATTCAACCTTTGGTCCGTTCATTTGTTTTCATGCTTCCTTGAACTGGGCCTAAAATTTCTTACAAAACCTCCTGTTAATGTCGTTATCAATTAAAACCAAAACAAATAAAATTCCAACTTATATGATTGCTTTACAAGGTAACATTATAATCAGCAAGCCTCTGCAAGAGTATGGCAGGGCTTCATAAAATATAAGTGGTAAGTGCTGGTCAGTGCAGTGTGTGTACTGGCATTTACTTTTTTATTGGTTAAAAGGTAAAATTTACTAACAATTTTTTTTTTCTCCCTTCTGGCAAAGTTAAAGTGTTCTGGTAAGCCAATGCTATGATGATTTTGCTGAGTCTGATGAAAAACAAAGGAGTTGCCATAAGGTAGTAGCATCACTAAAAAATGAATGAACTGTAGAAGAGTTAGTGAGGCCTGATCTTATCCCCTTTCAATTGCCTATTCTTTACAGAATTGTCATAGACAATAACTCTAAGATACAAACTACACTGTAACTCTTGGTTATGTATTCTTTAAATTCTTACATGCATATTCTTGTTAAAGTTCCTGATATTGAAAAAAAAATGTAAAATTATTTGCCCATGCAAATATTTATTCAGTATTGAGGGTTTCTTTATGATGTGATAACTCATATTTGAAAAATATCAGATAAGAATTAAGGTCTTCATAGTTTCTTTTTTTTATTTGGTATTCCTTCCCTTGCCCTGCACTAGGAAAGGACTCCTGTGCAATTAGTAGCGCCCTGTTTTTACAATCAAATAGCCCAGGTTTCAACCACATGAGATAAAGCCTAGGACTGTGGAAATGTCCCTCACAGAGAACTTGATATTGTGTTTCCGTATAAGTTATCCTGACATTTTTGCCATTTCTTTGGGAAGTCTCATGTATGGAAGGGTAAGTCAGAACTTCTGCCTCTTTCAGTCGTACTTCCTTACAATAAACTACCTTGAAAAACTGAGGTGAACAGGATTTTCTTATAGTTTTTAAAAATGGTTCTTCTCTGTATTAAGGCACAAGCAAAGACAACTTTCATTAAACAGGGTTACTTGCTGTTCATTCTTTCCTTTTCTAAAGAGATTGACCTCTCAGTTTGGAAAGTGACATAATCAACTAAAAAATCTAAAATTGTGAGGAGTGAGCTGAAAAATGAGGCAATCTCCAAGCAGCTACAAATCAGTAAGGGTAATTAAAAAATGTGCAAATCCAAAACTCCTTAATCCATCTGAAAGAAACTAAGCTACATTCCTGAAACACTGCATTTTTAAAAAGCAGATTAAAAATCTCACACATCTCTGCATATAACTGCTTCTGTGGAACACAAAACTGAATAAAACATACAGTAGGTTCACATTTGTTCTTTAGTTCTTCTTTAACTTCAACAAGCTAGGTAGAATAGGGTGTTATTACTGTTTGCCTTGGATGCTTAGGAACAGAAGGTCAGACCAACCTTGTGAGCTATTCCAAGAGTTTATAGCTCTGAACCAGAGAAAGCCAGCAGTAAGACCAAGACTTACATCCTCTTTTCAGAGCAGATTTGGCTGGCACCTCAGCTAGTCAAACAACTCTGAGCTCGTACAGTTTGGTATGTCTTTTGAACAAGGTTCTGAATGACTTTCACTTTCTCTGCTCACTAGAGTGAAGATTAACGAAAAAAGTCTATTAAATCACAGCCTGTCCTTGTGAATAACTCCCTAAACGAGTTCCAGCACGGATTAGGCTTTCAAGGCATAAAGGCTGGATGTGTAGAGGAAACTTGTGCTTCCACATAAAGGGAGCCATGAAATAAATATCCGTAGCTTTATGGGTATGATAACATGATACCTTGTTATGTTGGTTTTTCACTCCATCTTTTTATATTAAGTTCATAATCTAAGGCAGTCAAATAAAGGTCTCTTGTGCTTCCAATAAATTCTGACTATTGAAGATAAAGGTTTTTATGTGAGGCAGTGGTTATAAATATCGCAAAAGATACTAGAAGTTTAGAGATATCACCAGGAAAAATTTACCTTTATAGAAATAGACAACTAAATTTTCCACTGGCCAATAAAAATTACAAACTGTAATACAGAGGCACTTTGGGTTGTCTGCAATGATAAAGGCACCATCTGCTGCAAAGTTTTCATTCAAACAAGACTTACTGTTCATTTAGTGACATAAAGGCATTATATCATCTGTGTTGACATCTCCATCTGTCACTGAGATCTTATCTAATCTCCTTTTACTCTCTAGGTTTTTGAAACTATATAACAGTAACTTGAAATTATTCTAAAAACCCTTATAATCACAGACTGTAAAAATATTTTTTGATTTTTGTTACTCTTTATCTTCTTGTTTTTCTTCTCTTCATCATCTCCTGTGTTCACTGCTTAGTAATTTTTAGCTGACACAGAGATGACCAATGAGATTTGACATGTCCTGTTTCCTCAATTTAATCTCCTTATTTTTAGCTGAGAATTATTTTTCCTGGTTTCTGAAAGTACCCTGTGCTCAACTTTGTGTCACCTAGCAATTTTATCTCCACTTTTTCATGAAATCTTTTCCAATCCTTTTATTGAGCTCCTACCACCACTCATCACAATGAGAGTACTTTTTTCACTCTGGCCGCCTTTAATAGTCCAGTCTCCGCAGTCTCCATCAGTACTCAACATAGTCATTTTTTCCTATAATCAGTGCAACTACTTAACTTCCTGTTTATTATGTGTCACCTGACCAAAGTAACCAGAAATTCACCTCTCATAACTATCTTCTATCCTTGTTTTTCTTAAATTTGTGGAAAACTCAAATTGGGTGATCTTGCTTTGCCTATTCTTAAATGCATTACCACATTCCAAGCCCAAATCCTTATTTATCCTCATGACACTGCTCTTTCATGACATTGAGTCAGGACAAGAGAAAGATTTGAAAAATGATTGTGTTTTCCTCTTTGAAGAAGACCTAAACATCTTCTAAGAGAAAATTGATAAAATGTTAAGTAACTTTCCTCTTCCCTTTGTCTTGCCTTTCCTCTCCTCATCACAGATGCTAATCTGGTGTCCTCCTAATCCAATCTCAGGCCTCACTGAATTTATCCCTCTACCTGATCTCTCTCATGATCATTATCTGTCCTGTTCTTTTCTCTCTCTTCTTTGCCCCCAAATAAAAGCATTTTTAACATCTTTGATGTTCTTCTGTTAACAAGCTGTCCCAGTTCAGGCCTTGCTACCAATTAATTTTTCTTTTATAAGCTTATAAAGAAACTTGTGTAGAGTGCAACTGGCATGCAAAATGGTCCAGATCCTCTGCAGTCTCCTGACGCCACTGAAACCAATCTTAACTACTGCCTTCATTCTAACTAAGCACAGATATCAGACTCCTTCGTTAGAACCACTTGACTTTTTATCCTGTTGAATTAACTCTTGACATATCATCCTCTCTTTACTTCTGTTTTGTTGTTTGGCACTTTTTTATTGTTTCATTATTTGTCCGCTGTGTCAATCACCAAAAGTATTGTAAATAATAGGGCAAGGAGACCTGCTAAATCATCTTGATCTGGCAAATAAGCATGCAAAATTTGCCCTTGCATTCCTAAAATCAGGACTGGTTTAAGGGAGGAATAGATAAAGTGGTTTTGACCTAGAATTTGGAACTGTAGCATTGCTTCTTCTGGCAACATGATACAGAGTTAAATTTTACAGTGGTAGTAACATGCTTTGTCTCACCTACTAATATTTCTGTCACAAATTATTAGAGCTCATGGCCCATCAGTCTGAGGCAATTGAAAAGGAAGAAAGTAAGCACACGAGAAAAATCACAAAGAAACTTTCCAGCTGGCAGTGCCAATGTCCTCCATCTTTCTCTGACTCTGCTACATTAATAGAAAAAAAATTGCCTCTTTTTGAATGGAGAGAAGTCTAAAATTGTCTTTTTTTTTCTTTTCCCATACAAGCTTTAAAATTGTATTGTAATGGGGCAACAGTGATTGCTTTCCACATGATCTAGACATGATACAAGTAGTTCAGGAGGCTTGTTAATATCTCTTAAGTTCTTTATGTTATGAGAATTATGGGGCAAATGGCCTGATTTTTGTTTCCTTTTCCTTTGCAATGGTTACAGACTACCTAGTCAAGAATTCAAGTAAAAGAGGTTTTCCTTTTTGGGAATATGTGTCAGTAAATCATATACTTGGTAGCTTGTGCATGGCACAGGTATGAGTTGCTGTTAGTTGTTGAAATTTGTATTGTAGCACCTGCTTGCCACAACTTGAATATCTTACCTGCCTGTCTGGCTAGGATGAGAATCTCATTTCAAGCACTTCTGTTCTGTGTGTGAACTCACTGAATGGTATTAAACACCAACCTGATACTGCTGCTTGTAGTCATGCAAACAGTATGAGTACAGTTCTTTTCATTCTTATTTTTGCTTTTCTCACTCTCAACAGTTCCTAAAGGTTTCATTTTGAAAAGAATATCTATACACAGTGATAGTCATAAATAGATACATAAATAAATCTTATTTTCAATTAAAATAATGTATTACGAAGCAGGTTTGTGTTTGTGATTCATGTTTTTCTCAGAAAACCTTGTGTTAATTAATACGTGTCATCATTCTGTGAAGTGCTCAAATGCGCTACAGCACAACTTCCAAAAAAATTTGAAGTTCTGGACCTAACTAATTAAAACACTTACTTTCAAGTGATGCAGTGATTTCATAATGGCACACTTAAGATGATGACATTGACTTCCAAAAAAGCTTTCACTTAAAACAATCTTATTTTGTAATTCTTTTGATGCATTTGCTTTTAGATGATGCAAGAAGCAGTCACACATCCTAATCTCAACCCTATTTAACATTTTTTTTACTTCAAGGGGGACCATATTACTAAAGTCTTGTTGATTACATGTTTTAAGTATGTTAAAACCTGAGAAACCAATACCTCATAACTTAAATATCTATATTGGTAAATGTCGTGTCTTTTGGTTGACAATAATGGACAGTTTTACAGGACAGGTAGCCAGGCAGTCCTCTAGCATGTGAGGAACACAGGACATCTTTCTTGCTACAGTTCAATCAGATATAAAGATCTTAGCTTGAGTTTCATTACACATAATTTCCACTGCATGTTATGTATGAGATATGATTCTGTCCAGTTCTTCTCTCTACTTGCTCTACTAGTGGTCTTTTTTTCATACTGACTACAGCTTGTACTGAGCCGTATTTTACACTTTAGACACAAAAACATTAGTTCTCCTATGACACAGAAGAAAAGACAGAAGAAACCAGAATCACAGA
Source organism: Origma solitaria (assembly GCA_013397895.1). Lineage (NCBI taxonomy): Eukaryota > Metazoa > Chordata > Aves > Passeriformes > Acanthizidae > Origma > Origma solitaria. The sequence continues at coordinate 407,824 of VZRL01006642.1, forward strand.
GAGCTTGAGGATTGGAGGGAACTCCTGGAGAAAGACACATTTGCCCAAAGCAGAGTCATCTACAGAAGGTATCCCAAGACTGACTCCAGTTTGCTTTTGAATGTCTCCAAAGAAAGAATTTACAGCCTCTCTGGGCAACCTGTTCCAGTGTTTGACCAATATCATGATAAAGAATGTTTTCTAAACTTTAAGAGGCATTTATTATATATAATTTTTTTCCCTTTTGCTTCTTCTCCTTTCACCTTCAGTTCCATCTTCTTTATCCCCTTCCATCAGGTAGTTATTCACATTTGTACAATCCCCCCTTAGCCTTCTACTGTCCAGGATAAACAATGCCAGTTCTCTCAGTCTCTTGTTATAACAGATGCTCTAATCCCTTCAGTATCTTCATGCTCCTTCACTGGACTTGTTCCAGAATGTTCATTTCTTGCTCATTCTGGGGAGTTCAGAACTGGACACAGCCCTTCAGGTGTATCTCCATTTACGAAGGACAGTAATCATTTCTGGTAATGCTCTGGATGAGCTGACAATGCTCTCCCTGATGCAGACCGAGGTGTTGTGGCCTTATGTTCTGCAAGGACACACTGCTGTCTCATGCTCAATTTTTTGTCCTTTTCTGGAAAGCTGTTTTGCTTCTCCTCAGCCACTAGTCTGACTGAGGAACGTCTAGAGCCCAGTCTTCCCCGGGTGCAGGACTTTGCAGTTCCCTTTGCTGAACTTCCCAATGCACCTGTCAGCCCATTTCTCCAGCTGGTTGAGATCCCTCTGAATAACAGCATATCCATCTGTTTCATCAGCCGCTTCTCCCAGTTTGTATCATCTGAAAACTTGCTGAGGGTGCACTCTGTCCTATCACCCATGTCATTAATGAAGATATTAAACTGTTTTGAACACAATTTCAGCCCCTGTGGGACTCCACAATTGTTTGGTCTCCAGCGAGATTTGAGCCTGGCAGTTTTCAGTTCACCTCATTGTCTGCTTATCCGGTCTCTACTTCCTCAGTTTGTTTTTCTGTAAGGATGATGTGAGAAATAGTGTTGAAAGCCTTACTAAAATTGAAATAAGCAACAACCTCTGCTTTTTCCTCACTCACAAAGTCAGTAATCTTATTTTAGAAGGCAGAAAGTTTTTTGGGACAACTGGATACGGGAGTGAAACAGCACATTAAATGTCATCAGTTAAATGGGTTTTGTGCCCTCTTCAAATTATGTGTCAAGAAGACAAGCTATTTGTCAATGGTAAGAATGTTTGGCCGAATTCAGCAAAAGAATACAACTTATTCTATTTTTAAATTGACTTTAAATCTCCTTATTGAGATCTGGTTTTGTATTCTTAAAAGCTCTTGCTGCCCACTGTTGCGAAATTAGACTTTAGCCTTTGCCATCACAGCATACTAGCATGTTTCTCTCTCAGTCTTTATAAATAGCAAAGAGAAAAATACAACCTTGATATTTTTTCCCTAAGTGGCCTCTGATGCGGTAGCACAGCATTACAGAGAGATTCTACTGCTTACCTACACCTTTGGTTTCATGTTTTTTATTCAGCTCTTTGGGGAAAGCGCTTTCAGAATGTTTTGCTTCTGTCCACAAAGAGATTTTACAACCCTTCTCAAGAGTGCGTGGCTCCAAGAGGCAGGAAATGTGAATTCCTCAATGCTCAAAGGGAAAAATTGGATTCTACTGAAGTCACTGGCTGAAAAAGACATTTCTACATGTTGTTTTCCTGCTAAAATTTGATCACTTAGAAAAACATTAAAAGGAAAGCGTGATTAAACAACTCGAAAACAAACAAAATGTCATATCTGAAAAGACTTGCCTTTCTACCATTTATCTAGCTGCATTAAATGCAGTGGAGAGCCAAGATATTTATATATCAACCCTGACTAATGCTAGGAGCACTGCAAACACCTTCCTGCCCCTTGCTTCCTACTCTCTGCTTTCCCAGACTGGAATCCAGGGCTGAAGATAACAGAATATATCGGGCTCTCAGATGGGTGGTTGGCCAGTTCGCAGTCTGAGTGTCAGTGTGTTGGCAGCTGTAGTTTGATCAGAGTAGATGGATGAGACAAAAATATGTATAGATAAGACTTTGCCCTGCAAGCCATGTGTGATAGAAGCCTGCCTGTTTTTATTAAAAAAAAACAGACCTGGTTAAAAATCTGACACTAAGAGCTTTCCTCCTTTCTAAATCTGTTTAGAGCTGTATACTCTGGAAGCATGCTAAGGACCTGATTTTTTAGGCTTAGTATTTTATTGAATGTCACTGGAATTGGGTACATAAACTTCTACTCTCAAGACCGTTCTTTTATATCGTCCAAGTTGCAGGAGGGTTCTCTGTGTGTGGCAAGAAATATGCAGGAGCACAGCTTGTTTTATTGGTATGTGATACATATGACACAGAAATAGGGTACAGGTACAGTCTTGTCTTCTTCTAAAGCTAAAGTTTCCTTCTTTTGTAATTTAAAAATATTTTTATATATCTAGTGGTGGTAGTTTATCAGAGTTGCTTATTCTAGTTTAAATGTGTTTAATGTAACTTTAGTACAGGAATGTGGCTCAGAATTCTGCATCATACATTCACCAGAAAATGTATAACAATTTTGGGTAAATATTAAGGATGTATTTCTGCAAATATTTTTTGCAGATTTAACAGTTATTTAAGATTAAGTACGGCACAAAAAGTTCTAGTAAATTTGAATGGTAAGGATACATACATTCTTTATTTCTGTCAACAGAATCACATCTGTAAAAGAAAAAAGACTTGTGAGATTTGCTGTTGGCAGCTCTTCTGGAGTGAAGATAAAGAACCTGGTAGTCAACACTATGAAATATTCAAGCAGTCACACTTAAGCCTAATCTTGGTAGAAAACATGGCTGTCTGTAAGTAAAGGTTTTCTGTTGAAGATTGTAGCAGATGCAGAAACAGGAGAAGTCATCCAGACATAGGACAAATGGAAAAGAAATAGCACAGACTACTTTAACATTATTTATGCTACATTAGCATCTCCTAACACCATTTCTTACCTTGGACCTCAGTGTTATGCTTGGTGTATATTCACACTACAAATACTTTGCCAAATCACAGGGCTCCCAAAGCAACCTGAGTGTTAGTATAAAACACAAGAGTATGCCTGGATCAGCACTGATGGGAAATTCCAGGTGATAATGTTTGTCAGTGTAGTGGGCAGTTTCTTTTATATTTAAACTAGCACAAGTGAATATTGAGAAGAGTAACTTTCAGTGAGATGGTCCCACCATTCGATTAAGATATTGGCATTTGCTTATCCAGGAGTAGGAAAGAAGAAAATAAAGTTTGTGCCTCCAGAAAATGATAAAGACGTTTTTCCAATTTCAGATGAAAATGTTGAGATTGTGTGATGATTTGAGTCTGTATTAATAGGCTTCTGTTAGGTTTTCCTTTATTCTTATATGTGTCAAATTACATCAACTGCCCAGCAACACCCCCAGGTGGTTCCTGCTCATCAAACTGGCATCATAAATATTCAGTAGAAACTGTTCCTTCAGCTGTAGAGGTGGTCGTGCAGGACAGTACTTCATAAGGGAGTTAGAACGTTCCTAGTACATGGATTAATATAAGCAGTAGGAAAGTCATGGAGGACCACAGGACAAATGGTTCTAAGCACAACAGCAATTTGGAGAGTCTCAGTCCAGCTGAAGACTAAGCTGCAAGGAACCTTGCCACATAGGCTTTCCCAAAACCAGTGATTTACTATTTAGCCATCTGCTGATGGTGAGTCTCAAAGAATCAATGTGATTACACATGACGATTGTAATGATGATTGAAACATCCTGTGTTCATTGTGAATTATCTTCCAAAAGAGGGATTGTTTGGCACATTTAGTTTTTAATCAAATTGGCATTTCCTCCAGTATTTACAGGCAGATATTGCCCCAAAATCCCACAAAAATGAATCAGTAACTACCTACACATTACTGGTTAGGCTGCTAAGGCACTTCTTTTTAGGCACTGACTAAAGCCTCTCTGGTATTTGCCACCTTTCAGGGCCCTGCATGTCGACATATCTAATCAACAACAGAACAGAAGAGACAACTTCTCTCATCTGTTTGCAATTTAGTTACTTCTCTGAATCCTAGTTTTAAACAGAATTGAGCTTCCAGATAGTAGCTGCTATTCCAATTTCCTGCTGCTGATGACATTAGAAGTTATATTTATTGGCTTTCCTGGAGAACAGTGTTCCAATCTTTGAGAAGGCACCACAGGTCATTCAGGGTTCAAATTAGCTCTAATGTTTAGTTAAATGCCTTCTTTTTATTCATGTGACAGATTTACTCTACCTGTAGGTTATCTTTTTCATCTTTTCCTCCTCTCTAATATAAATTGTTCTTCAATAACTTAAAGACCTCTAGTTCAATTCTTTGGGCAAATGTGAGATATGAAACAGTTTGCTCTCTGAGCAGGAACTTCTAGTGGCAAGTCTGTCACTTTCCTCGAGCTAGAAAACAGATCTTCTACTTAATTTGCCTGGTAATTACATTATAAAATACCCTTTAGTCACAATATCTTGTCTTCTTAGTTGACAATCCACTGTAGAATTAATTCTAATGTGTTTCTTACACTCCTGATCTGTCAGTGATCTTTAATAGTCAGCCTAAGTACAAAAGAACTGGAACAGGTCTTTGTGTGTTGTGTGTATATCCTTGGGAACAAAGCTACATCTGGGGATTCTTGAAGTGTAGTGCAAAGCATAGGTTCAGAGTTTTTATATTGCACATAGCTACAGAAATACTATTAACAAAATAATTATAGAAAGCTAACCACAATTAGTGGAAATGTTTTGAAGATTCAGCTGCCACACAGATCCATCTAGCCTTTCATATTGCTGTCCATACTGTCAAGTTTTTGATTCACAATATTTTTTTTCCTGTTTTGAGAACTGGGTTAATGTTTCTATAGAACTGCTTGTGACTCCTCCACATTTATCTTTTTTGTAGTTACATGTCTAAATAATTAAATTTAAACTCGCAGATGTGAAGTCTATTTTGGAGGGGTAACAGAATAGCAGAGCTAGGTTGTGTTTTAAATTTCTTTTTCCCATTTCTGTGACAAACTCAATCTCTAGTAATCTGGTTTTATTAATCAGATCCTTTATCAATTTACTTCAGTAATAAAAGGTTAAAATCTTAGAAAGAAAATGAAAGTAATGCAGATCAATAGATCTACAAAAATACTTTCCTATGCATATATGTGAAAATGAGCGTTTTCAATAAAATTATTTAACTGATACTTATCAAAGGCATCATAGTTTATTGAATGACCAATTTTCAAATCTTCAGCATGTAAGAAAGCTACTAGGTTCAGGAAAGTCTTTGAATTATTGTACCTTCTTGTTTTATTGATAAAATTGACCTGGCTATAGAACTACATTCTTGTTGATTTTTAGGGCTGAAGTATATTTCTTATTACATAGGTGCAGTTGCTGTTTGAGGTTTGGCACAAAGACTCCTGGAAAGAGTATGGTAAGCTAAAACTGGAATACCTAAGCATCTGAACAAAACATAAAGTAGCACATTGTGCTCTTCTGAAATTTCTGTCAAATGTAGTACTTTTATTTCTCTTAGCTTAGGTGATTATGCTTTCTGTTCCTTTTTCTGAAATGCTTGTCAGAAGCAGAAACAGCATTACATATATCAAAATGTTTAAACCTTCATTGAACTTTCCATTTAGACAAAACATTAGTGTTTCTAAAGATCCTTTCACCCCTTCATTTCTGCTGCAGGTACTGGGTGTCTCACTGCCTTTGGGGTGTTTTGGGACTTCCTACATCCTAGCAAAGTGAAGCCACATGGTGTAAGAGGGCACAGGTTGAAAAGAAGCCACTTCCTCAGCAGCCTCCAGTATGTTACCAACTCTGCAGCCCACAAAGCTGCAAAGCTGTGGGGGAAAATTGCATCTGACATGCATCTCGTGGATCTCAAGCCGTGGAACAGTGCTAACACAGAGCGGTGGTGGAGTGGAATAGGCCTCTGCGTTTTCCAAAAGTGTCTTCTAAGGCTCAAAGACATCACCACGGCCAGTACAGCTTTGGTACTGTGCAGGCAGACCCTTCTCTCACCCGTGCTGGCAGAAGGCACAAACACAAACTCACCCCAGAGCTTCGGATAGCTCGTGTGTTACCAGAGACAAAGAACTCAGAGCGCCCAGTCATGTGGAGTTCCAAAGATGCTTTATTCCCAAAGGTGTCCAAGAGCAAAAGAGATGGAATGACCCTGAGTGACCATTCACATAGAGAAACAGGGCCGATAGGGTTGGGGAGAAGGCGGGGGCATACAACAACAACCAAAGGGGAGAAGGGAAGGGCGGAGTGAGGGATGAGGTCAAGGTCAATCAACATAGGATGATTAGCATAATCTAGGGAGAGACCGTCCAGCACTCTGAGGGTATTTCACACCTCAGAGCTATCCCACCACAGTGCCTCTGCTGTCTTGGGACCTCTCGGCTTCTCCGAAATGGTCTCAACCACCACAGCACAGTCCCTCCTTTTCTGTATGTTCCGTCAGCAACCAGAGTAGGGAGACCACAGATAACCTCTCCCCATAGACTGTGTATAAGGTAGAACACCTTGTGGCTGTACCTGAGGAAACTTCTTGGTTTAAATTCCTGATGTCTGCCAGCAGCATGCCTCAGAGCAAATCCTGCTTCTGAAATAGATTTCCCAATCTTTTAATTTAGCTTGTGGAAACAAGTCCAAATTCAACTGTATTTCAGAGAGGTTTATGGAGAAGGTTCTTTCACATATTGAATGTTCCCTTACTTGGGACAATTGGATTGGATGATGCTACTTACAGTTCCAGTATTATCATAAATGACAAATCCTAACTCTGTCTTCTGTGTTTTTTATCAAAATGAAAGCTTTTCAATTCCAAATATGAAACTCATTCCTTCTGCAGGCAACCAACTGTAATGACTATTAGTGTACAAGACTGTTGGTTTGGCACATATCCATATGGCATTAATTTCCATAATTTTTATCCTAACATCCATGTTCTGTGTTTTAACATCTTTCAGGTGCTGGTCTCTTTCCAAGAATAATATCCATATTAAGTAAAAGAAATTTATTGTCAGCACTTAACTTGAATGCTAAAATTATTTTTTTTTTTCCCAGTTTGACATGATGAAAAGATATTGCACTTGGTTAATAGTTCTGAACTGTACATTGTACAATTGTGTTGAAAATATGGGTTTGGTTTTTTTTACTTTAAGATGATATTTTAAAAATAATAAAAGATTTATGAAGTGTCTATATAGGACTGTAGCTAATCAACAGAATTCCATCAAGTACCCTTTTTTCCCTTTCAATGGAAATGAATATAAATGGTTTCTCAGGAAAAGATCTGAAATGTTCATGTTAGACATACCACCTGCTATTTTCATATTTATTGGAAATATGTGTGTATGGTTTTTTTAACGTTGTATATGTATACATTATCTATCCCAGCTACTTATAGAGGAGAGAAGCCAGTTAAGTTCAATGTGCTCTGGAATAAACTGCAAAACTGACCTTTGTTTAAATAAGCATCTCATATGCTACTCATGATTTATACACAGGGGTCCTGATAATGAGTGGATAGAATTAGACATCCAGCAACTTCCTTTTTTTTTTTTTTTTTCTAAAGAAGGTCACTTTATACCTGTAGTTGCTTAGTTTAAAAGATAACCAAACTATATGGATATTTTCTGCAGTTTTATTATATAGACTTAAAGAATGGATTCCCTTCTAAGTGTATATTGAAGAACTCTGCTGTGTCAGTAACTATATACCTTATATTTATGTGACTAAGACATGAAATATACCACATATGGAGAAATTCCATCACATTTAAGCACAACAAAGATTAAAAAGGCTTCTCCAGGCCATACAGAGCCTCTCCAAGTTTTCTGAGCAGTTAAAACTGTTTTTAATTGTTTAATTGAATTTTAATGCAACAGAGAAAGTTGTCTCAAAAATAAATTGTATCATGTTTAATCCTTCTTGACTGATTGTCGTTTGCCTTAATGTTATGAATTTTTACAGTACTGTTTTTGGTATTCTGAATCAGTCCAAAACTTCAATTTCCTCTTGAAAATCCTTTTGAACCTTCTCCAAACCAGGAATCCTGTTATTTAGCCAGCTCTATTTGGAGATCTGTCCTTAACACCAAACTTTAATCTCCCTTGTTGCAAATTTTGTAAATTATTGCTTGCACTCTCGTTGGTGAGCATAGACAACAGTTGATCATTTTCTTTCATAGAAAGGACATTATACATACTTGAAGATTGTTATCATATCCCAGTTCAGTCTTTGCTCTTCTAGACTAAACAAGCTCCATTATTTCAGCCTTTCCTCATAGGTCATTCTCTGCACCTCTTAAAATTTTTGTTACTCTTTTCTGGACTCTGTCCAATTTGTTTACATCTTTTGTAATGAGTCAAGCCTGGTCAGTGTCCGCTAAGTACCGCATTCTTCCTCAAGTAGTTAAGACCTGGTTTTAAAACAATTAAGACTACATGGTTTGATCATCAAGTGACTCAGGTGTAAAACATGTTTGTGTGAGAGCTATCTCTTCCTTACTCAGCCCAGAACAATGCTGGTACAATTTCGTTAACTAAGACACACAAAAAAGTATGGTTTGTAACATATGAGAGTGATTAAGCTAATTCAGGAAAAATCCTGACATTTCTTCTGTCATTTCTTACTATCTCTGTTGAACTGAAGATGTCCACACAATTTTATTTCATGAAGGGCTTTTTTTTTTTTTTGTGAGAAATGATTTAAATGGTACTCCTGATCTACTTCAACACTTAGAATCTGCTGCTTAACTGGAGACAGAAACAATCATTGTTCAACTGCTATAGCAATTACTTTCACTGTAACTCTAGAAAGTTATGCTTTGCTCTTTAAAAATATAAAATTAAAATTCCATTATAAACATCTAAACACAGTCATCAGTTAGAAATTTACAGGAAAACCATAGACTTCACAGTCATGCAAAATTAAGCATTGTCTTTGACCTGATATAAATAAAAAGCAAATTAAGAACTTGATCTGGCATTTGATATCTGTTCAGAAAATGAAATAATGAATTAAGGCAGGTTGTGTCTAGAAAAGAAGTCTCATGAGGAGTGTCTGAGGGAGCTGAGGTTGTTTAGCCTGGAGAAAAGGAGTCTCAAGGGAGACCTTATTGCCCTCTACAAGTGCCTGAGGAAGAGGTTGTTGTGAGGTGACTGTCAATCTCTTCTCCCATGTAGCAAGGGACAATATGAAAGGAAATGGATGAAGTTGTGCCAGGGAAGACTAAGATTGGATATTAGGAAAGATTTTTCATGAGATGTCAGACATTGGAACATGCTTCCCAGTGAAGTGGTTGGTACTGTGAATTTCAACTGTTTGTGAGCAAGGAGCTACTTTGGCCTTGTTGTGCTGCTGCAATGTTGGGTGCTGTTCCATCCTGGTGGATGGAAAACTGAAGTGTTGGAAATGTGTATGCTTTGTGTTTTGGTGCCAGCTTGTTGAGAGTTCCCTGTAGCAGCTGGTAGCAGTCAGTTTTTATCTAGGAGATACACTTGGATTGAGAAATTGGTATCAATCATTCTCTACATCCTAACTCCTCTTCTCTGTATCCATATCTCATTATTGCTTTTCCAAAAAACTCACCTACAGACTGCATACTGCTCATTTACCAATATCCTATATACATCCCTTTCAAATTCATTTGGAAGTCTGTTCCTGAAGTACAGGTTCAGATCCAAAAAAGCACAGAATAGACATAGCAGACCACTAGGAGTAGCAACAAAATTACAGCTAAAATTAAATAATGTTCTTTGCACCTTACGGCCAGCAGACTGGCCTGATCACGTTCAATGGCTGGTGCAAACTGCAGCCACGAGCTGGGAGGAGGGAAAGAAGGGGTTAATGATTAACAGAAAAAATAAAAATCAGTGGAAAAGAGGGAAAGGAATAAAACTGGAGACTGAACTGCATTGTGTAATTTTTTAAATAACTCTGATTACTTCTTGCTTAATATTTCTGGCTTTTATAATTTTACTGATGCCTAATTCATTATCACTACTTTTTTTTTTTTTTTTTTTTTTTTTTTTTTTTTTTAAATCGATGCAAGTATTTAACCTTCAGCTGCCTACCAGTAATAAATATGTATAAGCTATGGGGCATGATTTTTTTACTCCTCTTCCTTAAACAATCACTTGAGAATTAGAAAGCATGGCTAGGGCAGGAGAGGGATCAAAGGGATTTTGTAACATTCTAGTTTTGCAAATATTTGAAAAAGGCTAGTTTTCCCCCTAGTCTTCAAAGCTCAGCTTTTGACCCTGTGAGGCTGGTAGATTCCACTGAAGGCTAGATTTAGTGTTTTACGTCATCATTCCTAGCTCTCCTTATGTTCGTACTTGTTTGTGCCAGGCTTAATATGCAATGTGGGTCAAATTCAACTGAGTACAATTACTTTGATAGAATGTCCCTGAAAAGAAAACCTTTTTTTTCTCTTTCTTTTTTTTTTTTTTTAATTATGGTACCTAACTGTGATACTGTACTTCATTAGTCTGGTGATTTTTTGGTTGTTTTTAATCTATGTCTGCAGAAATGGTACAGCACAGGCAGCTACTTAAAAGGTTACATAACATCCTTTTGTCTGTGTTCACTATAGCACGGGAATCAGCTTGAGGCTGACAGCTGAATTTAGCTTTCTGACAGCTATCTAGGATTCCAGTGTTGTGGAAATGTAGTCACTATCAATGAGGTCTTAATCTTGGTCTGAATCCTACCCCTTAATATTATCCTCATTTTGAAGGATTTTCTCTGCACTTGATCGGACTTTATCTTGAAAGTCCTTCTTAAGCTGATGAATCTTTTCTCTAGAAAAAAAAATATTAAACTGATGAAGAGGAAGTTTTGGGATTTCCCTTCATTTACACTGGGGATATAGAAGTTATATACCCAGCCAAAACTTCCACCTCTCTGAAACACATACAATTACAATAGGAAACTCCTGCCAAGTTCTCAGAACATTTTGGCATTTCCTTGCTTGGTCAAAACTGTAAAGGTAAGTTCAACTATGGAGGAAAAGTCCAAAACCAGTATCTCAGTCATCCACCTTAATGAATAGTGGAGTTTCACGATTTCAGTGGAATGTATCTGTCCACAATACTTGTTTTTTACTGTGTCATCTAAATAAGATAGTGGTTGTTTTTGTCGGTTCTGTTCTTCTGTAAAGAACAGGCTCCTTTCCTTGTCCACAATCTCTTCCTCCTTGGAACAGTGTATGGTACATTCATGGTACACATGAAGAGCTAACGGATGACCTGAAACAGAAGGAATAGATTTGGAGACCCTGTGTGCAAAACCAAAAAACAACAAAGGGATCTAAGAGAATTGAAACATTTTGCCTAAAGCTATTGGCCTCAGTTTCTGTTGGGGGAAAAAAGATAAAAAGACTGTATAGATATCATACAGTTCAACTCTTCTGTCAGCTCATAACTCTGTGCTGTCGTTATTTGAAATAAAACACCAGGTTTTCCTTGAATATGTCACTCAGGAAAGAATTAAATGAAGTGTATATGGGGATGTATTCAAATGCAGTCAGGAGCTTAATGATCAGACAGATTTTTTCCATTACTCTTAATCAGGAGGTAGTGATGTGGGCCAGTGATACAACCAGGCAAGCTCACATGCCTTGTAAGCAAGTTTTAGTCATGCGCTAAATCTTAAAATAATTCTGAATACTCTCCATTTTTAGACATGAGGAGGAAAAAACTCTCAACCTTTTCAATATTGTCTGCCCATTCCATTCTTCATTCCTCGGAGGTTTGGAAAGAGAGACCTACCACCTGCCTGCCAGACAACATGTCAAGGGATCCTTATCCTTTTTTCTGACTGCTTGCCAGAAACTGGGTTAAGGAAAAAAAAGTAGGCAGAAGATGGGAATGTGCCAGTCTGGGAAGCTCTCCCCTGCCAGGAATGTGCTGAGGAACCGAAGGCGTTCCCCTATCCTGAGCCCTGCGCGTTGCCATCACAGGACTCAGTGCCTGTACATTAAATAGGTTTTGCCTATGTATCTCCTTTCTCACAAGCTTATCATCTGCAATGTTTTTCATCCATAAATAGATGACAGCTGTGTATATGACCCAGTCAGCTTTAAAAGAAACAGGCACTCTATGTACTCGTTTACTTGATGGGAGTAATATTTAGGTTAAGAACAGTGAGTCCTTTGGTAGTACTACCAGCAGTCCACAAGATGTCATACTATGACAAAAATGGTCATTTCTTGTACCTGGAAAGTACTGCAGTATTAACCTTCCAGAAACAGCACAGTCTGTTCAGGCAGCCTCAGCTTAAGGCATTCAGACAAGCAGAAGGCCACCCCTGAGCAAGAATGTTCTGAGATCTATTATAATCTCCTGCCAAGCACTGAGGTGCCAGCTTGATTTAATCTCTAAATTATTAAAAGAACATGAGAAAAAATGCACCCTCAAGCTCTAACTCATAGCTCTACACTAGTTGCAGACTCAGTGGAAGGAAAAGGAATTCTACCAGGTTGCCCAAATAGAAGCTTGGTTCTGTTTTCTGTTTTGGGTACACTACATGGTTAGCAGGAATGGATCATAAATTTGCCAAAGCCAAGAAAGTTTATGGCTTCTGTCGAACCTCTGACTACGCAATGAGTACTTCTTTGAATACATCTAGAAGTTGCTGTTCTTTTAAATAAAAATCACTTACTTTACTGCTGCACAGTTTACTGTTCAGAGCAAAATCAATTTACGCCTTTAAAAAGATCATAAAATTTTTCCTTTAATTTTGTTTGTGTCCTGTATTGAGTTTTTCAGCTCTTCATACATTTTTAGGCTTTAAACTAATTTTTAAGAGTTGTGTTTCTCATTTGCAGTAAGACATCTCTACCCACAGAATATAAATATTGTGTGAAATCACCCTTTCTCAATGTTTGCGAAGAGACAAGGAAAATTTCAAAGTGGCATTGTGAGTACTCCTCAGAGAAGTGACCAAGGAAGCATTTTATGATGATTAAATAGCAGGTCTAAATGGACTTGTGAAAAGGATCAAAAACTCAGAAGAAGGAAATGCCAGTATCTTCAGGTCCATACACACCAGTTTTAGTGAAAACTTCATTAGATGATAGCTATAGATCAGTGTCAAATGAAGAAAAAAATAACTTTCCTGGTGGGCATTTAGATGTTTGGCTGTAAACTAACATGTCTTAAGACCAGTAGCATTCTGTTGATTCTTGAGGCTCCATTCAGTAATTTCTTAAGGTTTAGAATATAGAACATGGTGAATAAATGTGTAAGGAGATAAAGAAAATATGGGTGCTTTGTTGAGATATTTTAAAGGCTTATTAAGAGGAAATACTTTCTTCTTTACTGAGAAATATTGAATGTAGTTGAGTTTGAACAAAACCAGATACCAAAAAAACTCAAAGTAAATCAGCATAAATTCATTCTTCTCCTTTCTACTGAAAAGAAAAACTTTCACTGAAAATGTCCTTCTGTAGATGAAACTGGGAACTACAGCATCTTTGTTAAGAGCACAAGAGTCACCAGCCACTTTGGCACTAGGCTGGAACAGAGCTGTGAAAACATCAGCTGAGTTTTCACATTCTCTAGGAAGAAAAAAAAGCAGGCATAGTTAACGGCAGTTATTGTAATTTTGGATCCACTGCAGTAATCATTGTAACATTTGATTAAAAAAAAAAAAACCAACAACAAATATTTCCAATATCAATATATATTATTAAAATGATACCTTCCACCAAATCCAGACTGAAGGATTCCTTAATAACCTTCAGCATTTTTTACCAAGTTGTGGATGATTTTCAAGGCCACTACTACATTTTTTCCCAAATTGTGAGCTGAAGCACTGCTGTAAGAGGGTGTTAGTGGGGAAAACTCAGTGGGGCAAGGGTTTTAGCTGGTCTTTTTCAGGGTGACTTAGCCATGAACTGTAATGGGCTTACCATGGATCTCAGCTTCACTGAAGATTTTAGCTGTAGATTTTTTTGAGCCATTGTTGGTGTAGAAAAAGGTAGAGAAGTTCTATTAAACATACAATTTATTTGGTGAATTTTGGGACACCAAACCCTGTCCTTTGAGTAATGAGAAAAGGAGCCTGTTTGATTTCCCTGTGTGTTGCAATGTTTGTGTGTTTTGCCTTATGCCCATGCTCAGGTAGGCTGACTAAGAAATATTAACTTTCCTTAAAGCCTTGTGTTGTTATACTTTTAAGCTGCTATTGCCAAAACTTCAGTCTGTTATGAGGAATGACTATTTGGGACAGAGAATATTAGATTCTTGGTAGTAACATGGTTTAGAAGCCAGCTAATAAGGTGGGGAAGAGTGGCTGTACTGAAAGATAAGTATTGATTGCAAGTTAAAGTATTATTAAACAGAATCTTTAAGGAGTTAAACTCTGCTATTTTCAGTTAATGAGTGTGCCAGGGAATTTGCTGAGGATGCAGGGCTAGGAGGTGTGATCAATATAAAGGACATTTGAGATCCCAAAGATAACTAACATCTAGATGATGTTGAAGCCTCAAGGAATAGGATTGGAATAAAATTATTAGTATAAAATGTAATATCTAAGCTGAAATGTTACTAAGAACAGATGTAAAGTAGGCACATTTTGGCTTTCAACAGCTGGAGAGAAGGACATGAAGCAGTGATTCAGTTATCTTGTGAGCATGAGTCATATCATAGTGCCATGAGACGGCAAATTTAATTCCTATTTACCTCAGCATAGGTAGGCACATGAAGGTTCATTGTAGAAAGGACATGAGTTCTTCTGAATTGTTTTGCGGGGTCATGGCCACTGACTTTCAAGAAAGATGAGCTCTCCTTGGAGTAAATGTAAGAAAGGGCTATTAGTATGAAGCAGGGAAGAGATGTGAATTTTACTGTTTGTCCGTATCCTTATCAAATTTCATTTTTCTTAACACTCCCTAAAAATGCATTTGTGGAAGAAAGAGCAAAAGGAACAGAAAGAAGTATATGAAAACTCATCAGAATTACTTTAGCCTGATTACAGCATTATCAGAGCAGTGAGGTTCTAAACCAATCTTCTAATTAAAATAATGAGAGAAATACAGTGTTTTGTAAGAATAGGACTGAGTGAGCAATATGGTCATAGAGAGTAAGCAGCAAATCCACCTGAACATTTCAAAAGGACCTTGATCATTAGGACCAGTGGTTTTAAAAAAGGTAGACACACTGTCCAACATTCTTTCGGATTATGCACACATGCTCAAGCTTCTCCAAATTAATATTTTTCAGTACTTATTTAGAGTTTTTCAGTATTTCAGACTCTGCAAGAAGTGTCCTGTGCCGAACACTAAACAAGACATTAATTGCAACAAGCCTTCCTTCTATCCAGATAGACAGAGTAGGCACTGGGAAGAGACTGACTTCAATGGAAAAATGGCATTCTTCCAAGTCACAAGGAAATAAATATGTGATTCATAATTTGTAGTTTACTGTACAATGACCAGAATTATGAGAACATTCATTTCATGGGCATGTATAAATTCCCAAGAACTTATTTTTCTTCCTTTCAGACTTCCAGGTTCCATATATGTATCTAAGTACTTGTCAGCCTGCAAGAAATAAATTCTTTGACATCCTTTGCACTTAGTCAGACAGAACACATCTAAAATAGTAGAGATGTTAATTGGGTGACCTGGTCACTTTAAAAGAATTTCAGAATTTACTGGCAAAAGTTTTAAACTCAAGTTTTCTACCTACTTAGCTGAAAGCTATTTTAGTTTGCTTGATATTTTTACTTATGAATAGTAATATCTTTGTGTGAGGTTTGAAGGCCATGATTCAGATACCTGACCTAAATGATGGAAGTGCTTGATTCAAACTCCAATTTATTGCCACTCAGGTGAGAATGCAAAATCTGAAGAATCACTTAAGGTCCTCCACTACTTCCTGCTCTTAGGGCTATTCCATGGTGTATTCTGTTGAGTTTTATACAGCAGTTTTGGTAAAATTTTAATTATCAAAACCTGGAACAGAGTTAGTAGCAACACCTGAAAGCACTAGCTGTCCTGTCTGATGAACAGGGATTTCCTGTGGATTGCTTTGCCATCACCAACAGATGCAGAACTCGGAGCGGCTGTGTTCTGTGGGGGTCTTTCTCAGAAAGCCACAGGCTGACGTGGAAAAAGGGTCCTACTCCCTAGCCTAATGCATGAAAATTTTGCCTTTTGTTTCTTTCAAAAAATTATTAAAACACTCCTAAGCCCAATAAAACCAAATAAAAACAACAAACATGAGAACTTTTTAGAGCTTTAAATTAAATTGAACTTGTTTATTCCATTAATTATTTTGACTCCGTGAATTTTGTCATAGTCTCTATCCCAAATATGTTTAGAATCTATTAAAGAGATCTTTGAGGAAGCGGTGAATTTGTTTTAACTGAGTTGGCTTCCTCAGCCTGATGCATACTACAAATACAACTATATAATTTAACAGGTATTTTCTGCATTTGTATTCATCACTGCTTTATCACTCACATATGATCTCACCTAAATGAGATTTCAAAGGCTGTTGATGTAACTAATTCAATATTTAAACACATAAAAGGAGGAGATTGTTTCTTTTTTTTTGCGTAAAAACACTCTATTAAAAAGTTTATTATCATCTTATTTAATGTTAAAAAAATGCCCAAACCCCAACTTTTTTACTGAAATAAAGGTACTGTACCAGAAAATTACCTAATGTTCTTTGATACTTATCAGTAAGACAAAGTATTTTCCGTTACTCATCTTATTTGTAAAATATGTTGGATATGAAGTCTACCTTTTGCAGTCACTTTTAACAATGCAGAAACCTTCCAAACTGTAATTTATATACTATGCGTCATGCCGATTTTGTGAAAGAAAATGTCAAGGCAAGGTTCCTTTTACATCATGGATATAGGAAGAAATCTTTAAATAATATTTATTTGACTAAATGTTATGTTTGTGCTTTTAAGACTAGTTTAGAACAATTGACAATTGAGTCTTCATTAGTGAAAGTAATGCTGTTAGCAAGAAAGGTATTATTTTATATTATTATTTTATATTTTCATATGTTTCCTGACTCAACAAATGTGGTGAGACTGCCTTGAGAGTTTTTCCCACAATCTATTCAACAGTTATTTATTGGGTACAATGTAGTTATTGATTTTTTGTGGATCAGAAACAGAAAGAAAGAATTACTTTAAACTGCCTACAGGTGAAAAAATTCCTCTGGAATATTTCATTCCAGTGTGTCATTCCTTTCCCCTAATTACTTTATTGTTTGCTACCTGCCAGTCTCTGAGAGAAGGTTAATTGAAAGAGCTAGCCTCTGCCAATTTTCTTTTTTTTCAAAGATAGCAAATGAGCCACAACTTCAGTGTTTATAGAGGAGTCCCAAAACCATAAGGCTGTTGGAAGGAAGCCTTTTGAAAAAAACTCTCCATCTCTAGAAATCTGATGGTGAATATAAGAAAACCATGGAGAGATAGGAACCTTCCATTTTAAAAATAAAAGGGATTTTATGTGACTTACGATTTCTTTGAAGAACTTGCAATAATAGGAAGATGGGCTGAAAAGCTGTCGAATTCTAATGGGAATTAGAAACGTGAATAAAATTCAAATCAAAGTTTTGGAGCAGATAATCTTCTTCCAAACTTCTAGAAAAGGCCCCATGAAATAAATATAATGGAAGTGCAGGCAAGGGTGTATTTTGAATTATAAAATTAATTTTAAAAATTCTTTTTTTACAAGAATTGCTGGACTAACACCTTGTTTTCTATATTTATTCTTTTGTTGTTCTGGATATTGTGTCTTGGAGACATTGACTGAGAAAATCAAGATTTTGTGTTTAAACAAAGCTTGCTATGCCTTTCTTTGGGTCTAAAATGGCATTATATGGAACTGAAAAACAGTAGTTGAATGTGACAGCATTTGGTAGTGGTTTTCTCTTGCAAGTGTTTAAACCCCAAGGAGATGAAGTGGCACAAGCATCACCACACACTACTTAGAGTGAGAGAATACTCCTTTTACAAGAGAAGTTGTCAGCCACGCTCTTGCACTTTGGGTTCCTGCAGGGAAGTTTCCCCTCCTGTGTGCTCACTAGCATGAAGCTCTGCAGTAAAGCATGACTGAAAACTTTTTGCTGGAACATGAGTGGGTCAGGAAAGCCTGTGCAGACATTCCTTTTGCCAGGAACTCTTGCGAGGCATGCATCAATTTTTCCTCTAGTGCAATAACTCTCACAACACATGTGCAGGTGATGTTAACCACCTGCAGAACAATTTCAAAGAGCCAGTAGATTCCCTCTCTGTGTCTTTCCCACACTCCCCAATACTACACTGCAGACTCCTTGACTTTTGTAATAATCTTCTGAACTGTTTTGAATGTTGTGCTGCTGTTTAGTCCATCTGTTCCTTGCTGAATGTTGTCTGACCCCCTCTGTTCACCATATTGGCAATGGTGAAACTAATGTCAAAAATGGCAAAAAAATGTTACCTTGTTCTCCTGCAGAGCTGTTTATCTTTCCCTTGTTTATCATTCTTTAAATTAGAAATTGAAATCCTTGCTCCATATGCAGCCAAATCTATCCATGATCCTGCTAATAATGGGAAAAATAGTAATAAGGGTGATATTTCAGTAAACATGGATTGTGGTAGTGCTTTCCAAACCTATTTTGGAGTCCGTTCAGCAAAAGGGTTTAATTTTCCCAGGGGTTGATATCACAGTAGTCCAGAAGCATAATGCACAAATAACATAAATAAAACATGAAATTTCAAAGGCATATAAATACTATGAACTCTTGCTTTTGTGGAATAAGATTACAGAAGGCATGATCAAAATCCCCTGAAACAATAATAACACGAGTAGAGAATTTTTCTGACTAGTCTTGGGTTTTAATAGGAAAAAGATGCAAATAAAGCATTTTGCTTTGGATAAGCTTTAGGTTAACATTTCTGCCAGTTTCAGGTTAAATCAGACAAGATTCTGATTTGGCTTTGGCTGTGACGAAAATATTCTGAGCCCTTTTCAGGAGATTTTGGCAATCCTTCATAGCCAAAATGAAAAAGGGATTATTATTTACCTTCCAAAATTCTTAAATGTCATCTTTCTTAGGGAATCAGGTTTAAAAGAAAAAGAATTTTTATGATTTTACAATGGATTTCAACGAGTATAAAGAGAGGAATTCCACAATTACGATTTCTGTAAATGTAAAAATCAAACAAAGAAAACATGCTTAAATAATGAACCAGTCTCTTTCCAGGAAAGATTTTCAGAATACTGTATTAAAATATGACTCTTGATGTTAAAAGTGGCTTACAGAGAATGAATGATGAGCTGATGTACCCTGTTATTCTCAAAATAGTTTTTAAAAAGAACAAATTTGAAAAGCATGAAAAATGTACAAATGAAGAAAAAAGTTCATGTGTCTTTTTCTTTTCTTAGAAGAGGTTCTGGAAAACTCACAGATTTCTGCCATTCAGAACAACAGAAATAACTGTTGGCTTCTTGGGGCTTCAGCAGGAATTTGACTTTGGCATGGCTTATTTCTCTGGTTTTGACTGAGTATTTCTATGTGTCTTTCACCCACCATGATTGAGTATATTTTGAAATGTGTAAGGTGAGATTGTTAATTGGGAAATGAGTATGATTTTTCATTCTAGGTATCAAAAAATCCACAATTTTTCATCACTTTTTTCCTAAATTGTTGGGCAGCTTCCTGGAAATCTCAGTACTGTTAATTCTCAGTGGCTTTAAGGAGAGTCAGTGGCTATTTAATCATTCTTTCTTCATTAGGAACTGTATTTTTTTTTCCTCTCCGGGTGAATTTCCACCAGTATCAAGAGTTCCCTCACTCAGTTGTTCCAATCCAAGCAAATTCTTGCTTCCCATGACACTCAAGTTTCAACTGTTCCCCAAGATCAACAATCAGTTGCAGATTGTTATAGTTTTCGCTGTGAAAGTGGGACTATTCCCCTTTTACCACCAGCTTTTGACCTGTAAAATAGTAATAGTGAGAGGTATTCCTCAGGTATATACCTGAAAGAAATGCAAACAAGATTTGTCTTCCAAGGATCTTTTGCTCTAATCAGGCAAACAACAGATTTTCAAAAATAGAGGTAAAAACTCTGGTGAGTGTAGGAAAATAATAAATTAGGGAATAATGGTTTCATGTAATTACTAATCACTTAACTTGATGAGATTATTGCATTTTCAAAAAAACAAAAAAAAACCAATGCTAGAAATATGAGGAATGCTTAACTTAATGTCAATTCCTAGAAAAAGTGTGTTGGATAAAACCACTTTTGGGCACTTGGGAAAAGAAAAACAAACTTGTGAGAAACTAGCTAGATTAATGTAGCTTTCCTCCAAAACCAATAGGCTTTGGCCTGCATAAGGAGAAGCGTTTAAAACAATACTAAACTGTGAGAAGCATTGTGACACAGTTGCTGTATGCACTGCCATAAGTACTGGAAACTCGATAAAAATAAAACCTGACATGTTTTACGCAAGTGCATAAATTGAGAGGGGAGCACATGCTTTTGAAATTACCCATTGGATTTGACTCTGGAAGAATCTCTTCTGTTATTGGTCCATACTTTCCAGTTTTGACTTGGAGATGGAATTAGAAGTTATTACCCAATATGCAGTAATCAGTTCATTAGAAAATCAAACTCCAGTTAAGAGTAAACTAAAGGGTAGCCTTTTCTGAAATGAATTTTAAATTTTTTTAAATTCAAGTTGCAAGTCTAACTAGGCAAACATATGGAAGCACACCCTGGTAACAATAATCAGTGGTGCATATAAAGGTTTCCAGCTGCATTCAGAGGAATGAAGTTTAAGAAAAGGACAGAATGCTAAGATGAGGAGCAATGAGATTAATTAGGGTCTGGAAATGGTCATGTGTAAGGACCAGTTGTAGAAATTAGAATCGTTTACACAGGAGAAGACTGAGGGGAGATCTGATGATACCCTCACAAACTTTTAAAGTTGCTTGCCAAGGGAGAGAAACAAAATCTTGTCCACAGACACTGTAAATGGAGAGGGATCTCGGGCTTAAATTGCTCTGACAAATGTTTAAATTAGCAGGAAGAAAACACCTTTCCATCTTAGAGGAATATTAAACAAAAAAATAGTCTCATTTGATCATTAAACCAGTCATGTTCTATCTTGCTGGACTTCCTAGGAACAGATCAATAGATACTTGCCAGGAGTGCAATGAATGAAACTGGTCTTACTTGAAGTGGGTGAAAATGCTCTTTGAAGTCCCTCCACTTTTGTCTCCATCATTCTCTGAAATGTTTGATGTAATCTAGCCTACCCATATACCTGTAGTATTTTTAAATTGGGGTAGTCTTTGTCTGGAATGGATGAGGTTTGGGTTTTTGCCCCCAGCTAGCTTAGCAATCCACCGGTACCACAGACACGCACGTAGTAGTTTGATATTGTTGATAAATATGGTCGGCTCTCCCTCTAGTGGCATCACTCAGCTGGGATTTATTTAGTGCAAAGAGGTTTTTCTCCTCAGGCCACTGAAGCCTGATACCCACAGGCACAGGGAATCCAGGGACAGGTGTGCTGTAACCTCATAAGCAGTTTAGCATTTCCCATCAAAATTCACATTATCCCTTTTAGCACTGCTGTGATCATGCTCGGAGTCTCATCTGTGACTCCTGGTTGAGGCAGGCAGAGCAAAGGCAGCAGCTTTATGGAGAGCGTTTCCCAAGTCCAACTTCACATTAGCCCTGATAACAACAAAGAGGATCTCACATTTTCTATTCCTGTCTTTTTAATTTTAGATACATGATGCATCTAAGTCTTCAGTAGATTTCTAAGGAGTAGGCACAGATTTTGAAGGGGAGGCAGACTGGCTTTTCGAAAGTCAAGCCACAAAATGGCAATGCTGGCCAGAATCAAGGGAAATTGCAGATAATTTACAGGCCCTAAAATTATTTTGCAAGTTGATATTAGGGATCAAAATGTTTTGACGAGCTACTCAACTCAGCTTTCTGGCCACACTTACAGTGGCAAGCCCAGGTGCTTTGTCAGCTTCCAGGAATTGTACCCAGAACATGGGCTTTGATCAGGATCAATGTGTTAGGCAAAGCACTTGTCTGTGTTGGACTGATGGTAATAATTCAGCATTTGTCTTCCTGTAATTTCCTTGGCACTTTTATTCAGACAATTTCAAACGGATTGGGAGAGGGGGAAAACCAAACCAAACCAAACCAAACCAAACCAAACCAAACCAAACCAAACCAAACCAAACCAAACCAAACCAAACCATAAAAGGAACCTGATCACACTTACCCAATGTTTTCCTTTCCTTCAAGTTATAGAGAAATTAATCTGTGGAAACATTGTACCCTCATGGAAAACTGTGCAGTTCAGAAACTCTTCTGCTGCCAAGTTAATTTTTTAATGTGAAAATGTAAACTTGTGAAACTGTATTAGTTGTATTGCTCACAATTATTTTTTCTCTCTGAACAGCAAAACTGCTCTATTATAAACAAAATTTTGTTTACTTCTGTCTCTATTTGACAATTACAAGTTAAAAAAACTGGGAGTGAAAAGAAGCTCAAGATAGAAGAGGCAGGTTTCATAACTGCATGATTGTATAGCTCAGACACTTCCAAATTTTTACTGGGCTTCTCAAGGAATTTTGGGATTTCCACTTCCCTACTTTGCAAAGTTTTCATGAAGAATGTTATTCCTCCTTAGTAAAGGTTTGTGCTTTTACTGTTCATTATTATAATATATAAGAGAGAAAGATGATACCTACATATGTAAAGTCAAAGCCTTGAAATATGTATATATCTGACTTACATTAAAAGCAAGGAAGTTGTATCTCAATGCCAGTATTCTAGATAAGGAATCATAATAAAATTTGATATAAATATTTTAAGTATTTTGTATTCTGTTACAGAAGTTTATCCTCTTGACTGAATTATTTTTTTCAAATTCATCCTAAGGAATTAATAATGAGTAAAGTTAAAATTGACCATCCCTACACCATAAACCAGAGTTCTCAGGCCGGCTACTGGCTTCTAAATCCTTATGAACTTCAAAATCAAACTCTTTTAAGGTCATGACAGCAGCAGAAGTAGTGTTTTCTGCCTGCTGAACCCAATATTTTTCTTTCACCCAAAGCCACCCTCCCTTTTTCAGAAGAGAGAGAATCTATTAGTTCCATCCCCCTGTGATGAAGTGACAGAATAACAACCTAGGCACGTCCACATTGCTCCAGGTTCCACCCTCATCCCATCCTTGGCTGAAAACTAGGACAAATACATTTCCAAAGTGACATGAAATGAAACTGTTAACAGCCCAGTGTTGTTTGATAGCCCTTTTATATCATAAATAATGATTAAAAATACTAACTTAGTAAATAATGTTCAGAAGATGAAACAGAAAGATCAGTTTTGTAGACTGTTATTTTCTATAAGAAGGTTATTTCTGATTAAAGTAGCCAATAATTATAAATGAAGCTGCAAATGAATGCTGAATGGGAGAAGACATAAAATATTACTTTT
Source organism: Origma solitaria (assembly GCA_013397895.1). Taxonomy (NCBI): domain Eukaryota; kingdom Metazoa; phylum Chordata; class Aves; order Passeriformes; family Acanthizidae; genus Origma; species Origma solitaria. The sequence continues at coordinate 431,398 of VZRL01006642.1, forward strand.
TTGTGGCCGATTACATTAGTCATGCAGACTATAAATTACTGATGATTAATGTGCACCTGTTCTGAATAAAAGAGAACAACATTTTATCACCACTTCTATAATCTTCTATTAGAAATGTGGAAACACCCCTCTTCATTCTCCAAAATGAGGGAGTATTTTTAACACACTTTTAACAGACTTCAAGTATTTCATTTTCATAAAACATTTCTAACTGCTCCTGATATAGTATCTTTCAGTAATTACAGTGAAACATGCTTAATAAATGAGGATGAAATAACACTATCTATATTGTGTCAACACAATAAATCTGTATCTCAGCAGGTGGCTGTTTGATATGTATTTTGTTTGCATTATTAATTGATGAGGATGTTGTACATGCAAGGTGAACTTCAGATCTATTGAGAAAGGGCAGAATGTCTGAACTGTACATAGGCTTTTAATTAATGAATTTTGCCATGGAAAATGGCTTAATTCATAAGGGGGGGGAAAGATGTGGTGGAGTGTTGAGTTCTGTTTATGTTTTTCTGCCTTTATGATCTATGATTTTACAACCCCTTTTAGCTGTGAATTTCTTGTTTAAAATGCATTTTCCGCAATAGCAGGAAAGTCTCAGATATCAATTTCTAGACTTCATGATTGAAGGATTAACCTTCAAAACATGACCTGAAGGTTCAGAAGATGAACAGCAAAACCACTGAAACTTCTTTTCCCCTAGTTCCATAACTATGGGCTTTATGAGATGGGAATTCTGCTCACCTCAGTTGTCTAAAAGTTGTGTGTCTAGGCTATATATCATGTACTTATGGTCTGTCAAAGTAAGGAAATATTTACTTCCAGAGAATTTAGATTTATATTGTTATAGAATAAATCAAATTCAATTTTTTTTTGCTCGCAAATCCTAATAACTGAATTCAGGTACACTAGGACACAACTTGGAGTCCCTGGGACACTCTCCTTGTGACACTCAGATCATTCTGATGAATGTGAGGAAGGTTTCAGTGCCACTGAGAGCCACCAAAAGACACTTTTGCTTGCCATGTCCCTTGTGGAGCCTGTCCGTGGTTTTGCCTGGCTCACACAGGGAGTGCTGTTGGATGGAGAGGAGACCTCTTGTGCCACAGGCCTGTTTTAAAGGTTCTCCACAGCCTTGGATGAAGGACACACTTTGTTTTCTAACTTGAAAAATGGTACTTTGTCCAAATCAGGTTAAAGTCTAAACACATCTACAAGCACTTGATTGCAATAGCTAAAAGACAACAGAGTTACAAATGTCTGTACCTTTGCAAAGTGATGCAGGTGGATAAACAGAGGACAATCTGTGTGCAATTTGCTCGTACAAAGTTAAGTACTCTTTTACCTTCTCATCCTTTTCTTTGCCTCTTGGTCCAGCAATGCCCAGGGTATCTACATTCCTCCTTCCTCTGAGAGGATATCTTGCTTTTACACCCAGCCTCCTTTTCAAGCCTTCTAGACAGTGCTGTTACTGATCCCTGCAGCTTACATAGTAGGTACATGTTTTCTTCTGCAGTAAGAATAATTTTCGTGGTTAGTAAACATAATTTTGCTTCTCTTTTTTTATTAGGTCACTATCTGATATTTCTCACAGAAGAAAGCACCTTTCACTAAACCTTATATAATGATATCACTGTGTACTTTGAAAATATATGCAACAAAACCACCCAGCTTATTGCTTGAAGTTCCCTGACCTTTTCTAGTCAGATAAACTACAATGTAAAGCTAGGAAGAAATTCTTATTTTCAGTTTGTTCAAATCATATTCTTTATTAGTGGTGGCTTACAAGCTTGCTTTTCTCTATTTTTAGCATGCAAAATAGTAATAGCTAGCAAAAGAGCCTTGACTAAAGACTTTCCATGTCTTTTTAATGTGCACTTTTTCACGTGTACTTTTTCCATGAACATATAAGGAATTTGTAGGAATACATAGTATCTGCCTATTTGCACCATCAAAGAATGACTCAAGAAAAATGGACGGATGGCATACAACAAAATAAATGTTTTCTATTACAGAGATACCATGTTTAGAACTAGAAATTCACCCTCATTGAATTTACAGATACTATGAAAAATATCCATGGTAGGCAGTTGCAAAACGCTTGGTGACTATTGTTTGTGGCTCTTAAACAGCAGCTGGATATGCAAAAGCAGTGAAAGGGTGAGCCCTCAGGTTTTGCATACAGGCAAAAGGCAAAACATTTTCATGAAAGGGAACATTGTGTGGTCAGAGTGAAGGGACCTGTGGAGCTAGACATTAAATCTTCCTATTACACTTTCTGCAAGGTACAAATTCAGCTGTAAAACATTTCTAATCCTTGGTTTATTATTCTTATGGCTAAGAGTGTAATTGCAAAAAGTGCATCAGAGAGCTTTAAGAACAACTACATTCAGAAGAAAATAACTATGTACTATTGCAAGACAAACCAACAAACTGGACAAATGCAAATGGAGTTTCCTGAAAAAAAGTAAAAATCCTATGTTTATATGAAAAATATGATATGTGTCCTCCCCATGCATCTCCTTATGAGAATCCTGATAGGTAACTTTGTGGCTGAGGTGTCTTTCGAATAACTCAGAGATGTCAATCATCTGAGAATGGAAAAATTTTCTGTTATACATTCACAGCAGATCAAAACGTGAAGATGAATTTTTGCCATCAGTTGAAGCTTTGCACTAAACTGTAGTATCTCCTTCATAGTACAATTTCCTGATCCACATCAGGTATAATAGTGAAAAGCAAAGAACCAAGAAAAGAAACGTTTTGCAATTTTTGTCATTATTTTGCTTCATTTCAATTTGAAAATTATGAAATGAAATGCTGATCCTGCTGTTTTAATATTTGTTATATATGATGCTTATGCACAAAAATATCAAAAAACACTCATGGCAATTATTATATAGTTACTCTAATTCATTAAAAACCCTTCATCTATGTGTTTGCAACTACAAAACAGTATTGGATTTCTCCTTAAAAATAATTAAAATTAAATTGAGTTCTTCCACTCAAACTGTTTCAGACATCCATGGAAATACTTTTACATTGATTCAAAAAGGACGAACCTGCAAAGGATTCTACTAGGAACAGTTTACCTCTGACAAGGTTGTATATGTATTCTCCTCATTGGGATATTTTGTATGAAGATACTTCACGTGTTGTGATGCATAGTATCCAATAATAGAACATTGCACTAATTTCCTAGCTGGGGAAATATGAATTAGTAGTCTGTTGAAAGCCTGCTAGTAGTTCATGGAAATGATGACTGTTCTATTCAGACAAGGCTTCTTATATTTTAGGTTAATTTCTCCTTTCTTATTATTACTTGTAGTCTCTGTATGAAGAATGTGTTCATTGTGATTTCTGTGGGGTTTGTATTCCCTGCTATATTTTGATTTATTACTGTGGAAGCAGTTAGGTCACAAGCATACATTTATGATTTCAAAAGGAATAATTCACCTCACCAAGAAAATTAGAATTCAAATCTGATGCTTTATATACAGCAAAAGGCAATAGCTGAATAAAAGCAGATCAACTTTCAAATATCACATTTTGCAAAATAAATCTATATATTATACACATGTAAGATTTTTTTTTTTTTTTTAAGCGGTTACCATTTCCTTTTGAACACCCCTCTGTTTTGTCCGGATCATTAATATCTAGAGCAAATTTGGATAGGGAAAGTTCTCTCTTTTAAAGAGGTCCATTTTTTTCTTTTTTTTATACTGAGAATTTGTCTCTAAAAGACCCCTGTCCACAGTGGAGAAAGCTTTTCTGTCCTTTCCAAATTAGAAACTTAGTGCCACCTGGATATAGAAGACATTGCAGGAGTTACAAATGGTAGATCTGCTTGCAATTGCAAACAATTTCCAGGCCTCTGCAGAACACAAACATCTAGTGAATAACCTGAAATGTTGAAATAACCTGTAGCCTGTGTGTTATTGATGGTAGCACAAGTATACAGTAGGTGGAAATAATCCTGTTTTGAATGGTGCTTGCTTGTTGAAGCTCTGTGTACCAGTTCTTGAACACTTGTGATCCCAAACATTATTCCAGACCACAGTTCCCCCTGCAACTTCAACCTGCCTGCCAGCAGTGCTGGTGCTTAACAGAGCACAGTGTTAATGCCAAGGCTGTGGGTCTGACCACTGTGTGAGCCATTCAGTTAAGAATTGGACTCAATGATCCTTGTGGGTCCCTTCCAGCTCAGAATATTCTATGACTCTATAACTAGGAAGGTGCCCTTGCTGTTTCTCATAGCTGCCCCAAAGAGCTTATGCTGGCCCACAAGTGATTCAGAATTTTATCAGAGGGCATTTAACATTAACATTCTGAGAAAATGAGCCTACAGCTCCCTATATAAATCTCTGATGGCTATTTAATGATCCAGCACCTAAATACACTAAATAGAACTAAATATACTCTGAGCATTCAAAGAGCAATGACCGAACACAAGTGAAATATCTCCCCTCCCTTGCTAAAGTGGTAGAGTTCAACTCAATTTCAGAAGTGCTCAATCCAGTAGATATAGACCATAAGTATTCGTTCATATATTTTTTTTTAAGTCTTGTTGCTTATTTTCTCACTAGCTGTTGGTTCTCATTAAAAATAATAGTTGATTTTCCTCAATATTACTTACTTCCATTAAGTTTCAGTGCTAAAGATTCTACTGCTCAAATGCATGCTCCAGGAATTAGTGTGGTGATGCCTGAACAACCTAATGTCACTCTTTACTGTGTGTGTCCCAGTGCTGGAGTGACAGAAACAAATGGGAAGAAACATTACAGAAAATGAGGTTTTGATGGAGGAAGAAATGAGTTGGAACTGTGCCAGGCACACTTTGTCAGCACTAACAGTCATCTTGAAAAATTCAGAAACCCACAAATCCCACTCTACAAAGCCGAAACTGAGTGAAATGGTATTAGTACTATTAATGATCTAAGAGTTCAAGGAACAAAAGACAGATCTTCAGTAATGCTGCATTGAAAAAAAGGAAATAAATGTCCCACAGAGTACTCTGTCTGAGAACTAGAAAAAAATTATATGTTCAACAGAAATGCTGGAAAATTCTATGATTAGTCCCACATAAACTGTTGGTACAATATGTTGTTTTTTATTTAGAAAGACTTGGGGTGTTCTTAACAGAGACATAAAAGGTTAGTGCACAATATATAAAGATTATGATGCTGATTTCTTAAAAGACAGAAGGAAATGAAAAATTCCTTAATTTTAAAAGTAAACACATATTAAACACATACGCATATCTATCAAATAGCCCTTAACTTCATTCTGCCCTAAAACCAAGAAATCGCAAGCCCATTTCTTTTCTCTTTAGTATTTTTAAATGTTTCAAATATTTCCAAATTATGACTTTTCCTGATTAATTTTCAAATTAATTTTTTAAAAAATTTTCCATGTTTCTTTTGCAGTACCGATGACTATCTAATATTAAGTTTCTATGTGACATTAGTAGGAAAGGAACTCTGTTCTCATGGAGTCTGTTCTGCTTAGTAAATTAGATTTCTTCTAACCAGACTATACATCAACCATCTTAAGAAATCTTCCAGGAAAACTTTTAGGGTTTATAAGAGTTACATAGAGTTGATGTTACATGAAGTTAACCTTAAATAACATATTTAAGAGAGGGTAGACTTCAGACTACTCTGTTTTCAACTCTTCTGGCTTACTCCAAACTTGTTCTGATCATAGTGATCCTTGAACGGAAAGCAATAATTTGTAAAGTGTAGAAGCAATTAAATTTCATTTCTCAAAACAGCAATATGAGAGACTTGCTTATTTTTATCTCTACCCCAAAACAGGAACCTCAGAGCATCTGGTTATTAAACTAAACTAAGGAATTCTATGTGATATTTCATTAGGGGAAACAATTCAGAATTACAAGAATTTATGTCTTACAGAAAAAAATCTGCATCCTGATGGTACATTCCAAAAGCAACTGAGAAAAATGTGTCATAGATTAGCAAAAGAACAGCTAACAAAGGCCAGAACCTCCATTGACTCACCAGGCAAGCAAAAAAATTATCAGGACAAAAATGGCATAAAATTGTGCTTTCTTTACTGTGATAAATCTGTTTTGTATTGGAAAAATTGCCTTCCCTCTTGGTGCAATAGGACAAGGTAATAGGAGGACCATCCATCCTTTTCTTATTTGATAATATTGAAAATGTGGTTCTAACTGAAGCAAAGCTATATAGTTGTGAGGGGGGCAGGTGGGCAAGCATATATTTTATATCTCAGTTTTTCTGTGTACTTCATGGTCTCTCAGGGGCACAGACAGAGGTGTTGGCATTTTGTATCCCTGTTTGGCTGCAGAGCTGAAGTAAGAGATGAACCCAGCATTTGAGGAGGGAAAGTGGAGGTCATAATTGAGAAGATTAACGCAAAGTGCGCACATGAAATAGAATGAGGTGAACGGATACTTCTCCCTTTTATATGTTTGAGTAAGTCTGACAGCAGAGTCTGTTGCAGTGCTGTTGAGGGATAGGTAAGAAAAAGGATGAATTCCTTGCAGAGCAGTAATAATGAGAGACTGTGGAGAGGGTTTTGTGCTAAATTTAGCCACACAAAATAGAATATTTTATCTCCTCTAGTAAATTTTATATTTAATTTAATAATTTTAATAGACTAAATTGAATTTTTAATGTCTAATTAATTTACTAATTAGTATTTTGGAGGGCTAGATAAATTAAATTGAAGATTCAGAAAATTTTGTCATTTATTTGACCTTTCCATTACTCCATTTCCATAAAGTATTGGCAGTTGCCCCCCAAAAGGAAACAATGTGCCTGTAAGAAAGGGAAGAATTTCTAAACAGTTAATGCTACCACGGTGTGCTGTGGTTCTCCAGTAAGAAAATATAACAATACATATTTAATTCCAACTATGATTCTGGTTGTGTAATTCTGGGCTGCCATTTGGAAACTGGTGTAGATAAAATTAAGACTTTTCATCCAAGACCATTCAGTTATTTTCTGGGCTATGTGGAGTATTTTCCCACAAACAAGAAAGGGGATTTATACCAATGTATTTCTTCTATTCCTTTCTCTCTTCAAGTTAAGGACTTGACAGTTCCTGGTTCTGATCCCTGACAGTTTGATTATTGGGCAAAATCTGAAAGACTTTAAAGACTTCTGGAGGATATTTTCCTGTGATCCTAGGGTGCCCTTGTAAGCTGATGTAGCTTCCTACTTTTTTTTTTTTTTAAGAGGCTGGAAAAAATGATCATATTCAATTCCTCACTTATGATAAATGACTTCTTTTGGGGTTTTTGAGGAGTTCTGGAGTAGCTGTAACAGGCTGGAGAATCTGTCACCTTTTTTTATTTTGTGATTTATCACAGGTAGTGTGGGTAAGAATCCAATCTGTTGCTGAAAAAGAACCACTTCCTCCCAGAATAGCATTTCACTTCCTTCTCTCCCCAACTCCCACAAAAGCTTAGACATTTCAGAAGCTGTCAGTTACTTTCACAGAAATGCTTTAGTTCACCACAACAAAATCGACAGGAACATCAGAGGAGAACAGAAAAAATGATGCAGGCAGGCCTTTTTATTTATCTCACAGCTTTAAAATAAGAGCTTTTCCTAAGCAAATTTAAGAGTGATTTTAATGAAATTTGTATATGTGTGGTTTATGTTTATCAGCGAGTTCACTTTTGAATTCAAAGTTTAATCTCTGCAGCTTGTATTCATCTTTATATGAACATGCACCTCCATTGCACATTATAATTATTCTTAATATAATTATTATTATTAATTTATTGTGCATTACCTAAAAAAAAAAAAAATGCTATGAGTACAGGCTACCTATTTTATAAAAAAAGACAACAACAGGTCTGTTTAATTCCATTTCAAGAGATGTGCGCTATTTATAAGGCAACACCTGGGGTTTAAATTTAAATCTCCTTTATACTGGTAATTCTTGTTTTCTCTCATGTCCTTTCTAAAAGAAAAATCCACAACTGCTTTACATTTATTCTTACTTCCTTATTTTTATCTTTCACTAGTTTATGGACAAGCTTTCATTTCACTACAATATCTGCTCCTCTTCTTTTTTCTCACTCTTCCATTTTACTAATTTATGATTGCTTAGTATTTTCTGTTCATCTATTCCTACAGCTTCTATCACTGTTACTTTGAAGTGTCCCTTAAGGAACTTTGACTTTATACAGGTTTTAATTTAAAGTTTCACCCTCCCTTTTTCAGTGACTTTTAAGACACTAATTATGTGATTATCAGTACACCGTGCTCATTATGCAGTGAGGCCTGTTACTCCCGTTCGTATTTATCACTTCAGGATAGTCACTATTTTCAGTGACACAGGGTAATCAGAGTGATCTATGCCAACAGTAACACCCACAGTATAAATCCACAGAGAGCCAGGAATTTTAGTGGGTGAAGGTTGGAACAGACATTATCTGGCTCCTTTCCTTCTGCCAGTAATGTGAACATGATTTTTTCTCTCAGTCTTTCCCAGTAGCATTACTCAGAGCACTGAGCTTTCCCCCCACAGTTTTTTCCACTGAATGTTGTGTCAGTGATTGTTTTCTCATAGTCAGCACTATACCAGGACTTTAATCATGATTTTTTCAACAAGTTTTGTGGAAGAAAACACTAAATAATCACCAATCATCCATGCAAGCTCTTAATGCAAATAACCTAGAAAGCATATAGATGTTTTGACTGTTATAAAAAGGAGTATTTCCTATTTGCTGATTGCCATAAATTTTATTGTGTATTTAATCTGTTTTCCAAACCTCCCAGTGAATAGATCTCAGTAAATTCAGTTTACACTGGTCCACTCTGGTCCTGATGTCCAGGCTTCCAAAATGTTCCTATCATTATGTCACAGGTTCATCTTCCGTTCAAAGAGCCTCAATGCTGAAGACTGGAAAGTTTGTTTGGCCAGTTTTCTCCTCCCAGTTGAATTCAAGGGTCTGCATTTGACAGAACAGAAGTGTATTAAGTGTGCTGTTACTTGTGCAGGTTTGCTCCCCACACTTTACCTAGTCCTCCCCCCCATTACTGTAAATATTAAATCCATTTTAATACTTTCCTGTCTGTGATGAAATTAGAAAACTTCATATTAAAAGCCTTTTCAAGCCCTTGGAATTTCTCAGTAGCTGAAATATTTGCTGCACTTTCCTGTTAATTAACAGAATGATTGTGGTGTGATGGCAGGTATTTATGCTAAGTTGTGCTTGTGGGATAATCTATGGCTTTGTTGAGAACACTGTGTAAAGCCTAACCTACCCTTAACTTGTGACATGTTTAATTTGTGTTTGATATAAGCATACACACAGATATTTGCCAGAGGTAACACCAAACTCCAAGTTTCTGGCAGCCTAGAGCTTTTACCAAAACAGAGGAAGCTATAAAATTATTTTTTTAAAATGTGTTACTTTTATTTTGCATTTCATTAAAAATATGCTCAGAAGACCAGATGGGGGTTATGTTTGGTCCTGCAGGATAACCTAAATATTTGTGAACCTGCAATTATTTTAGAGATTAATTTTTTCCCCATATTTTATGAGTAAGGAAACACGATAAATGAAAATCTTTGAGGGTGGGAGGAATGAGGAGTGTAAAACCTTATAAAGTTACTATCTTTCTTTAAGATGTTTCAACATTCTCCCCACTAGAAAATAACATTTTGTTGTGCTCTCTATGTGTAAAATGTATGCAGACTCTATACAATTGGACTAACAAAGCACTAAATAATAATCAGGGTAGTAGAATGATGAGGAAGTAATACAGAAATTCAGCCATTACTCTTCCAATTCTGTTTTTTCATAGATGTCACGAGCAGGAAAGCAAATGCTAATTTTAATCCTTCTATGACAATTTGCATTATTTGTATAAGGATGGTGCCTAAGACTCATAAAGTCAAAGTGCCGAAACTTGTTCTTGTGCACTTTCAACACAGAAGTGAAGTCTTCTTGTCAGGGAAAGTGGAATTCATCACCCACTCAATCATTCACACCACCCGAGACTTTAACCAACAGAACTCCGTGGTCCCACCATGGTGGGCAGCTCCTCTGAATTGACGGCGCCTTGTGCTGATTTCAGACACTCACACACACTCATGCAGATGTTTTCCCCTCTGGTTTGCCCTTATGTTTCCCTGAGCTGAGCCTCAGGCAGAATTCAATTAATTAAGTTGTAGAGCACAGTGACAGAACACATTCCAGCAGAGTACCTCCAGAGAGGGAACCAGGAGAAAGAAACTGGGCATTTAAAGTCTCATAGTCTAAGTTTCCTGCTCCTCATGGGACAGCTTGGTCCAAAGATTAAGTAAGGATCTTTGGTCTTCATGTTCCTTGTTGGGTCTTTTCTCTCTCTCTGGGCAGGCTCTTGGTTCTCTAATCCCTCAGGTAGCAAGTTTCAACCTTCCTTTCCTCCTTCCTTGTAAATCAGCTCTGGAACTTTCTGAAGCTGAAAGTTCAGCCTATTTGGGTGCAAGTTCACAGCTTGTGGCCCAAGGCTTCAGCACACCTAGCTACTTATGCTACATTATGCAAAGCGACCAATTTCCTTTATTTCTTTACATTTATGGAAAGGGAAACTCTTCACATGGAGCCTATTCCAGCATTGTCAATGGAGAAAGTCCTACTGACTTTCCAGATTTGATATTAAACTATAACAAACAAGTCAATTCTAAATCCTTCTGAGCATTTGTTGATATAGAAACTAGGTTTGGTCTTATTTGTTAAATGCAATGCTATGTTACGCTAGCTTTAGTCATGGCTTAAGAAAAAAATCCGATGAAGGCAATTCTAGTTAGTGTTATATGAATAAAGATGTATGATGTATCTTTCCCCCCGCCTCCCCATTTGTCCTCTCATATGATATGCTGCACTGATGTTTAAGTTCTGGTGTAGGCCAATGTGGGCATAAGCAGAATTCCCCAAAAGAGAATGTGTGAGACAGGAATTTTGTGCTAGTTGCTGTAAGCAGACATGGACACTGAAAACAGGAGGTGAAAGCAGACCATACCTATGACTTAAAAACATGCACTCAACATATGTATAACAGCATTTGAAATCCACAGGTCATTAACCTTTTCCTCTGAAGAGTATAAAATAATCAAGATGAGCTTGACAAGAAAAAGACAGTAGGAGGAAGTTCTGAAGAACAGAAACCAAGAGCGTTTTCTGAAGGAAGATTTATATCCTGCATAAGCTAACCATAAAATCAAATATTAACTGAATTATTAAAATGTCAATTTCTAAAACATATTCAATATTGAATTTAAGATAATATGAAGGAAACATTTATATTTGGCTTTCAGATTTCAAAATCCACTTTTAAGGCATTTTACAAGGATATTATCCCTAATAGATGTCATGAATTTTGTCTTCTATTTTGTGTGGAATATTTTAATAAAATCATATAATCAAAAATCATTGTGCTTAGGAAAAGATGTTTAAGCTCAGAGAATCCAATAGAAAACTAATTTTTAATTAAGTAATATGAGTTTACTGGTGTTGCCTCTTTTTTCTGAAGATGTACTCTCCAAAAGGCTGCAGTTATTTGGGAGAAAATTCCTGGGTAATTAGTGCACTGCACTGAGGTATATAAGCATTTGCAGGGCTGAAGGACTGGAAGTAAACAATAAAGATCACAAGGAGGAAGTAAATGCAAAGTAACCTGCAGGCAGTAAGTAAATCTGTGTACAGTGGAGTGGAAGTTTTGAATATGAATACATGACAAAAGAAGAAGCTGCTGCTGTGGATAAAGTTGGTCACATGAGCTGAAAGTTTGTGGAAACTTGTGTGTCTGTGTAAGGGTCAGGTTTTAAGATCAGAGTTCTTCAAAAGTGTGTCATTATAAGCTTCCCTTTTGCAGTGCCCTTGGAGCAGTTTTTCTAACTTCTAACAAGTAAGAGTATTTTTTTTTTCTATTTAAAGGAAAATAAATGTAGTGTGAAATGATGTTATTATGGGTGTTTAAAAGAAAGTGGGAGCTGAGGTAAAATGCTAAAGAAAGAAGAGGAAAAGTTAATGTGAAACAGAGTCAGATGGTAATTTTATAATTGCATGACAGAAACTTTAACAGTGTCCTTGGGTTTTGTAGGCAATTGAAACCAATAGGTGTTACATAGATCCAAATAGAAAATTTTATGTTTTCGAAATGAATGGTTTTTCTTAGATAATAAAACATGAACACATGACCTATGGTGCTGGAGTGGCAACTTCCCCTTTGGCTGTCTTTGAAAGAAAGCTGTACTTGTTTTCATTCTTAATTTTGATGGGTAACAGCAGAAACCTTTCTCTTGGAATTGAGGTAGTGATTCAGACAGTGTGAATTGAAATACAAAAGGATTTTCAAAAGTGAAAAAATGTCTTTTGCTTTTGTCGATGTGCTGTAGTCCCACATAAAAATTTGTGAACACCTGAGGTGGATAGGCTGCCCCCTGCTCTCCATTTCTTTCAAATAGTTTGAGAAACTAAAAATACTTTTCTCACATTCAAGGTATGACTTTCATTTGTGGATACTTTCAGAGAAATGCCCAAAATGTCTCTCAGAGACATTTATTTGACAACAACTATGTTATTGTCAAATCCTTTGTCAAAAGAGTATTTCTAGATTGTTCTCTCCCAGAATTTCAATCAGCCTTCAGTGGAGTTACCAAAATTATTTTTTAAATAAATGATAATAGGCAGATGATTTGAGTTAGTCTGAGATGATAAAACCCCAAAACCTACCGATACAAAGCACAGCACTGTGAGGGCTGCTATGCCGGAAATTAGCTACAACTTGGCCACTTCTCAATTATAATGCATTCCAAAATGCCAGCTGTGATATTCTCTGGAAATTTAATATTGTATGTGCTGGAAAAGTAAATGTGCAAAGATATTTCTTATCTCCTAGCTGTTAAGATATAACCCCAAAAAAGTCCATGTAAAACTCAGGAATGTCTAAAATGTGAGCAAGTAAACTAAGCTTCCTGGGTTGTTCCACTCTCTGCTGCCTCTGGATGGGGGAACTCTGCCATGCCCTTAAAAAAGAATACTTTGCTATTTTCTTTGCTGTTCTCTTCCTGAACATTCCAAATTCTTAGATTTCCTCTCCTGTTTATCTGAGTAGACTTAACAGAGGCAAAACAGCAGTAAGGATTTTCCAAAATAACATAACATAACATAACATAACATAACATAATATAATATTGATGGAAACCCTGTATTTACGTTCCAGAATTATTTGCTTGTTCCTCCTTCCTGGCAACAGAGAGATGATCAGAAGGACAGGAACAAATGAAACAGAATCACATAAAATGTAAATCTCTCTAGCTTATCTTGACAGAGAATAAATATCTATACAGTCTTCTGAATACAACTAATTTTTCTGTGTTCTGTATGCCATCAACTGAAATTTGGTGAAGTTCTTTTTTTTTCTGGGCCCTTTCAGGATCTGCATCTTGTTCTTTAGGGACATTAATTGTTCACTTAGTTTTAAGTTCTGTCTGAGAACATAAACCACATTGGTTTCCTTTGAGTATTTTACTGTGAACAGAAGTAATTCGTTTTAATGCATTTCCAGACAATATCTAGTATCACAAATCTCAGTCATGAAATTAACCTTATCATTACCTTTTGCTCTGTAAATTCAGTGATATTTAAACAGAAACTTTTTGTATTTCCTTAATATTTGGTTTTAATATATACTATGTAAGTTTATACATAACACATCACTCTAACATGCACAATCTATAACAATAATTTTGAGATAGCTAGGAAAAGAACAGTAACCTTCTGAAAACTTGTGTCTGTAAAGGGAGATACATTTGCATATATGTGTGTTCGAGGCTGAACCAAAGCCTCTCACCATGGCAGTCAGTTGTTCAAGGTGATTGTGACACAAACTGTGACATAAAAACAATGTCCTCTGGTGTCTGAGCATTACAATTAAAGGAAATCTGCCATCTCATGCCCTGAACAACCATGGTTTTTAATAATTTGGCTGTGTGCTGTCAAAACACCTTTATGCATACACAGGAAGTCTAGCATATGATGCAATGAAGTCAATACTGGCAGGTCAGATAGGCCAGTTGTCTTCAACCAGCCTGCCTAGGTGTAATAAGGAAGTATAAGATTTGGGATCTCAGCTGACAGGAAAAAAGAAATCACTGATATTTTGCTTTAAGAAATAAAATTTGACCTGAAAAACAGTGACCAAACTGTTGTCACATAAATGTATAAAAGATTTCTGCTGTAGGTGCAGCCTCTTTACTCTTTAAAGGATTGATTCTGCTTATGCAAATAATCCATAATTTCACAGGTAAATCAAAGTTCAGAAATGCAGGAAAAAATAAGAAAACTATCCTGAGATACTGCAGTACCTGGGGACCTAGTGTGATGTGGTGACTTGTGTTGTATGTGTCCCTATGTATAACTATGCAAAAGAAAATATCTTACACATTTATGAAAGCACCAAAGATGATCAGGTATTAAACACATTTTGGTGTGTTTTCTATATTTCTTCATCCTTTCCCTTTGGCATAAGTGCTTTTATGACCTGCCCATATTAATATAAAGGTCTTGTTACCTGCCATGTTAATGTAAAAGGTCTTTGTATTGTCTCAAATTCAGAGAAGAAGAAAGCGACAGCGACTGTCATAAAACACAGAAACCATTGCTAACTCTTTCGAGAGTGAACTTTGAAGTGGCCACATTTTACACCAAGTGTTGTTTTAAAGGGTGTCATTTGTCTTGAGTTACAGTTGGGGGTCATGGCAAAAAGATGCCAATTACCTCCCTCAGACGATATTCTTATGTTCAGTCCTAACCCCTTTCATAAAAGTCTGGTGCCATTATTCACAGCCAGTAATTTGCTTCTTAGGAGTTATTAGTAAGGTTCTAGTCAGTGTCACAACCTGTTAGCTCAAAATTAAACTTACCTGGAGCTTCCATATTAGCAGATGTGGTGGATCCACCAGTAAATTTTGAAATTTTGATAATGGATTTATTAATATCTGTGAATAGACTGGATCATCATGATCAATAATCAAGAGACGCTTTGGGGTTAGGAGGGCAAAGGGTTGAGAGTTTTGCTATGTGTCTTGAAGATGGCAAATTTCTGCTGAGTGACTGTTCAGAACTGACAGCCTTCTGGTAAGAAATTAAAACACAACAAGAGATCTGTAGTCAAGCTTAAGCTCCAGTTTTGTATTTGATCTTTGCAGGGAATGCAAC
The DNA here is from genome assembly GCA_013397895.1 of Origma solitaria. Taxonomy (NCBI): domain Eukaryota; kingdom Metazoa; phylum Chordata; class Aves; order Passeriformes; family Acanthizidae; genus Origma; species Origma solitaria. The sequence goes on from VZRL01006642.1 coordinate 446,618, forward strand.
ATCTCTCTTCACATCAGAAGATAAGGCTGCCAAAGAGGACTGAGACAGAAGGCAACCAAGGAGCCTGAAGTTTCAGAGTAAGTCTGCTCAAGGTCTAATATTTTGTGCTAACCACAGAAAAATAGACAAATACTGCAGTATTCCCTTTTCCAATCTTTTGACTCACCCTGGCATCATTCATCCCACAGTGCCAAGTCTCTTAATATTGTTATCTTTTAACTAAATTGGTTTAGATATGCACATGGAGCAGTTGAATCACACATGAATCATTTAATACATGGAGTTTGTCCAGAAATTCCATTCAGGTTCTTCTCTTCACACAGAAAGTTATTATATAAAAGTATTAACTCGTGGTTTATATCAAACTAGGATTGAAAGATTTTCTGACAAGTTAGTGACATGTAGTTAACTGGAAATCAGTTAACTGATTCCAGTCCAGTGCCAGCAGGTACACCTCACTCAACACTTTCAAAATTTTAATGAACTGACAAGGTTCTAAATACTCTTTTCATAAGTAAAGCCAAAAATTTTTAAACATCCACGCATTTCGCCCACTTCTGTTGTGTTTCTCTGCTTGCCTACCCTGGTGCAGATGTGTTTCCCCCTACTTTCTGCAGCTGCCTACGATGTATTTGTCCATCCACTGGTAAGATGGTGGTCCATGAGTCCATGAATCCATGAGATAAAGACAGGGATATCAATTACATATCAATTGCTACCATGAGCAAAACAGACATGACTTAAGAAAACTTAATATAATGTACTTAATTAATCAGTCTGGGATTAAATCAAGCATTATAAATGTTTAATTCTTCTTTGTGTTTTCTCAGATCCAGACTTTGAAGAGACACTTGTTGAGGAAGTCCCTGGAAATTTATTTTCAAGCTCAATGGAAGAGGGAGGAAGCCAACGGCAGGTACAGCCTGTAATCCACAGTCTAAAATACAGGTACAGTCGAGTAACAAACAGCTTTACAAACACCATGATAAACCTGCTAGCAAAACCTTCAAGACTCTGCTTTGCAAAGGCTTTCAGCAACATTCAAAATGCTTCTACCTTTCTAATCCATTTCTTTTGTTCAGATGGGCACATATATTCTACAGTTTCTTGTCAATAACTTAATATTTGATGCTGTACTAAGTTGGGTTATCAGCTCGTAATTGTAGCCTGAAGGATGCCTACCATTGTGCATCTTCAGGTGATGAGGAAAGGCACAGAGATTTTAAGTAGAAGTAAAGCTGGTGTAGTTTGGAAGGAAGTTGGAAAGCAGTATGAAGTGACTCTTTCTAGTGAAATATTCATTGAATATTTAAAAGTGATCCTTGGAAACCAAACTAAACCCACTGAGGAAAATGCAGTCAGAACCAAGATATTTAGGCTCTTTGTAAAGAAAGGGATGGAATTTCTAGGATGAGTAAGGGATTGACGGTATACAAAAGGGATATTATGGCTTTTATGAGCCTTCTCTTTCAATAAAAATGCTGCCTTTTTATCTATTCACAGTATTTCACTGCTTTCTATCACATCTTAGAGAGGTTGTGTTTGACATTTGCAGTAAGTGTCAATGTTCTGTGGTAGTAAACTGGTAAAAAAGTATTGAAATGAATGGAGCAGTCATTAAGAACTACAGATATAATTTGCCTGCGTTGTCTATTTATAGACTTCAAACACACATTTAAATTCCTTGTTTTTCTGAGATTATAATGTTTGGGATTTTTTTGTTTGTTTGTTTTTACCTTTTTAGGGGCATTTATGAAACTCACACTCAAATGTAAATTTTGAAGAGCATGGGGGTTTTGGTCATAATCCATCTATCCTCTCCTTTAAAATAGATTTTTTATTCTTTATAACTGCCATTAAAATGTATACCTTGTAGTGTTTCTACTGTATTGCTTGCACTACTTTGAACACTACTAGTAGTTTCTACAATAGTATTTAGAAAGCAAAACTTCTTTTAATGGAACTTTCATAAATATCTTATGTTTGTATTTCAGGGCTCAACCTGATTTGCCAGATTCTCTGACACAATAACATAATAAGCATATGCCAAAAGCATTGTAGAGTTATTCTGAAATAATTTTTCTCATAATATCAGTGTTTGAAGTTTATAATGTAAAAAAATTCTTCATTACAAATGGAGATTTTGAAGAATTATATTAAATTAAGCTATTTTCTCTACAGTCTTCTAACATCGCTGGCTTCAATTTCGACATGAAGTGTTTCAGTAGTTTCAAAACCAAACATTTCCTTTAAACAAAAGCTGGTCCTGATGGGGGTGCATTCCTTGGGTTTTTTTCCCTTTCCCCTCAATGTATTTCTGTCAAGACAAAGCATATTCTGATTCAGCCCTCAGAGCAACTTAAATTCAGCTTTGAGCAATTAATGCATTGCATTAATTAAAAAATTAATTTTAAAATGCATTGCAAAAATGTTAGATATCCTGCTGTATAAGTTTCTCAAAATTCTGCAAGGATTTCTTTCAAAAGGCTCATTTATTTGGCTGTTAACAAATGCTTTTGCAAGGGATAGCAACATATTATGTTAAGGACCTTTGAAAACAAGTTGAAAAACTTCAGAGTTTTTATCCCTTTTTAAAGAAATACAGATCTGTTCCATTTGATTCATAAAATGAAGGGGGATTTTCTGTATGGAAGTAATATACAAGAAAAACTGATCTTGTTATGTCTTCCAACATAAATTTTTTTACAATTTTCTAGTGTTATCTGTGTACTGATCTTTATAGAGAATATCATTCTCTCAAAGAACAGAGGAATATAAAATAATTTTTAGATTATTAAGCTCAATGTGAAGACTACAGGGAAATTTCTGAATAACTCACATTAACAGGGCTTGTTGTACTTTCTACTTTTTCTGCTTTCTGTCTTGCATTCTTCTTTCTTTCCTGTGCTGTTCAGTTTAGGTTGTAGGAAATTACAGAGATTAGAGTTTCAACAGCTGCCAGAACAAGTACTATCTCTAGTTAACCCTGGTCAAGTCCCAGCGCTGAATTGTTTGAATTCATGTGTTGCTGTCAACACAGCTGTGCAATAGTCCAGTGTTTTCTTACTTTGGTTTACATCACTATTGGTACTGGTTTGCAAATGCTTCAAGATGTAGTGCAGCTTTTAGCCTATTCTGTGAAGTATTTAACCAAACTGAGCTACACTGAAATGCTGGAGAACAAATAATGCTAAATTTTATTTTACTGGCAGCTCAGAGCAACCCAGCTACAAAAGTGGTGGAGAAATTAATTTTGAGGCATTGCTCTGAGCCAAATCAAATTTAGAAACATCCACACACTGAGTGGATATTCTTTATCCTTGAGGATTTTAAGTTGTACCCTTAACAGAAGTTTATGTATAAGTGCCTAATTTATGAAATTTGATACCTATATTAACACAAAACAGCATCACCCATCTAGCTGGACTTCTTTTGTCTTAAAGTTATAGAAGAATTCTTTCTTATCATGGCAGCTATAAATGGTGAAAACAAAATGCTGGTACCATAAAAAATGTATAGAATAAAAACATCAATTTATTGGGAAGCGATTAATCTTTCCCACTTCTAAATTCCTAGAATAAACTCTTCTTCTTGGAGGGAAGCTTAGAAGTTCAGCATTTGTACTATCTGCTTGGAGGGTTACTTGGGATTTCCTTGCATGTTTCCTTCTGTGTGTATCAGTGGAAGCCTAATATCCCTGAATTTTAAGTCTTTTTTCTATTATGTGGTATGGTGTAGAAACTCCTCTATGCCAGCCTGTTAATTTCCATAGCAATTACTGTGTTCACGAGAGAGCAAATGGTCTAGACAACTTTCCTGATAAATGTAATTTACAGGATGTTAAAGCTTTGGTTCTTTTTAAGAAATTATGTTCTTGTGTCTCCCTCTTGTGGCCTGAAAATATAGTGACCAGAAATTGTGAATCACAACAGAACCATTGGAAAAGGGCACAGCACTTCACGGTTTCAGATTTGTCCATTGCTATAAATTTTCTAATGCTTCATTTCTGTTGCATTTTAATTGAACTGTTAAGAATTCTCCTAGAGGTGCAGGGAAATTTTCACATTAAAATTTTGGCCAGAATTTTTAAGAAATCACTGATACATAGCTGAATATGAAGAATGCCCAAAGATTATAAAATGTTTGCAAGTGCCAAGCCTATTGAAGCTGTTATGCAACAGGAAGTATAGTTCAGAGGGAAGTGAAGGCACAGACCAGACCTTCAAATATGGGCTAATAAGCATGCAGAATTTATCAGCAGCAAACTCTCAAACCACAAAATTACTTCTGTCCTTGTCGGCCAGTGATCAGGACAGAAGTGCACACCCAGAGCAGTCAGTGCAGTCACAGAGTTTTAGTTTCCCATTTCAAAACAGAAAATAAAGTCTTTGAGGTGCTGTTTCGTTCCAGATTTTAGACATAACACAAAAAAGAAGGTTTGCTCAAACTTTGAGCATGCACAGCAAACTTTGAGCCAAAGGGTTTTCTATCTCTTTCTCTAACTGCAGTCCTTGGAACTTGCGTGTTCTCTTATAACCTGAGAAAATATGTATTCTTATATTCTGTAACCTGACCCAGAAGGGATGCCCCTGGGAATCTCTTCTGGCTATGCAGCGGGTTTTTGACTAAACGGCATCCCATGAAAGAGTGAGAGATGGAGTCCAAAGCACTCTGTCTTATTACAACAAAAGCAAGAGTCTGAAGTTTATGTGTCCCAGGTGAATGTCTTAACCACAGAGCTTTAAAGAAGACTAATGCCATCTTGTCTGGTGAATAAATATCATAAGTAGAACATCTTTTAACAGAAGAGGCTGCTAATAAGCAAGTACAGGATTCCTTGTCTGGTAGTTAATGGCATTCCATAAATCTAAGCAACATTTGTTCCAAGTCAGATGAAGTACAAATTTGAAAACAAGAGTAATACCTGCAAAGAAAATGATGTTATTTACAATCAGACATAAAGCATTTGCACACCTGTCAGACAAAGAGGGGCAAAACATTTCCAAGTTGACAGAAGCTTTCTGTAAAATCTGACATACCCACTTGGAGAATTGTTTTACCCCATTCACAACTCGGTAAGAGACTAGGTCCTGTAATTTCATCCCTGGTAGGTTCCACTTTCTCATTCTCGTACACAAGAAAGATGTTTGAAATACTTCTTGAAATGGTAAAAAGAAAACCTGTCAGAAAATGGGCTTATGCTAGAGCTGCAGTATGCCAGACATGAGTTAATAGAAAGAAAATTGATACAGCACTTATATAAATCAGTGTAGATGTTGAATTGTGCCTAATTTTTCTTATCACTACATTAACATTTCTTTCTTGTATATCCTGACAGTACTTCAAGTCTGATTTTGATGTTTTATAGGAATGTACTTGTTCTTGCTGTAAATTTCCATAGTGCATTTTTTTTGCTAGTAAAATTATAGTGCAAGTGATCCCATCTGTGCAAAATCCTATACTTTGTCATAAAGAATGCCAAATAAAATGTAGAATAAAAGTTATATTATGGCTGTAACAACAATCTAACAAGTATTACCCGTTATTTCTTTAGGAAATGTATTCAACAATCAGTCTAATTTTGTCCTACAGAAACTACCACTGCAGATATACAAGGCAAAATTTCAGTCTAAGATCCTAGGTTAACATTTGAACTTCTAGGCGGGATATAGTGATCCAGAATAACGGGTGAGCACTAAGCAGTAACATCATTAAGGTGTTCCCTTTCCTGCTATTGGAGAGCTAGAGAGCTAACTGTCCTCTGGTGGCTGGGAAGCTAAATCGGTACAAAACTGGTACCTGTCTCCACTGGGTGGCAGCCCAAGCTCTTCTCATACCTGAAAGCAAGAGCTGAAAAAGCCAGCATCACCCTCACATCTCAGCACTTTATAAAACTCTTGAGACTTTTCTGTACATCTAGTCAGTCAGGTGTTGGCCCCTTCATCCTCACAGACTCATAGCAAGATGGTCTCTCTTCTCCTAAGGGCACTTCAAAAAGGCAGTTCCCTTGTTGTTCTTAATTAGATTGTGATTGTTTCACACAAACTGCTTTTTAAAGCGAGGATTCTGAAATGAACACCTTCACCACAAACCCTCTCTACCGACAGAATTCACTGGAGGCATCTAATGGGTTTAAGTAGCTTATCTGGAAATGGAGGAGGAAGCCACGCACTGAGTCCCCCACATAGCCATGTGCTTTAAAGCACACTGAAGCACCACTGAACAAAGTGAATTTTTACATCCGTGAGAGACAGCAATTCTGATCTGCTGCTCTAAGGAGGCTCATGCCTGTGGCTGCAGTCATCACTGCTGTCTGTTCATCTGTGGTCTTTCTAAGCCTCACAAGTGGTGAGCTTCTCTGGCTCTGCCTGCCATGACATTGGTGAGGGATTCACTGTTAGGATTCCTTCCTTCAGCCAGCAAGAAACAGAGGTCACAACAGCTTCAGGTGTCAAGGATCCCACTGTCTTTTCAGGATGGTAAAGAGAAATTGCACTGTCCTGGCAATAGAAAGTAAATTTTATTATTTTAGTATTTTATGTCCACATAAAAAGTAAATTTCCTTTAGGTTCTGGAATCCTTTCTGTACTTTCTGTTGGATACAGTTTCACTTTTCTCTCTTTTCACTAATTTTAATGGATTTTACAAGAATTTGCTTGGCGTCACAGCATATATCATAATTCAGTCACTGTTTCACCAAGACCAGCATAAACAAGAAAGAAAATTTTATATTGCTCTGGTGTACAAGCCATATTCTTTTCAATAGAAGTCTCTTAGTTTAATCTAAAATGTGTAACCTTGGATTATTTCAGACACTATCAAAGATTCCTTTGGGAAAGATTGCACTGTTTTCCTTCAGTAGATAAATAAGGTAATGCATCTTTTTTTTTCCTATGGACAGGCCCAGTAAACTGGGTAACACTGAAATAAGAGATTAACTTTGGAGTTTGCCCTGATTTGATCTCAGAAATGCAAGTCAGTGTGCTAGCAGCTTCAGAGCTGTGTCATGCAGAAAGACACATTGTGAGACCCTTTTCAAAGTCTTTTGCATCTCCTAATCTCCAACTCAGAACCTGAGAGATTTAGGAAATCAAACTCAGGCAAGAACAAGGTGTTAAGGAAAAGAATAATCCCTGAAGAATTTATCTGCACCTTAATCTATAGCCCTTACATTGCATTAAGTTAAGTGACTCATTTTGGAACCTGAGTCCTTGAAATGTTTTCACTAGAGGTTTCCTTTAAATGCTTTCAGCAGAGTTTATTCAGAGATTGTCACTGAAATAGGTGTTTCATATCAAAAAACACATGAAGGGAAATGAAAGCTGTCTTTAGTTTCACAGGAGCAAACCTCAGTTCCGAAACAGAGGTGTTTCTAATAAAACTGTCCTTAGGAGTTGGATGACTTTTTTTGTTGCATCCAAGCTACCATTAAAACATCCTCTTGCATTAGTTTCTTTCTTGCACTTAAAAAATGGATGTATCAAGAGCTTCTGCACCCCTTTTGTGATGTAGGCTGCCTCAGAGTCCAACGATAGTGCAAGCTGATGTAGCTGATTGTAGCCCACCAGGGACGGTAAAGCTCTTCACACTCCCTCCTTTAACTGCACAGGAGTTTTCTCATACTCGAAACAGAGATCCATCCTTCCTAATCTCTCAGAGTGGTGTGATGAGCTGTGCAAAAATCCAGCCAGGACAAGCTGCAGGCCATCCCCTGGCAGCAAAGGTCACTGTGGACATGCCTCCAAGGGCAGCTGTGCCACCCCATACTGTGAATGCTGAAGCTGGTTGAGCAGCATTTACTCAGATTTCCATGAGTTACCTGGGGGTTTGTGATCACATCTCCGACAGTGATTACAGACAGCATTTTGAGAAAACAGGGTTTCAAACAGTGGCAATTTTTGGAGGAAATTTTTTTAAGAGTGAGACCTAGACTGCAATATTTGTATCTCAGGGAAAGGAGCGTGAACATGGACCTCAGCTTTATTGTCAGATATTTTAACTGCACTTGAAATGTCTTCCACCCAGACAAATTGCTTAATACCGGCAATGAAATAATGCAACACACCAAGAGGAAGAGTTGCTTTGTAATGTGGTGTGCTGTCAAAGGGTCTCTGGGTCTTCTCTGGAAACAATCTGGTCTCTGCCTGCCCCCAAGTGAGTCTCTGTCCCTCAGCTACCTTATGAAAGAGGTCTTTCACAGTTAATTTTTGTGAAGTGCTTTGCAATTACTACCTGACAGATGCCTAAATATGGGCCATGGTTAGTATAATAGAGTAACTAAAATGACCTTTACAGAACCATTTTTGCTGTAAAAACCTCTCCTCTCAGTGCGCTCTGTTTTAATGTTCTCATCTTCTTTCCATTTAATTCTCATCTCATACCTTTTGTTTCTTTTCATTGACCCTTCTGGACAACTGTTTTTGGGAAAGCCTTTTTATATATCTCTCTTTCCCTTTTCTCTCTAATAGATACCATCATCTTTTAAAGAGCAGGCGCTCCCTCCCTCAGCTAAGTACTATCTTGGCAGGCAACTAGGGAGGAGGAGTCTTCTTTAAAAGGCTCTGAAATTGTGTTGTAAAAAAAATATATAAATAAAGCAACAAACCTTTTAATAGGGCTTTGAACAATCATCCCTTTCATTCCCTTATGGCCTTTTGTGCTTCTGGCTTTTTTATTATTTAGTGTGCATCCAAAAAAAAAAAATCCAAATGTTTTATGTTAAGCCATTAAGAGTTTATTTGGGTTGAAAATAAATAAATAAATGTGATGCTAGCAGTTGGGACTGTGAGAACATGCACAGTTGCCTGGCAGAGGCAACCTATAGGAGGCACATCAGAAGGCCAGAAAAAGCTTCAGTAAAAGACCAGAACAAAAGCATCAGCAGCATTTGTTTCTGGTTAAGTACTTTTGCATGAGCCTGACTACTGGAGTGGTTTACCCAGCTTTTATCTGTTTGAAATTCACCTCAGTCCCCCCAGCCGCCCCTACAGCATTGCTCCAGACTGTAATTCATGGTAATTACATGGAACAGGAGGAAGCATGGGATTTTTTAAAATCTTCTTTTGTTTTATTTTTTTAAACCACCTGATGGGAGCATGTGACTGGTTGGTATCCAACATTGCTCCTGGAGTTATTAGATACCTAACTAAATGTTTGGGGTTTTTTTCCCATGACCTGCCTGATTTTTTTTTGTGTGTGTATTTTGATTTTTTTTTTTAAAGGGATGGGTGTATTTTGTGAATAGCCAGAAAAAGCATTTTGTTCCTTTTTTTTCTTTCTACTCCCTTCCACTTTTGTTTGCCAGCTTTGCCTGTCATCCCCAGAGAATTCTGTATCAGGCTGGTGACTGCAGCTAGGTCTCCACTCTGTGCATAATTAGTATCACTCTTGCTTCATCTCAGCTCCCTGGTGGAGCTGCTTGGGAGAGGGAAGAGTCTTCAGCACCAAATGTATTATTAGGTTCACATCTTAGCTCCCATGTGACTTATATTTGGCCAACCAACATCAAAAATTAAACTTTCTAACCCTCTTTCAGCATGGGACAGGTATATGACAATTTTTGAAAAGCACATATATAGAGTGCAACTGGTCTTTTAAAATAAGTAGGTCGCAAGCGGTATATTGGGGGAACTTCTGATAATGTGAGCCTGACTTTGCTGTCTCAATTTCGAGACTCATGAATAGAACAACCTGATACTCCTCGTGTAGTCAAATGGAGTCACCGACAGTCCAGAGCTCATAAATTAAGGGAATGAGTGTCCATCTCCAGACAGGATCCAAAGAAAGGACAGTGTCTAAAGGGCACCCTTAAATGAGTGCCATTTTGTGTGTGGGACGGAGAATGTCAGGATGCAAATGACAAAAGGATCTTCTGGCACACATAACCTCAGGTGCATCGAAGAACAGAAATCCACAGCACAAAACATGAAACTCTCTCTCTAACACAGTGACATCTCCACTTTTTGCTCTCTTGTAACAGTGTTGCTGATTCTTATAGAAGCATAGAATATCCTGAGTTGGATGGGACCCACAAGGATCACCAAAGTTAAAAAAAAAAAAATTAAAAAATTCTCTTGGAATTACATGAAGAAGTATGATTTGAATATAATTTTAATTGCTAGATTCTTTTAACTCATGCAGTTGGGTAGATTTCCCTATAAAAGCAAAGTGTACCTTTCAAAATTTTGTTACAGGATCAGGAACAGACAAGTTATCAGATGTTTGGACTTGGGAGGCTTAATGTTTTATAGACCTGGCACTTGTGTTCAGACTTCTGCATGCTGGTTATTCAAAACTAGGTACTAGGGCTCAGAAAAAGCTTATGAGAAAGACTAGCTGAGGTATTCCCAGACCATAAAACAGGGATTATAAACTTCTTGACCTCACCGTGATATGTGAAAATAATCAACTTACTGTATACTGCAGTATTTTAGCAGGCAGGATATGTGTTCCTGAGATACAGCTAATTAAGGGGAAAATTGAGGTTATTGGGAAAGGCAAAGACTAGATATGTACTTTCCTATAATACATTACTAATTTCAATGAGATGAGAAGAACTTATAATTGTAAACTTGAAATTAAAAAAAATTACAAAGATCAGAGGAGTTCTTAGAATAAAAAAAAAGTACAAAGAACACTTCCTATTGGCTCCAGTTTTTGAAAGTCTACACTAAAAAATGATAGCAACTGGTTGAAGTATCTTCAGCTATGATGAACAAGTGAAGATTCACTTGATATCTGTAAGTAATTTCTTTTGGAGGGTGATGCCACTTGACAAGGCACAACTCTGACCAAAACCTGGTTTATTGTTGGATACTGAGAAACAATCGTATTTGTTTATAAAATCCTGAGTTACTTGGACAATTTTACTTGTGAGATCATTCATTGTTTGTCTTTTAGAGACATTGTTTTCAAGTCTGCAAGAAAGAAATATATCTAGGTATTTTAAAGGTTTGTGCATTTCTAGAAAATGTTTACATTTTAAAAGCTATGTTTTTGCTATCCAGTTATTGGTCATGAACCATTCAGCTGTTGAAGAATACCAAGAGTTGAATGTGCTTCATGTCATACTTGCAAGGATAATTATTCCTGGAATGTAAATTTGGAAGGACCTATGTTACAAACCTGTAAATTCTTATAAAGGTGCAATACCCTGCAAAAGGCAATTCACACTCGTGTTTATTTTACAACATAATATTACCATGTCTCATATTTTCCTCTCACAAACACACATCACAGGCGTTTTGTAACACCTGTCTTTTAGAACTTTGAAAAAATACAAAAAAATATTTACTAGGGAACTGTTAAAAAGTCGAGCATGGAAGGGGATGCCTTGGAGATAAGAAGTGAGGATGGTTTGGGCTGTGTGACAAAAACAGGGTTCCAGTCCTGGTTTGAGAGTTAAAGAATGAAATTACAAAGGGATTAGTGAGAACAATTATTTATCCTTCCAGACCTGGAAACAGTTGTTTGTGGTTTATTATAAGTATAAAGAAAGGCAGTGGAGTGTTTTGGTGTGAGTTGAGGCCAGTGGTCAGTACTGGGAGTGCTGGGTCTGTATGGTAATTCTCTTCCTATAGCGAGCTGAAAAAGACATTTCTGCTTCTCTGACAAGGTGTGGCTTTGTGAATACTGGGGTGAGGTTATACAAAGAATAGAATAATTTAAAATAATATTTAGACCATTTTTGGATTTTTTTTTCTGGTCGCGGAGTAAGTCACAGGGTAAATTCTGTCAGTTTCTGTGATGAATCTGGAAGACTCTGAACTAACTTCTGCTGCTCAATTGGACTCCAGGATTCCAAGTCTAGATCCTGCACAAATTCCGTATGTTCCTTTCACATCCCTTTTGGAAGAGAACAAAGGTTATAATGAAGAAAATCCCGTGCAAGGACTTTGGCAAATGCACCCAGTAGACTAAGCAACACTGAAGCTCTTGCTTTGACCTGATAAAGCAAATAAAGTGTAATGTTAAGACAGAGAAAGAGTAACACCCGCCTCCTCCTCCTACTCCTCCTTCTCTACACACACACACACAACTTGTTTACAAAAGTGCCTTGTAGTGACTGCTGGTGGTGTCACTCCGTCCCATGCCCCAGAGCTATCACCGGGCCTCATGGGAGATGTGACTACAGCGTTGGACATGGGACTGTTTGTTCACTCACTTTCTGTGAAGAGAGTTTTGAACTGTGTTTTGAATAGACAGCATTTTCTTTGTGCGGTTGGTAAATAACACAGAGCAAAGTTAGTCAGCAAGTTGCATAGCTTCTGCATTCTGATTCTTTGGAGCCCTTTTGTACCAAGCTTGACAGGATGTTTTTAACAGAATATGACCTCACTGGGATACCAGAGGTAAGGAAAAAAGTTATTGGGGCTGTTGTGGAATATTTTGCACAGAGCTCATCAAAAGTGAGCTGCTTTAAAATGCCTTTTGTAAAGAAGATGGTCTCATGGTGATCCAGTCAACACCTCGTTCAGTGAAAATCAATGTCTTTCACTCCTTCGTAAGTTATAGGTAGTCTTAATGAGATTTTCTAATTCCCACTTATGGAAAAAGATGCTGATTTGCAAATCTCAGAACGATGATGTACTTGCTCCTTGAGCAAAGGCCCAGTTCTAGTAACAGAACATCAAAATGTTTTCTTTCTAACACAGAACGGAATAAGCAGATCAGATCCAGTTGTTCACCCAAGTCCTCGAAGCAGCAGCGTGAGTATCGGAGCTGTGGCAAACCCAGCAGGACCAGGCGACAGCGACCTTGCGGACACTCATCCCCAGCCCCTGGGCGAAGGTAAGAAGGAAAAACGACACAAACCAGTGTCACTGCGCTCTCTGCGCGGCGCCAGGTGTGGGTTTCCATCCCGGCCGTGCAGCTGAGGCTGCCGCTTGTGGCTGTGCGCGCAGGCAGAGCCGAGGGGCGCCGTGCCCCGGGGGCTGCGGGCGCTGCGGGCACCCCTGCCCTCCCTCCCTCTCTCCCTCCTTCCCTCCCTCCCTCTGCTGGCCAGCGCCGGGGACCGCCACCTCCGGGATGCCCCGGGAGCCCTGAGCCTCTCCAGGGCTTCCCCGGGATGCTGCTCCGCTTCTGGGTGCTGACAGCGTGGAGCGGTGCGAGCTTCAGCTGCGGTGAAAGGAGGGAGAGAAATAGGAGTGCTCCACAAGCTGGAGAAGATGATCTTAAAAAAACCCCAAAACAGAAAACCCCCAGGATGTCAGATTCAGATATTTACACAGTATAAAATATTATAGGTTCATATCTGAGTGATTTGTTTACATTCAGGATCCAAAGTGGTTTTTATGGAAAATGAAAGAAAAGTTCATTATTACTCAAAATAGCTCCATGACTAAAAGGGACCTTGCTGTTGTGAAATTGAATTAACTATATGTGATCTACTTTACTATCTATACCATGAGAAAAAAAGCTTCAATTTTTTAATTGTAGGCTTTTTTTCCATCCAGTATAAGTGACTTCAAAATTTTAAAGATTTGTTTGGAGTCACTGGTAGAGCAGTGAGAGGAAATGTTCTCATGATATGTAAAACTGTTATTCATACTTAAAGACTTTCATAACAAAGAAATCTAAAAATATGCTTTTAAAATTGGAAAGTTTGTGTTTTGCTGACAACGAAAATGCTCTTTGGTAAATGAGGATGGAAAAGTTTGCTCATTTACTTATGACTAACTAGAATTGTTTTTTACTGTAAGGCACATAAAGAACTAGGCATTTGGTTTTTTTCTTGTGATCAGTTAGAAAATGGATGGTTTGAACTTCATTTAGTTGTATAAAAGATGTGGTGATTGCATCAGTCCTCTCAGTAAGACAGAGTAATGACTTTGGTTTGACAAAGCATTTACAGTGATACTTTTACATTGCCAAGCCTGCTACTGTACTTTGATCCACTGGTGTGTGCTTAAAAAAGCTGCAAGCTTTGCCCTAAGTGAAGCAAATATTTCCACTGAAGAACTTTCTAGAGAGAAGCATGTTCTATGAGGCAGAAGATCCAAATGGGGATGATTAAAGATGTTATATTTATACTCACAACTTTGGTATTTGTGTTTCAGTAGTACTGGCGTTCATCATGGGTCAGATGCTTGGAATTGTATATTAAAAGACAAGATTTTATAAAGCAAACATCTAATGATGACATGAGACATGAGATAGCAGTTAAATTTAAGAAAAAGTAACATAATAATAACAACTGTGTTAAGATAGAGTTTTCAGGTTTAATATCTATCTACAGCTGTGTATGTATTGTGAGGTGTTTTTTTAACAGATGATTTTTCATAGTGTCTCATTCACTACAGATAAACTGCCACCAATAGCTGGAAGCTTGATCTTTTTATGACCTTCAGTCAGGGAGAAGTTAGCAGAGTGGGATACAATTTACTTCAACCCTGAATTTGAAGAAAAGAGTGCAAAAGTTCAATAAAAGTGGATTGTTTCATATTCATGAAAGCTACAGTGGAAAAACCAGTAGAGGTCAGTGTAGAGTGTGGAAACAGAAGGAGAGTGCCAAGGCTTTGTGTATTTATGCTCTCTACTTTTGATCTTTAACTTTTCCTTTAAAATGGGGTAAAGGCTTACAGTGGCTTACAGCCAATATTGCTATCCTCTTCGAAAGAGATTAAACATACTAGTAATAATATGATAAAGTTACACTGCTTAAACAGATCAATTTAAGCAACAAAACACATTTTGTTGCATGTTACAGCTTGCAGACAGATGCTGGAAACCTCATTTGGTGGAATCATTATTGAAACCAATGCATAACACTTATTACTTATATTGCAGTGATAAATACATCTAGCTGATGGCTACGTAGCAAAAAAAACCAAACGGTAGGAGAGAGGAAAATTTTTAGGGAACAAGTTTTCAAGTATTTGAAGTTAGACTAAGAACTGAATTTTTTTTCATTTTTTGTAAAAAGTTTGGATACTTATCATTATGTGGTGTTTTAAAAGTCTTTTCTTTGTGTATGTACATAGATGTGAAGGGGAGTTTGGGGAGGCAAACAGGCTCTTTATATAAAGTTGAATTATCTTTTGTTTCACTTTTTAAAGCCATTGTTTGCTCGTGGTTTCCTTTTGTGATTTAAAGCAAGGAAAAGAATCACTGCCTATAGTCCATGCATGAAAAGATTCTGCAATATATATTAGCTGCAAAATCTCCTCTCTGTAAAGCTTCTGTTCAAACTGTTTTCTCTGGATCTAGAAAGAGCAACCTGCCTGTCCCCATTCTGTTTCCTTACACTTTAACTAAGTACTTTGAAAAGTAGCTTGCTATTAAATTGTGATTGTTGAATATCAAGAAATTGCAAAAAAATTACCACCGTATAAAAGGGGTCATGTTCTCTTTTGATGTTAATACCAACTTACATCTGCTGTCTGTGATTTTAGGGAAAAATTTCACATACTTTTAAAGAGAGTAGAGCCACACAAACAGTAAATATTCTTGAAAATCCTCTTCACTTGCTCTGCTTACCTTTTTTGTGCTTCTTTAAATTGATTATGGAGGCATTGGAAAGAATCCAATACCTTTGAAAATCATACTTTCTTTTCATTTGCTTTATCATGTTCTTAAAAGTGACAGGAACCAGACATATGCAACACTTCCTCACAGGCACTTGTGCTGTGTGCCATGAGTGTGAAGGAAGCTCCAAGGGCATTAAGGGGAGGATTACTGAAGAGGAGGGATTCCTTGACACCTGTAGCGGCTATCAGCAGCATAAATTCAGGTGGGAAGGAGAGACAGATGTTGAAATCTACGGTTGCATATCTGACCCGTGATACTTTTTTCCTACAATTCTCTGTGTAATATCACACATAGGTCTTCCAGTCCATGGGTTTTCATGTAAATATCTCCCTTTATATATGTAGCATAAAGTGCTGGATTTTGAGAAGGCCAGTGAAATGCTTGTGTTTGAATCAGTGGTGACAGCCGATGCTCTACAGGCTTTTTTCACCTTTTTTTTCTTTTTCCCTGGGGCAAACAAAACTTAGAAATAATCTAATTTCTTTCATAACGCAGTAACCAATCTAATAGAGTGGTATACGAGGGATGGTATGTCAAATGACAATTTCCATTATGAGTCCAAATTTTTACCAAAACCTCGGCCTCACTTCCTCTCAGTTCAGTTCTTCTTTTAAATTGGAGAAACAACTTTAAGTATTGATCTCACTCCAGGATTTCATTGTGTTTTGAAAAAATAGGCTGGAATCCAAAAGTCAAATCCACCTTCTTTCCCAACATAAACTTCTGTTGTCCACAGCAGTTTGACAAGCAATGTTTTTCAATTGCCTTTTACATGTCACTCTCATTTTTTGTTGGCTAAGAAGGGTATGAGAAGTTGTGTTTAGCTGAACCACAGTGGAAGTGCTCAATTACAGTAACTGATTCTCTTCATTAGTTATTTTTGGGAGAGAGCCCTCCTCCTCAAATGCTTGAGGAAAGTATGCAGAGGTTGAAGTTAAGGTACATCTTATAATACTCAATGCTCTGGTTTTAGCCGGTCAATGTTGAAGTCCACAAGTCCAAGTGGACTTTTGCTTCAATTTAGTTTGCTTGTTAAATTTCATCATCTGGTCTTTTTTTTTTTTTTTTTTTTCCCTCTACCATTTTGAATACAAAACCCCAAAATTCAGAGACCAAAATAATGTTGCTGAAAACGTGTAGTTTAGTCAAGTGTAAAGCTATGCCAGAAGTTTGGTGTTCTTATCTGTATCCTGACCAAAGACAGAAGACTGCAGCCAAGCTGTTCATGACTAAGAAACAGAAGGTCTATCTTCTCACTGAAGTTCCCAGTCTCTCATAGATCAATGCTTGATATTTTCTTGATTGTGGTATTACATTCATACATACAGGTATGTAACATCATGTTCTAATTTTTTTCCCTTTTCTTCTGATGTCTTTGATCTATTCTTTTTTTTTTTTTTTTTTTTTTTTTTTTTTTTTTTTGTCTGGTTTGTAGAAGTTCTTCCCTGCAAGGTAGCTATGCATAGTTAAGTTATCCAGCCACTGTATATCTATATCTAGTTTTATGTTTGTTTAACTCAGGGATATATTTCTTCATTCGTAGGGCATATGGGTGTAGGGGTGACTACCAACATCTTTCTGTTACCTGATTTGAAGGTATCTGTCATTCAACTATAAAGCTTTATATTCTGTTTAGGCACATATCAAAAAAATGTGGGTTTGTGTCCAGATGGGAATAGCACTGACTCAGTCAGTAGTGATCAGTGTCCAAGATAGCAGCGTTAGTGAAAAACTCTTCATATAAACAAGGAATCTGTGGTATTTGCACCACCAATTGAATAAATTCAGGCTCCTTACTGGTAATTACATTATCAATCTGCAGATTACATAATAAACTTAAATAAATTAGAGCAAATAAATGAGAATGATAAATGTAGGCAAATAAACTGTAATTTCAAACATTCGATAGGGAGGGAAAAATACAGATTTTTCACCTATTTCATGAATAAATGGACAGCCTAAAGAATTGGCACAATTCTGGGAAATGTAGACACATTGTGTAGATCACAAGAAAATGTCAATATAACACTTTCAGTTTTGGTGGTTCTATCATTTTACTGAAACATATCTACAGAGGCACCTTTATTTCTAATGTGCTTTAGGAATCAGAAACAGTGATTTTGCCTGATTATATTAGATTGGATCATATAGCTGTGTTTGGTTGTTTTTCAGTTCATCCTGGAGCTCTGTTGGGAGTTTGCTACCTGCCCTTTCCACTGTGTATCTCAAGTCAATACTAGGCTTTTCTTTTTCATTTCTTCACTTTCTCATATGTCAACATTAACTTTAGACTCCAGTGTCTTCTTGATATTCTTTCACTCCCACTGAAAGGTGTAAAGAACTGATACAAGTCTTGAGTGTCTTACATATTTTGGGAACAGGAAAAACACCCCAACCAACTAAGGAGTGGCCTAAGACTGAGGAACTGTAGCCTTTATGATGTCAACATTAAATCTGAGGAATATGTGCTATTAAGAATTTCTAGAAACTCTAAAAATCACTCCCTTTTCCTAAAAATTTATTAGTTATTTCTCTTAGACTTATGCATTTCTAAGAGCTTAATACTCATGTTACCAAGTGTAAACAAAATTAATGTGATTTCAATTTTTCTAGTATATGTTCATGTTTATGTTTATAAGCAAAGTCACTTCAAAAGATATTAGTGTTTTTAACAAGTCTATTCTGAAATTAAATCCTATATTTTCTCTGCTGTAAGAATAACTCTTCTATCAACACTCTGTAACACATCATG
Organism: Origma solitaria; assembly: GCA_013397895.1. NCBI lineage: Eukaryota > Metazoa > Chordata > Aves > Passeriformes > Acanthizidae > Origma > Origma solitaria. The sequence goes on from VZRL01006642.1 coordinate 464,898, forward strand.
AACTTCTGTAGTGTATGTTTGTGATTTCTCAATATGGTGCAAGCGATTATCAGTAATAGGTTTTAACAGAATGGAAAATATTTAACAAGTACGTTAACCTTTTTCTTATTTTTTCCATGGTTTATTTTTTCCTTTTTTACTTTGATAGGTTCAATTTTATGTACTGGGTTTTTGTATTTGAGTAGTAATGTCATGCAAATACATTATTTTACTGTTCTTTGGAGATATTACATTGGTCCAGAAAAAGAACTGTGCTCTTCTGAAAACTTTTTATCTATGTTTATATATGTTGTATTTTTATCAATACATGGATACAATCTATATATGCATATGAATCTGTACAGAACATTATGAAATTTCTGCAGGGAAATAATACTTAAGAGGTTATTAATATATTTTATAATCTCAATAAGTTAATATAGGCATTATTTTTTTCCAGGAATTAAGATGTTAAACTTAAGAAAACATTTAATTAAAATTAGATGAAATATGGATAAAAGTCTGAAAAAATATTAACTACAGCTTTAAACAGCATGAAACTGAAACACATTTCCCATGAACTTGACTCACAGAAATATTTTATCTATTTTTCTCGGTAATAATTTTATTAGTAGTGCTCCTATAGAAGTGTTAATCATGTGATCGCATGTGTCAAAAATATTCCATTTTGCTAGCAGATTTATACTACTTCAGAGAAAATATATGAGTAAAGATTTTCTGGCAGCTTAATGTTGGTGGTAAAGATGACCACAGAGAATATGAATGTTTATACCTGACATGCTTATACCAGATTCTCTTACAAGAAAGTGGTCTGGAGTAGCATGGATTTTAATTCTTAACCAACACAGTGGCATCTGCAATGAGATGACAGGGTTGACTGGATTAATGTTTAAGGGGAGCAGGGGATGTCATCTACTTTGACCTTAGCACAGTCTTCCAAGTTTTTTAGCATAATCTCCCACGAAATCCGAATATTGATGCAATGTAGTTGTGGACTAGATGAATGGATCGATACATGAGTAGAAAACAGAAGGATCATTGAATTCCAGGGGCACTGGCTGATGGTTCATACTCCACCTTGTTATCTGAGTCCCTTAGGGAGCAGAAGGGATCAACTGGAGCAAGATCAGCAGGGAACTATCAAGATGGTTGGAGGCTGCAGCATATGTCCTGTGAAGAAACTCTGTCAAAGCAAGGCTTGTTTAATCTAGAAAAGAGATGCCTGCAGGTAAAAGAGTCATTTTTAGGGAGAGCATTCCTGAGAAAATAATAGTGTGGCCACTTCTGAAATAACATTTTCCTTTTAAGTGAATAGTGTCTCCTGCCTCTTAAAGAAGCTCAGCATTCATATGCATCAGGTGAGCTTTGGCTGTTAAACAGCTCTAATGAAACATTGAACATTGGAAGAGATTTCCTTCAAGTTAGGCAGTAGCGGTGAAATACTTAACTAATTTGTAAGGGCAAAGCACTGTTTTCACATCAGTAGTAAAGAAAAACATAAAAAATTGGGCACTCTAGATATAAACAAAGGGCTTATCCAGGTCTCTGAACCTCCTGTGTCTGCTGGGAGTATTTTCCCTGCAGTGTAGTTCTTGCTGTTGTTCCTGGAATGTTGCAAATTTACAGAGTACAGCTCTTTGGCCAAGGTAGTGAATGCTGTTGCTAGGGAAGCAATGGCCTGTGGATTCTTAACTGTGCCTTGGTTTGATTTGATGGTGCTTATCCTCTGCTTTTTTTCTTTTTTCCTGAAATATGACGAGAATGATTTTGCTAAGAAAGAAAGAACTGTGTCAAGGAAATCAAAAGAATTTAGATGCATTTTTGCTTGGAAGTGAAAATAGTAGAACAAAGAGAGTGATTAACAGATATTTGTAAGTCTACCTTTTCTTTATGCCAGAGCAACATGACTAACAGTGAGGATTGGAAGCTAAAAGTAGAAGGAACAAAGCTTCTTCGGTCATTGGGAGAAAATACTCTACTTGGGAATGCAGAATACATTGTAATCAATCTTTTACTGTATGGATTTATACTCTGAAAGGTATTAGGAAGTGGCTGGGAAGATACCAATGTAATCAGTCCTGGAGCTGTGCCAGAATGTTCAATCTGTCCTGTCCAGATGTTGTCCTGTTAGGCCAAGTAAAATACCTCTGCTCAACTCACTTCCTTCTTATTGCAGAAGCAAGTTTGATATTTGCATTGTGTATTTACAAGTTGCTTTGTAGTCCTGACTCAGGCTGGGCTCATCAAATGCAGGACTACCCAGCAGGCAGCACTGCTCACAGGACTTGCATAATTTCTAATAAATATTTTTAGATGGTCTTTTTTACATCTTTGGTTAACTCTTTCTTGCTTCAGTCTCCTCCCAAAAAACAGCCTGCCCTAATTCTTTTTTGGCCACTGATCCCAGCTTTGCTATATCACTTTTCTAGGTCAGTATTTCTGAAACCATTGCTAATACACTCACGGCCTTACATGGGAATTTCTGCTGTAGTTCCATGGGCGCTGTTGACCTTGCATGACTGCACTACCAGAAGGTCTCCAGTGGTCTCCTTCAACTGTCTGTGAAGTCTGGCCAACAATTATATGAGTGTCTCTCACCTGCCTGTGAAATCCAGCCATTCTTCACTGCACTATCTATATAGCTTATTAGTTTCTCCCTTTGTTTTCTCTCAATAGTTTCTTATTTATCTTGCATGGAGTTTTAGCACATCCTGTTCAGTTGATTTAAGTCCAGGTGGGGCCCAGGCAGCAGCCTTGTTGCATTCCTGAGTCCTAGCACCAACAGCATCATCCTTAGCTATTGCTGTTGGTGTACAGCAGCACAAGGGGAGACGAGGGGATAAGAGCATGGGCACTAATGGCTGGTAATGGATGATTGAAACCTCTTCAGGTTCCTTCCATCCATCCTGACACAAGAACCCATCTGCCAGGGCTACTTGAGGGTCACAGCGTATGAATGGAAATGGGAGCAAACTCTGCCTAATTTCCGGGCTAACAGGAAACGAGAAATCTAATATTGTGTGAGTAGGTGTCACCACAGCAGCCGTGGGTAAATAAGCCTTGTTGGAAGGCTGTGTATGGCATCACCTTAATTCTTATGGTCACAATATGAGAGTTGACTGACTTAACACTTGGCAGAGTGAGGTCTCATCTGCTCACAGTCGCACCAACAGACATTGTCAATGAGACAGGAATTTTTTCCTGTCATTCCTGGTCACTGAGGACAGGAGGGGCAGAACAAGTAGAAGTAGCTGGAGTCACAGCTGTCATTGCAGCATCAGTGTGGGAATAAACACTTAGAAACTGGATACTGGAAAAGTCCCTAGTTCTAATCCGAGTTAACCCAGATAACTTCAGATCAGCTGTTAAATGGGAATGTGCTCTGGTTGTGAGACATTGGATCACACCACAGCTGTAAGGCAAAATTGAAATACTACAATCCTCTGGTATTACATGAGGAAACAGCTCTTCAAAGTCACTGTTTACACTTTTTGATGAAAAAAACAACAACAAAAAAAACAACAAAAAACCCCAAAAGAAAGAAACCTTTCCTAAATTATTTAAATTTGAGACTTTTGGAAAATGACATTGATGTTACCCATTGTTATCTCTTGTAGAGACCATACTCAAACCTTTACTTAATGGGTATGTACATCTTAAAAATTAAAAGCTGGACAACTTGGGGATTTTTTGAATGATTCTTTAATATTTTGGAAATAGCATTCATTTGATTCATTTCTGTATTATTAGATCTTTACAATACTTGGCTGCAAGTATAAAAAACACCCAGCATGCATAATCATTTCTGTGATTACTGTGTCTGTTGCCCAGTTACAAAAACTCTGTCCAGGAGGAAAAGGCATCACATCCTACACACCAATTTATACAATCTTATTGCTATTGCAAAGGCATCAGGGTTTTTTTCATTGATTTCTGAAGATCAGATTTCATGACCAAAGTGAATGAGGCACAATGGGCAATGCTGACCAAGATGGAAAGATAATGCTTATTCTTGTAGCAAGAAAAAGTTCAGGAGACTGGTAATAATAAAACTACTTCTGTTTCTGAAACAACACGGGGGTTGCCAGAGGGAATTTCACTGGGATTATACAGTTGGAATGTTATATTCTTGGATGGCTTTTGTTTCTTTATCAAACACTATCCAACACCCCATCAAGGAGATAAGCATTTGGTTATAATTTTGACACTCTTTTGTAAGTCCTGCTATAGAAGTGTCATCCTTCCTTTAATCAGCTGACAAATTGACCAATGCTTGTGCAAATTCTACAACTGCATCAAAGAATGGCTGAAAAAGGACAAACTTGAAATTCTGACTTCCACAGGTCAGAAGCTGAGATACAGTTGATTTGGCAGAAAAATACAAAATCTTGAAGGGACAGTGTTTATTCTGAGCAGTTATTTTACTTGAATGGGCAGATCTTAGAACTTTTTTTGGGTGGTTGCTTCCTACTTAGCCCTGGATATTTGGTTACTTGCCTGTGGAGATTGTGAAAGAAGAAAACTATGGTGAATTGTTACTATAATAAGGTGTAATCTGTGGTGTTTTGTCATCGATGTCTTGGGCTGGACCGGGCGACCGCCAGGGTTGGGGCGGCCTTCTGGTAGGTTCTGTCGGTGTCCCCAGAGGCTGGGTTCACCGCAGGACGGGGTTAGGGTCCCCTAGCCAGAGGCTGCACCGTCCTTCTCGGCAGCCACTCTGCATCCACAAGCCGGAGGGGACAGAGGGAGTGTTCCCTCGCCCAGAGCAATCAGACACACAGACACGCAGTGGCCAGCTGCCTGGGCTCGGGGCCAGAGACCCAGAGCTCAGCCGGACACCAGACTTTATTCTGAGGGTAACGACCAATCCCGGAACGGCACGGGGAAGAACCAGGGAGGGACAAGGGACAGGGACAAATTGGGAAGGAGGAAGGAAGGAGAGAGGGAGGTATGATATGCATTTATGGAGTGAGGGGCAGGAGTCAGAACTCAGCCCTTCCCTGGGGCAGTCCACCCTCGACCTCACCCCAGGGGGTTTCAGTCCCCAGGATTCCACAATTTCTGCAGGAGGGATGGAAGCCTTTGGGCTTGACCCACTGCTACAGTGTTTAGCCACCTTTATGTACATAATCTGCAGATTTATAGCATATGAATTAAAGATACTTCAGTATGAGAAATCAATGTCATGTGCATTTGTTATGTAAAATGATTTTAAAGTAGAAATTCTTTGCTTTTTAGAATGCTAAAATGCAACTTCTTTTTATCTGGACTATGAGAGAGGGAAGCACATTGTCCTCCTTTTTATTAGGCTTTTTATTGTGGGAACATTCCTCAAACAAAATATACCTGGAGTCTAACATTCCATTTCCAAAGGCAAAACACATTCTATTCTCAACATACTAGAATGAAGGACTGGATCTTACTTTAAATTATTTGCCTTTTACCAAAATATTTGGTAGATCTACTTAACTGAATTAGAAATGATCTTGAATGCTCAAAGTACTTTTGTGAAATAAAATGTATGTTATGCATGTACAATGGCAGTGGGAAAGGAAGAAGCAGCGATTGCCAAGGACATCCTGAGAACATTTATTGATTGGAAACAAATCAGTGGAATTTTTTTTTGTTTTGTTTTGTTTTGTTTTGCTGGATTGTTTTTTTCTTCTCCATATTACACGAAGTGGTCTCTGTCTGGGTGTAATTTTTACTTTTTAGTGCCATCTGCACCTGTGGCCTTTGGACTTAATGTTTATGACAGATGGACTGGACTGTGTTTGCACCATTTAGTGTATAAACCTTCTGTATGTATCTATGCCATGCTAGGCAGTGGCACTGGCCCAATGGGCATATTTATTAGTGCAGACTTCCTGTCTGCTTCCATTGTTCTGTTGCAGTGTCCTTTGAGCCTAATGGACCTTGCTTTGTGCTGGGCCCACCTACAAAATATTGTTTCTTATTCGTGCCAGATTATCTATTGCAGACTCTGATTTTTTTTTCCCTCTAACACATTTGCCAACTAGAACGCTTAAAATGGATCAATTCCATATTGTAAATGCTCTTCCTCTCCTCTCAGCCTGCAAGCTTCATTTTGGAACAAGCTTGCTAGCTTTGTTTGCTAGGATCAAAATCCTTGATAAAAGCAGGAGGAACATTTCTATTGAAAAATGCCACCTCTCACTACCTGAGCTCCTGCTCTATTGGAAGCAGAAGTTGTGCCCAGTAAGGCCCCTGTAAGAGAGGGTGCAATAAACATAGCCTTGGCTGCAGCAGGAGATTTCTGGCTGGCCCATGGCCTGCAGCCTGGAGCTGGGTGGCGCATCCCATCCCTGCTGACTTCATCGGCACTGTGGGATGTGGGAAAAACGATGGGCTACTATTGAACAAGAAATGTTGCCTTCTGGACCTGAACAGTGAAACAAATGCAACACTTGGCGCTTGCAATTTTTTAAGTTCTTTGACTGTCAGCATAACAATCCACAGATGTGATATCAGGAAAACAAAGAGCAATTCATTATTGATTATTTAACCCATGAAGTCATGAGGTTGTCTCTCTAAAGTTTTTGGGCCTGCTGCAGAAAAATACAAAATGAACCTCACTGTTGAGTTGTAGTCACATCAAATTTGTGGCAAATTTCAAACAGACAAATAAGAATCAAACCTACCATTTTCTAAAAATGTAATTTTTCAACATATATCTCTTAACAGTTAAAAAAGGACTTTAAAAATATTTCTACAGAACCTAATCATGCCTCTGTAAACCCTCTATGGAGACATCACCTATATATCTTCTCATATTACACAGTAAGGCTATGCAGTTGGTGCTCATATTATGATCATGAGAAAAGGAAATATATTCTGTATCATACACTTGGTATAACAGGGACGGTTTCTGGTGTGGCACTACCTGTCAATCAGATTTCTGCAGGATGAAAATGAAGACCTGGGAGGGAGAATTTATCACTCATAAATAAAAAAGAAATTACCAGCAATAGTTTCATGTCTAGAAAAGGCTTCTATAAACTATTGAAATAAAGCTGTATAATAAAACCAAAAAGATATTATGAAGGTATATTCATGACTGGGAAGTAGGCAAAAATCTATTTTTTCATTCAGCGATTTTAAATTCAGCATTACTTCTTTGTCGTAAAAACTCAAACTACAAAATATATATTCAGAATATATTACTGTGCTCTTGGCCTTGAGAAGAAAGTAGATAGAAGTCCATGTAGAAATACTCATGTGTGCTTGTACATCTGCCTTTTTCATTCACCTTTAGTGCTGTTGAATACTTAGAACTTTTGAAGATCAGATACTCAAATTGAAATGGTGAAACTCTATATAGGCAATTTTTGAGATGGAATGTGTATATTTTCAACCCAGAATTTAATATTAAAACATGGTTGAAATTTTAAAATCTCATGGCAGTGTTTTGCAATCATCTTTCACACCCCAAGCAATTCATTTTTCTTTCTTTTTGTGATATCTGGAAGAGTTTCATCAATTTAGCCTCATAGTTGCACATCTTGAAGGAATATTTTTAAGAATGCAGTGTAAAAAATGTGCAAGCTAGTTGTGGGCAAATCCTGTTTAATACCCTTCAATTTGAATTAGCTGTGTGACGGTTCTGATTTTTTTCCCTCTATTTGCTGTGGCAGTAGCACAATTTGTTTCTGATAGATTATTGCTCACCTACTCCATGAAAAAGCAGTTTTTTAAGTTGCTTTTCTCTGCTGCCAGTCAGTGTGAGGATGAACTAGCTACTCAAAAGTACTGTAAAAGCTGCAGAATGTCTTTATTTGTAAAAGACAATTTATAAATTTTAAGGTGAGAGCAGAGGCTGGTACAGAGGTATATCACAGAGGACACAGGATATTATTGAATGTTTATTTTTTCTTTTCTTTTCTTTCTTTTTCTTTATAGAGTTTGTAGCCAAAGTTCAGGACAACAATAGAGATATTATCCAAGTTTTCCAGAACCGAGCAGTACTCTTCTCCCACTAAAATCTGTTGGTTACGAGATAAGATTAACTTTAAGGTTATTGCAGTGTTTGAGCCCTCTGCAAATAATGACCTGAGGGGTTGTGTCATCATGTAGACAAGCTACATGGCCATTCAGCTGTGATTATCCTAACTTCAGTGCCAGTAATACACTGTGCCCCAGAACTGTGGAGCTAGGTATCATGTCCCACAAATGGAATTATTTCGTTAATCACGGAAGAGCCTGGGGACTGAGCTGATGGAAGCACATAATAGCAAGGTTATGCCTATCAAGGATATGCAGCCTAAATCTCCCAACTGTGAGGCACAGTAGAGACAAGTGTTGTGTGACAGCCCTCCCATGTGGATCGTCACCATATCCCTTCCCTAGACAGCACCTGATTGCCAGCCAAGCCAATATGTCATCATCTACCCTGGCATCTGCAGGGTTGCATCTCAAATGCACACGACCAAGGGGATTTTCCATTACCCTGAACATCACAGAGTCAGCCTTATCTGGCCTTGACTGAATTCACACTTCTGTTAGAGGAACTGTTAGTCTAAAGAGCTTTGTAGAACTTTCAAACTGGCCAATAACTACCTGCATGCTGCTGGGGACATGAGACTGTGGTCATCTGCAAGCAGATTGACTGGCTTTCCCCATCCATTACTTTCCAGGGGCTGACCAATGGATTAAGCCACTTTGTCCTGATGTCTCTAGGCATATTTGAGTCTGATCTTTAGGAAGACCAATCACCCCACCTCTAACCTACTGGGGGATTCCAGTGATGTTCGTTGTAACATCCATCAGGGAAATCAGCTGCTCCTTTTGTCCGCTGAAACACCGTCTGTTGCTGCTGTGACCTGTGACTTCAGAAGGTACCGCAGAAATGTTACTGTGAGCCGCACCTGGCACCTTCTGGAGTGGTTCTGAGCATTGACTGATGGAAGATCTGCAGGTTTTTGCTTCTCCACCAATTTTCTTTTCTAGTATGTCTGCACATGCTATTTAATGCCATTGCGTTGTTCTGTCTTTGCAAGTTATTTTTATTGTTAATACATATCTGATGTTTTATACCTAGACATTAGGAGTGACTTGGTCACGTTTGTGATGCAATTGAATCATTCTTCATATCTGCTCCTTACAAAATCAAAGAATTTCTCCAATGTTGAACACTAAATAAAAGGATATGGTGATAAATTCATCAAATGTGATAGGCAGAAGAGAGTTCAAAGGATTTTTTTACAAATATATAATATAGCTGCAGCTTCTTTCTTCTAAAAGTTAATCTCACTTTGTGCACTTGGGAAGCACACTTAAATTCTGAATAACTGCTTCTAGTTGAAACAGAAAGAAAAAAATTGCCTTTCATTTATGAGCAAAGAGTATAATACAATGGGATTTCTCCCCATTTTTACTATTTTAGAAATAATATATTTTTTCTTCTTTTATATTCTTTTAGACTGATATATACAAATGGCAATGTACAAAAAATATTCACATCATAATAAAATTGTTTGAAAAATAAAAGTAAACATCAAAAACTGCAAATACTGGAATAACAGTAAAGAGAGTAAAATGAACATATTTATAGAAAGCTTTTGTGAGAGATCTATACAATATTCTCTTGTTTTAATTAAAGGTCTTTTTGCATAAAGACCTAAAGTTTTCGTTGGTTCTCTTTCTCTTTTTCTTAGATATTATCAGGTCCTGATTAAAAATAAAAAGGACCCTTTGCACATACAACCCTCCTATGTACACTTAATTCTCTAACAGTGTGGAGTTCAAGCATTGAATAAAGTGGAGGGGCAGACTGTGAAGTTGTTGGAATCAGTCGTTTTTCATTATGGAGACTCAGAGAGTGATCAGTTTGTTTAGCCAAAGCCAGTAAGCAGTCCAACAACTTACTTTAAAATATGTTCTTGTGGTAGTCTTCAGTGCTAGGAAATGTAGATTTTCCCATGTTTGACAGCCCCACGAGAACTTCACACCACAACTTCTGCATGTGACTGAGATTGATGTGGCCAGCAATGGACTCTTGTGTGGGATTATCTCAGTTGTCACCCTCCCTGCTCTCAATCTTTTGTCTGTTGCATTTCCATTCCACCAGTTAATACTGTGGTCAATTGGGATAAGAGAGTAATTCATCCTTTGTACAGGTCTTAAGTCTTTCTTCCATCTACCTACATGTTTTCCCTAAATCCTGTGATTGCTTGGGAACGAGCAACAGAGACAGATGGAGGTCGTCACATCTGCATACAAGTGATGAAGAGATGATGGCTGTTGCCCATTGACTTGCAGTGACAGACACATCTTTAACTTGTACCTCATAGGAGCCCCTTTTAAGGATCTTGTCACCATCGCTGGTTGCTGAAAATGGAAAAGCAGATCCTCAGCTCTCATGTACTCTGCGGTTGATTCACTGTGTTGCAATAGTGAGCCATTTACACAGCAAAACTATTGTGTAGAGCAAGCCAAGCCAAGGAAAATGTGAGACACTAGGGAGGTGCTTAGTACATATTGAAAATGTCTTGCAACATCTAATATCAACACAGAAATCTGAAATGGTACTTGTCTTTCAAATGAGAAAAATGTTGAGGTGGTCATTGCTGTATGTATGTATTACCAGAAATCTGATTTTGAGAATAAATTACTACTTAATGTGTCCTTAACTGAGGCTGATATCAAAGTTATGTTCTTTGTAACATTACTGACAAATTTTATGGGGATGTAGATAATTCAGTGCAAATGTCTTCATGAAATGGTGTTGATAGGCTAAACTTGTAGATAGACTTCTCCTTGTTTGTATACCATAAGAAAAGGTAACTGATCAGGTCACTGTGGGAACTAACAGCTCAAAGCGTTCATAAAAGTTGCAGAATTGACTGCTTACATTTATGTTAAGTAGTATCTTCATAGATTAATAGTTGCTTTCATTTAAAATAGTAGTTGCATTATGTTTTCCCAGTGTTAGTGTAAAAAAATAGGTGTACTTGGGGAGAAGAGGAGGGAAGGGACCAATGAAGACAACTTCGTTATAGAAAAATAATGGGTGAAATAGCAAGCAAAATAATATTTGTGTGTTTATGTGTGGAATAAATCCAAATGTATTAAAAGACTGATTAATTCTAAGTTCGCAATGGTTAATACTAGCCTCTATTTTCAGTACTCTGATATTTGAGTTTATAGAATATTTCTTCTCTTCCTTCTGACTACTCTGTAGTCATTTCTGTTAATTATCATCTGAAAGACTATGTAGTCCGCTTCTAAGTGACATAAAAATGCAGTAATTCTCAGAAATTGTCCCACTGATGCCTATGAAGCTATTTGCAAGAGAAACTGCTGGCCAGAATAAGCAAAGGCTCTATTAAAGGGTTCAAACAGAAGATAAAGTTAAATATATGTTTATTTGATATATTCTTGCTCTCTAACATTCTATTTGTTTAAATCCTTATTTCTTCTTCTACTTATATTTCTAACTCCTAACTCTAGCTGTTTCTTCTTCCTTTTTTTCCCATTTTTCTCTTCCTCCTCCTAATATTGCATTTTAACAAGATTTTGTGAGTCACACTGATTCCAGGCAAACAAGCTGCTGTACTGTAAAATAAATAGCCTTGAAATGCCACAAAGTAAATCACTTGCCTTCAAGATTAAGCTTAAATGTTTGCTTCAGCTTCATGTCTGAGCATCCTTCCACTTAACCAGATGATAGCAGACTTTTTGCCAACAAAACATATCTTTACTAAACCAGGGCCATCTTTCAATAAGAACAGAGCAGTATGATGCCCTCTGCCATCAAAACATGCCTCTAGCCCTATTTATTTATGAGGAGCTTTGTACTGGATACAAACTGATCATGAATGTTATCCAGCTTTATATAAGACATCACATGGTATTGGTAATCTGATACAGGGTTTTAAATGGATAGCTACACTGCCAGTTTGAAGTGCCAGCATTTTTTTTTCCATTTTTGCCATCAAATAGCATAGCATGAAGAAATCGTCAAGCCTTCACTGAGTTTATGTCTCCAGCAGAAGCATTGCTACATCTTTATTTTGCGTTTTTTCTTCTGAACAAAATAAACTATTTAGTATTCTTTATAGAGAACCCTGGAAATAGATTGTTGTAGGAAGAATACTCAACGTTTTACTCCCTTCACCCAAATATATCTTTTTCACAGCCTCGTGTTTCCGCATCTATTTGCTGCATTTTATTAAAATAGTTATACTTTGATTTTACAGGTCTGGAGAGTCTTGAGAAACAGATAGGGATTCTGACTTTTCCTGGTGTTTATTCTCATAGAATTCTATTTGATCACATATACTTGTTATTGCAAATCTAGAGAATCAGCTTTACATGTGGATTAGGTATACAACTGATATTTACTTCATGCAGACATGGAAAAATCTAACCTGGTGTGAGAAACCTGAAGTGTGACTAACATCCTGAATTTTTGCTTTGCAACATAATCTAGAGAATGGATGAGCATTAACATGGAAAATCTAGGCTCTTTTTCCCAGAGGGCACCTTTGCATTATTGTAGCTGAAATGTTTTGTGTGCTCTATCACTTTGATCTGAAAGCGAAAATCTGATGAACACTTCTTTGAGTGCTTTAAAGGTAAAGTTAGTAGCTTTGATGATTGTGTTGAATTCCTATTTTAAATCATTTTAAGACAAGTTAAAGTATGATTCTGGAGCTGGTCTGTCCATGTTTAAGGGAAGGAAAGTTGGCTGATTTGCGTCTGACTTACTAGAAGGCAGGTATGAGAAAGAATATGGCAGAGGGAACATCTGAAAAAAGTGAAGAGCACCTAACTGAAAATTTTGTAAGCAATTATATGGTAGTATAGTAAAGGTAGCATAATAAAGGTAGCATGGTAAAGGTGTCTCAAGCCAGCATTTCAGTAGCCAATTATTTAGCAAATATTCATTTGCAATTGAAATAGCGTAAGTAGAGATGTGACTGAGGGCGGGGGATGGAACTGGTAAGGAGAATTGCATGCTCAATATTTGTATATATGTTTCTTCTACCATGACAGAAAGACCCGTAGATTTGTATGCTTGCCTAAGTTTGCACATTAGACAAACTGAATAGCATGACTGAGTTTAAAAGGGGTGACATTAATGTGAAGTCTAAGGATTCTTTATGTGCATAAAACCATGATGGTTCATTCCAGGAACAGCTGCTAGCCAGTAAGCCTTTTAAAAAGCCTTTTGGAGACAACACTGAAAATCAAGAGCTTACACTCTCACTGCAGGATTTGTACACTGAATTTTCAAAAATAGGGCACTTCCAAATACGTGTTAAAGGGTAATGGAAGTGCCTCTTTGGAACTCAGGATGATATTAATTGTATATCTCACTAACATAGTTTGACCCCAGCCTGCAGCTAAGCCTCTCATAGCCACTTACTCACTCCCCTTGAACGGGACAGGGGAGAGAATCAGAACAGTAAAAGTGAGAAAACTCATTGAGTTAAAGATGGTGAAATAAGTAAAATAAAAGTCACACATGCAGGAAACGCAAACCAAAGAATTAATTTACCACTTCCCATCAACAGACAAGTGTTCAGCCATTCCCAGGAAATCCAGGCTCCATCACATGTAACAGTTACTTAGGAAGACAATGCCAGCACTTGAATGTCCATTCTCTTACTCCTTCTTTTTCTCCCAGCTCTATATGCTGAGCATGATGCTATATGGTATGGGATATCCCTTTGGTCAGTTGGGGTCAGCTGTCCTGGCTGTGTCCCCTCCCAGCTCCTTGTGCACCCCCAGCCTCCTCGCTGGTGGGGTGGGATGAGGAGCAGCAAAGGCCTTGGCTGTGTGCAAGCCCTGCTCCGCAACAGCGAAAACCCCCCTGAGTCAGCAGCACTGTTCTCAGCACAAATCCAGACTCTAGCCCTGCACCAGCTACTGTGAAGTAAATGAGCTCTCTCCCTGCCAAAACTTGTGCACCAACATAACATTGAAATTGCATTTTTACTTAGTGCCTAACAGAGAAGTTGTATAGTATTAAGTGTATGTAAATATAATTAGATGTCTTTGAAAATGCTTTGAGGTGGTGACTTAATTGTACAAGTTTAAATCTGAGTGACTCTGGGTCTTTGGTATTTTTACTCCTGACTTTGTGAAAGCTGCAGAACTGCCACAGTTTCAGTGAGCACAGAATGTTGTATGCAATAGCTGAAGCCCACTAGTGAAGCTCTGACAAAGCTCCTAAAAAAAAACCATCCACTGAGCTATTTATGTTGAGGTTATATTGTAAGGTTTTGCCTGCACAGTGGTTCTGATTATTGATTAGTGCTATGCTGTAAGAAATAAATAATGAAATTTATGGATTTGTTTGTACTTTGGGCAATTGCTGAAGATTCCATAGTAACACTTCTTTTCTGCACTGAGAGTGATGTCTGGGAAATAAACATTTCCGACAACATTAGAGTGAATATAAAAGCAAACCTTTACTTGAAAGCTTTCAGGTACACAGTGTGGCAAAATTCCCACGTGGTACAGTAATTCTACAGTTTTTATATGGTTAGTTGATTAGTATACTAATATATCATATAATGTCCAATTAAAAGGTTAGTTGATTAGGTAATAATTCCTGGGGTCCTGCCCCACAGGAAGCCATCCAGAGGTTTTTTTGCAGCAGTTTTGTTACGTCTGGTCCAGATTCTGGTTGGAAAACAGAACATCCTTGTAGCTGGCTCTCTTCCTGGAATAAGACTAAACAATATTTAGGAATATGTTCCTAAGGTTAGCTTATTGTTCCTAAATGTAGGGAAGAAAGACAGGAAAAATACTAGAAGCTACAACCTTGCTTTAGTAATCTACAAAGCTACAAATATATGAAAAATATAAAAAGCTAAAAATCTTAGGCATCAAGGGAACCTTAGATTTTAAAAGTGTGATGTCTAAAAATGATAAGCTGGAGGAAAACAACACCAGCCTTTTCTGAAGAAACACAGAATAGAATAGAAGAATGAAAGATGTTAAGATGTTAAAAAGTTTCCTTCTCTCTTTCTCTGATGCAAAATTTTCTAGGAGCTAAAGGATGGGAGTGCCATTTCCTAATCACTACATGTGTTCAGCAGTGGTAGAACTGTTCATGGCAAGGAGCATCACATTTCAGGGTTTCTATCCTTGTACATTCAGCACCAAGGTTTAAGGAACCACAGCTTAGTCATAGAGAGATGTGGGCAAGCTGGCAAAGGTACTGCAGTCACAGACCACTGTGCGAAGATAAACATGGTCAGCATTTATCTATAACTAAGCAAGATATTTTAAGATGTGTTTCATTTTTTATTAATTTAAAGCTATCTAAATTATAAGGGTTTATGGGACTGGTGTCCTACATGTCCTGACCAATGCATGGGAAGAAAAATTATATCCCCTTTTAATGAAATTACAAAACATTTCCTTGAGATCTGATCCTGTGGCTTAATAAAATTGTCTCATCTTATGGACAACTTAGCTAATGCTGGTGTAATCAGAGATGGCTGTTTTAGCATGAGTTGGAAATACATCATTAAAGATGTACCAGCTGCAACTTCCGCTGAAAATTTATCATTATATCTTGATGTATAAGCATTCAAAATACAGTTTAAAAGAAAATACAACCTTCAGCTAAGTGACTTTCACCAGTGAAATGGAATTAACAAAAATATACTCGTGCATATACAACTGACAGACTCAGGTATGGCAGCTTTGCGCTGTGTGATAGAAATTTGTCCCCTTGTGTCTGATGACTACAGCTACCATCAGGAGAGAATGTCTTTGATTACAGTCTTAAAGTCTATTTTGTTCTTCCTTTTGCATACCTGATTTGCCTCTTGTATGCAAATATATTTGCTCTATATTTGAAAAGTGTCTCCTATTAATCTGCATTGACCTTATTTTCTTTAGCAGATTGACTAACTTGCTTTGTGTAAATTACACTGTAAGGACAGCTTTAATAGTTGAATTAGATGGTCTGCTCACTTTTTACAGTACATTTTATTAGACTAGATGTAAGGTAGGCAGGCTTAAAACCAATACCTACAGGTATCTGTTCAGCACAGTGCTCAGGAAATTAACCATGGAGCTCTCATTAACATTAATGGGTGCTTAGTGGTTAATTTACTGTGCACCACACTAAAAACATTCCCCCCAGGGTGCTCACCAGGCTGTGTGGGAGATTTCTCCATGCTGATGGCACTGTAATTGTATTTTATTAGATCAAGTTGCAACTGAAAGATTTTGATTTCTATGACAGCTGTGACTGACTCTGAGTCAAAGACAAAACACACACACCTGTGCTCATTATGAGTCAGCTGTGACGGTAAAATAATCCCCTCGAAGAGCTCTCCTGGAAAGATACAGTAGAAGAAAAAGAGTACTATCAATACTTCCAATTTCTTGTAAACACGGAAGGTTACAGCTAATATATATTTTTAATGATAAATATTAAACATTAAAAGCATAAACTTTTTAATAGCTATTCAGAAATTTGGAATAAACCTTGAAATTTTAGCTTAGTCTTATTATGTACGTGTTTTCAATTAAAAAGAAAAGACTTCAAGGAATTAAAATAAATCAACTGGAATCAAGAGTTTGGGAACTCAAGTCTTAAAGAAGTGAATGTTTTCTCAGTCAGAGGTGCAAAAACTTCCTGGAATTCATGCTCCAGTCCAAGATGAAAAATTGTTTAGAATGTTCTTAAATTGTGTTCTGAGTAATGAATTTTAAAATGCATTAACCTTAAATAGAAAAGTATTAAAAAAAAGGGTAAGGGAGAAAGCAAGAAAGAATCCTGTGCTTTGTTGAATAGAAACCAGTGGGATAAAGGAAGACAAAATCAGCCTGTCTTTGCTTTATTAAGAAGATTCTTAATTTCTTAAGAGAACACAAAGAAGGCAGATGTGCTTAAACTTATCTTTTACCCAAAACAGACCCAAAAATTTAACTGTTTCGCTTATTAATGGGACCAATGCTAAGTAAAAAAGCAAAGGAAGGCTTACGAAAGCAAACCTCACTAAGCTTAATGTACGTGTGTGTGAAGGACAAGGGGAGATAAAAAGATTATGTCCTCCCCAAAATAGTGGAATACAAAATAACAATCAGACAGAAGGCGTTAAGAAATATCAGTGGCACCATAAAATTGTGGAGCAATATAAATGCTGGCTGCAATTAAGAAAAGAAAGTAAACAGGGAGCAGACTAGTATGGATTAATAAGTGTGAACTCATCAGGAAAAAAGTTAGAAAATGTTGCCAATATGAAAGAGATGGAACAAAACAGCATAAAACAAAGGGTTCATAGATCATGTTAGATCAATCTCAGGTAAGAATTTTTTTTTTTGGTTGTTTTTGTTAAAAGCAGTAAAAGTCGGTCTAATCTGTCTGGACTTCAGAGAACTATGAGGAATCATGGGTTACGTTGAGAAAAATGGGGATTAATAGGGAATTGCAGAGTGAGTGAGGAACTGGCCAGAAGAGAGATGAATAGATTTTATTTTAATAGTATTACATTGTTTTGTATTGCTTCTTGTCTGATAATGTAGATCCCCAAATGTTATTTATCTTACAACAAGTTGGCCACTGGGGTTTTTTAAAGATCTTTTTCTTCACCATTGTCTCTAATGCTCTACTAAAGAGCAACTGTTACAGTGTCTATCACTTAAACCTATGTCATGAGTGTCACAGATTCTCATAATTCATAATGGTAGTATCACTCTTGTACATTACAGGCTTTAACATCACTAGTCTGTGATACCCAACTATTATTATTTTTTTACACTAACCTTCCCCATTATTGCACATGTACATGCTGAAGTGTTTGCTACTGTTAAGCGACCTGCTAATACCCTGGGTCAGCCTCACATCAAAAAGGTACATTAAAAATGTTTAGGACACTGCTTTGCACTCTAATTGCTTCTAGGAAAGTTAAGAATAAAACTGAGCTTCGGTAGCCTTTTTTAAGACAGAGAATGTGGTTGCGCCCAGAAAAAGATCTTTCATTTGTTTCAGATACGTTTACAGAATATTTATAAAATCTAGAAGCATATTTAAGTGGACATCTACCCAAGGGTAACTAACAGATATATTACAATCTCCAATTGTGGGCAAACTGCAATGAAGTGAGTGGTGCAGGAAAAGCACAGGACACAATATGATATATCACAGCTGAAAGGCTAACATCTTTCTTTTCACAGATATACAGATTGACTGCATGTAGTAGTTCAGCAAAGAAAGAAAGGTAAACGTGGTTTAATTTCAAAAAGGTGATTCCAAAACAGCTTTGCTGGGCTTGAAATAAAGCAGTTCTAGTGATACAGACAGAAGAAAACTGAAGGTCTTGCTTACTTTTCCCTCTCCAGACAAATAATTTGTTGCTGTGTTTTAGGAGATCGCAATCATCTGTTTCAAAATTTTTCCAAAGAAAATGGCACAGAGTAGCTTTTGTTGTCCCTGTATTTTATGCTTGCTATAAAAAGGCTGGGAAAGAAACTTCTGCCATTTATTTTCAGAAGTGTCATTTAAACACTGTCAACCTATCAACTAAAGTTCCCTCGCAAAAGTGAGACAAATTTTTGCACTAGGAAAAAATATGACAAAATATATTAACTGTTTTGAAAGGTTTGTGCTTGTTCTTGTCAGTCAAGAATATATTTTCCATCACTGTATTCTTCAGTATTAGCAGCTTCATTAATCTATTTCTTCTTAACTTGAGGGAAGACTGAAAATGCTTGTTGAGTGGGTGAGGCATTCAGCAAATAGCACTTGTAGGAAAGGGTAGCAGGCAACAGCCTGTTCTTAAACAGCATAGGAGGAAATAAAAAGTGCTACATTCATCACTATTATGGAGAAACCTGGAAAGAACAGACTATCCAGAGAGGCTCCTAAAATTTCAAAATAGATTTGTTACATCTGATAAGATTATATGTATGACAAAATGACTAAAACTGTTTTCCCCAAGTGTGGCAACTCTGGAGCAGACTGTGTGTAAAGTGGCATCTATAGCTCCTAGAACATGCCCTTCCTTGTTCCCACCAGATGAAGACATCTGCCCTCTACCATTTGTAAGGATAAAGTTCTATCAATGCCCACACGAAGGCTTAGATGCTTCTGGAAAAAGTAATAAAGCTGCATAGGAAAAAATCCTGACCCCACTGCAGGATATGAAAACCTACCCTCCAGCAGCTGTGGAGTCTGATTTTTCTCTAATTAGAAAAAAGTCAACTGGAAATATAGACAGGACTTGATGCACTTCTTAACAAGGTCCATCTTCAGCTTTTAAAGAATGTGAGGACTGAATACACTATTTGCCATAAAATTCAGCTCTTAACCATGCAAGGAGCTGAAAATTAGATGGCATAACTAATGATAGACAGTGGGGTGTAGTATGAATAAGGGTAGTTTGTACATTCACTTTGAACATTTAATGAACCTAGCGTTTTTATACTTAACAATTGCAAATACAATTCTCTGTGATATGCTTTCATCTTTTACCAATATAAAATCATTTTGATGAGATGATCTGTAGGAAAAAAAAAAAAAATTCCAGCAGAAAATTCTCATCTAATGAAATTGAAGCATATCGGGGGATGGAAAGACACATGTCAGCTAAATTTATCTAAATTAAGACATTGATCTGCACCTACACAGTATTTTTTCTTCCAAATTGCTAGATGCTGCTTCACAAAAATAAAGCCAAATAATTCACAGTAATGAAAAAGACTATTTTGATATCATTGACATTTCCCAGATATTACTTGTTTTGACTTTGCCTCTTCTTTCTCTTTTAATTTCTCACAAATTGATTTCTTTTGCTCCTTGCAATGTGGACTTAAAAGGAAACTATTTCTGTTAGTTTTAAATGTTCTCAGAGTTTCACTTAGAAGACTGTATTGAACCTGCTTCCTGTGGATGAAGGCACACATCTTTGTTTTCCTTCACGGACCTTCAGCTAGAATATGAGATTGGGTAACCTATGTGGTTTTGGCACAGGGTGTGCACTTACTGTACTGTAAGAGCTACAAATTATTTTCCAGTTTCCTAACAGCTGTATTTTTTATCTTCAGCAATAACAGAAAAAAGAATTCTTATCTGGTCTCATCACTGTCTGATATATCTAGAACACAGAGATTGTTGGTTGGGAAAAATGCATGATAATGGGATGGCTTCTGCACTAGAAACACACATAAATGTTTAGTGGGTCCCTTAAATCTTTTTGTAAAACACCTGACATGCTGCCACACTGCATGGAAATGCCAAAACTTTCTAGTACTAGAATCTGGACTGACTGTGACCTTCCCTATATCAACATGACTGAGAGTATGTTCATGTTTTTTCATGTACCTGCTGGTCACATTCTCATTTACAATTTCCATATCTAACTCAGGCACATCAGTGAACTGTGCAATATGTGCAAGTTCAAATTGCTGCACACAGAAGGTTCCTGTGCAAGCTGCCAGCACACAGGTGTCTACATCTTAAATGCTACACCTTGGAGCACCTTGCCTTAGATGATAATTTTAGATGTCCCTAAAAAGTCTGTGTAACTTAAAGACTCCTGCAGCCAGGTAACATAATATTCCTCCTATTCAAAATTTCCTTTTTCTTCTTCCTCTCTTTTAGCCCTCTCTGCACCACAGAATGGATAGTAAGTGCTGTCTCAGCACTGAAGAGAAAAAAGCAGGCAGTATCATGCCCATATAGCATATGCCTAGTATATGGGCTACAGTTTCTGAAAATTTTCTGCTCTCATATTGCATTAAGCTATGAACCTTTTATCACAGATCTGTGGTGTTGTTTCCAGTGAATATGTGAATAGTGGTTTTCTGTTTATATAATCTCAGTGATGCTGTAGCTACATGGTATGACACAAATATATCTTGTGTATATTTACAGGGAGCAGAATACAGTCTAGTTTAATTAGGCAAAAATATTTATCTCCCCTAATACCATATCTGAAAAGTGTATTTCCCACTCCCGCAGTTAAATGTATCCTCATATCAATTTCTCATATGTAGTTCTCAACACAATACTTTACATTTTCAAAGTGCTTTAGCAACATTAACTAATTAACTAATGCATGTCATTACGGGCCTGTGAATCTTGGATGTCAAAAGGCAAAACACAAGGCAACCAGAGTGAATTAAATAAAACACAGATTAAATTGCCAGCATAGCAGCCCCCAACACAGCAAATTTCTCTACCCTGTGCAAAACTCTCTGATCTGCACTACTCTTTCTTGCTTCTTTCTTCTGATGTGAGGTAGCACTGCTTGGTGGTAATATTTTCCTTAAATTCAGGTCCCATAATTCATGGCACTTCTCTGCTCCTGCTTTAATACATATGAGCTAAAGATTGTACTGTCCTTGAGATGTGGTTAAGACAGCATTTTTTCCAAGACATACTCACTGCACAGTCTTAGAATAGGAATTATTGTAAATGCAGCTATCTTGACTTCTGATTCATACAAAAATCCTATTTGTCAATTTTGATCAGAGTCACAGTCTGAAAGTAAAATCTAAGTATGAGGCAATGATAGGAAATATTTATGTCCTTTGATACAGTTCTGATATTGAAAAGACTGTCTGTGTGAAGGTACCTGATCTTTTTCCTGGGACAATGTCCCTCTTGTACTGGATACAGCCCAATAGAAAAGAAAAGTCATTTGACTCACAGCTTATTTATCATCATTCTCTTTTGTTCAATATCTTCAGTTAGGGACAGAGAGTAAATTCTTGTCTAGATTATTTTTTATGGCTGTTTTCTCCTGGCCTCCTTTTTCCAAAGTTCTTTAAGCCTTCCCCTACACATAAATATATGGTTTGTTCCTCAAGTGATCCAGCTAAATTCTCTTCATTCAAAGAAGAGTTCCTAATACGTAGTGATGCTGTGTTTTCATGGCTGGATCCATGTTTTTTCATATGCACCTGAATGTAACCTTCATTTGACCAAAATAAAGACCCTTTTAACAGTCACTGAATGTAGTCTCTTTCAGTTACACTGAGAAACACTATTTTGTGCACAGACTGATTAATTCGTGTGACAGAAGAAAAACTTGAAGATCCAGTGGTTTCATAGGAGACGGTGAAGTCAATCTGCTTGAGGGGATAGGTGGATTTCTCAGCACAATTCCTCCTCTGCAAGAAGCATAAGCCACCAGGTCTTAATGGTAAACTGATTCATTGAGAAAATCAGACTGTATATTGCTTATTAGATCTATTCAACATAATAAGACACCGTAAGAGCTCCAGGAAGGGAGAAAGCTGCAAAGGGAGAGGGGAGAATAGTGGAACACAGCAGAGCATAGGTGTGACCATCAGGACAATACAGCAATTTATTCTTTGGGAGTGACTAGATAGGCAGGTTTGCTGAAGTGATCTGAGTTTGTAGAACAATGCAAAGTTCGTAATGAAAATTACTTGCTGAAGCTATACTTAAATTTTCTGAAAAATTAGAATTTACTTCAGTGATTTTATAATCTTTCATTCTACATCCTCAACTTTTCAGTATTCTTAGGGGGCAAATAAAAGTAGTAGGTAAAAGGCATCTTAATAACTGCTGGATAATAACAAAATTTCTGACAATTTAAATTGATTTTGTACCTCAGTATTAATAACTGCAGAGCCATTATACAGCTATTAATGATGATACAGCTATTATAATTACAGCTATTGTAATAAACGAGGAAATGATTTCACTGTCTTAAGCAGAAACATTATAGTATAATCTATATGAAATGGCAGTTTTCCCCCTCCTGCAGATACTTCATTAGCACAATCATACTTCTCTAGTAGTAGCACCTAAGAGTCCCTTATTGGTTTGAAAGAATTCCTGACAGCAGTGCCAAGTTGCTTTGCAGTTAATGTGAAGAGGCCTGAACTATAAATATTTTCGTGACCTTTTTGAATGCAACCAGATTGCTAATTTTAAATGATAAGTATATAAACAGGTTGGATAAGCTGGACCGTACTGCTGAAAATTTGCCATTAACAAATTTTTTCCCAGAAATGTATGTTCAAGTGATTAATTACTTCATGTTACACTTGTCATAAATCTTCCTGGTGCACAGTGCTCCCCCATCTGTCTGTCTCATCACCACAATATCTCTTGCTTTAAGTGTAATTCCTTCTCCAGATATGTGGTTAGATAGGCACCCAGAAAGAGTTTGTAGAAAATGGAGGGCAGCTCCATCAAAGTACAATGTGCTGTTGATGGGGTTGTTATGCAACAAGCTTTTAGAGACAGGGATTGTCTTTTGATGGCATTCACAGTGCCTCATTAAATGGGCTACTCCCAGACTCACCACCCACAGCTGAGGTGTCTAATCTTTACCACAATCCAAAAGAAACTGTGTTCAGTTCAGACACGTTCCTGGTTTAACTTTAATGACATTTGCTAGATCAAATCTGCCCTTTACATTATTGTTAATAAATAGTGTCCCAGCACAGAGGTTCTAAACAAGCTATTTTGGCTAAGATGGAGATGCTTTCTCCAGAGCTAATGAAACTTTTATATAGCTGGATTGGTCCCTGTCTATCAGATCTTGGGGGAGAATTTTATAATCAAGCCTTAACGAGATAAATGTCTATGGTTGGTACATTCAAGGACATCTTTCGCAGCTTTGTGAATAAAAGATATTATCACCTCATATAAAGTAGGAAAGAGAGATGAGGTGCATGGACCTGAACTGTGCATCTGGGGCTAGTTTAAGGAACAGTGCTTTGTAAAATATGATAGTAAAACTAGACTTCCCTGAAGCTTTATTTGGCAGTTCAAAAAAAAAAAAAAGCCTGTTTTATTTCTTCATGTAATATCCACATCTAATATATATCCCTAGGCCAATGCTAGATGGAGGAACTTAATTAATTGAAAACAGTTTGAGGTTCTTACAATAACTTTTATCTTAGAAGCACATTGGTAGGTGCATGATCAAGCAGATATATACTTATTAAAAAACAAGCACTGTGTTTTACTCCTACTCTATGCAACTGGTGCCTTTACATTGCCTTAACCTTTAAAATTCATATCTAGGCGGTGATTTTGTCTTTTTGGTCATGTACAGATCAGCAAAACTGGATCTTCCATTTAGTGCATGTGTGGATATATGAACACTTTCTTTAACATACTGCTTGAGAATCAGGGACGTTTCGTGTGGTTTATGTCTTGGCTATAATTCCATAATTCTTTGGCACCCACCATTTTTTCTCTTTCTCTCTCCTAAAATGAAACAACCACACCCCAAAAAAATTTCCAATTAAAACAAACAAACAAAAAAACCCAGTAAGAAAACTCCACAAAAAATCCCAAGAAACCCCAAGAAAAATCTCTGGTATAAGTCTGAACAGGGAAGTCCTTTGCAATAATGACAACCTACCCACAAAGATCTGTGTTTCCCACTCCATATTTCTACTTTATTCCATTTAAGTGAGCATGAAACATATATTTTTTTTACATTTTCTCCCTAGAAATGTTCATTTTTATATAACTATAGAGTATGTATTGAAATGGAGTACATGCAAATAAGTTGTAATGAAAGCTCTGTTCATAAAAAGATTAAATGCGATACCAAATGTTTAGTCAATTGTTAGTCTCTTTGATTAGATTCAACAGATCAATAGGCTGTTATTTTCATGAATTACTATAATTCTGACAGTTTCCTGTTTCCTTATAGCATATGTTGTTTGCATTTATATTGTAATTTGCCTTGTAATTTGCAATGCAATCTTAAGGAAACATCAAATGTTTCCTTGATATATAGGGTTCCCTACAGTTAGATTTTCAAAAGTCAAGCTCAAATAAACCATTTGGATTTAAGCAGAAGAAAAGAAATTAATAATAAGATATAAATAGAAACTTTTTCAGGGAATTTCAGAACTTTGAGAAGAATATGTTTGAAATGTGTCTGTGTTGAATACGCCCACAGCTCAATATGACATTGGTTATAATTATGGTCTTGAAAACTGACTCTGTAGCATTTTAAATGGGAGTTCTGTCATTGACCATGTTGGGGCAATATCAACCACAGACTAAACTGTGCCTCCATGTGAACCACAATCTCTCACCACAAGGCTCATTGAGCATGAGCAGGACTATACCTGGAGACCATCAGGATTTCTCAAGAATGCATTAACCCAAAACCAGGGATTTGATGTCAGCAAAATTTCTGCCTGAGAAAAATTCATAAATACCTGTATCAGGAATAGAAAGTGGATGTGAAGCGGATCCTCAACCTGAAGCACCTAACATCCCCAAAATTAGGAAGCTCCTATGAGCTCCAGTACCAGGTAGTACCAGATTTAGGTTGCTGACTTTGACTGGGGACTCGAACCTGGATAATACAGTTTCAGGTATGTCATCAACAGGGATATTATATCTATTTGAAAAGGTATAAAAAATTATAGTTCCTGCCTGTTTGCTAATGTTTGAGGGACAATACAGTTATTCTAGCTCTGCAGAGTGCTATGGTAGCACTGACACTAAGACAAAAATTTGTCTGCATATATTGGTGTAGAAATATTTTGTCTGCCTGTTTCAGGAACATCTACTCTGCCACCCTCCCACCCATCACCACCAAGCTAAAGTTATAAATGTGGTATAAATACTTAAATATTCATACCCTTAGAGGGAAACTTTCTAGGATGTTTGTTTAATGTCTGGCTTGTAAAAGACATAGTTTCATCTTTTTATCTCAACTCAGGTAGAAGTATCAGATTTCTCAAAATATTTTCCTGTTCTCTTTGTCTGCCTCCTTTCAAAATCTCTTTTTTTCTTTGATTTTTTGTCTGGTTGAAAGCAATAACGTTACATCATTAGATATCAAAGAGTATTTTGATTTTCCAGGTCGGCAATGCCAAATATATTCCTCATATGACATTGTGAAAGGCATATGAACTGCTCCAAGTCAACTTCTTGAGTCTGACCACTCTCTGGTCAGAGCCTAAGGAAGGATAACTCCGTCTTAAAGTTCAGAGCATTTATGAATCTAGGTTGAATCTGAGCATCTTCCTACCACAAAGTGAGAAAGGTGAAATGTGAGCTGCTGTAGGATAATGGGGATGTCCTATAACATAGACTGAGCTAGAGGAGGAACACAACAGAAGAGAGATACATGCAACACCATGATTTTATAGAGGCTTGAACAAAGCCCAGGTAGGATCCAAACACATTGCAGGAATTTCAAAAGGAAAAATAAAGAGCTGGAACTCTTGGGATATTTCTATTTATGCTTACTGTTTGGGGAGCTATTGCCTTTAGAATTGTACAAATTATTAAATATGTTAGCTTTGCTTTATGATTTCCACTGTAGGAGCATGTGTTGGATATCTGCCTATTTGTAACTCCTTTCAGACAGCCATTTCTCTCCTATTTACCGGCTTTTTATCATTTTAATTACGTGACAAATGCTACAGATTACAGATTTTTTTCCTGATTAATGTTGCTACTGAGGCATCCACTCTTGGAATACAGTTACAAGAAAAATATGTATTTATTCAATCTTTAAGATTGCTTAAATAATAAAAAAACTTGTCACTTTGTAAATCTCATAGAAAAACATTTTTGTTTTGCCAGATCTTATGTTTCATACAGACGGCATGCACCATGCTAACAGTCAAAATACAGTATTACTGTAATATCAATATTTTATACACAACGATTTCATAAGCAATAACCTTGCAACTTAAAACAATGATTCTCTGTCATAATACAGATAATTAGGGATAAGCATCCTCATTCTGTTCATTTTTGATCTCCTCCTAATCTCTGTATGTAAGAATATTAAACTCCAGTAATCCATAGATAATATGGTGGGAGTGACTCACCACAGTTGTGTAGAATGATCAAATTAGTTACCTCAGAGGCATTTCTTTTCCTACAAATGAGAAAAAAAATCCAGAAAAGGAAAATAAAATAACTGGTTTGTATCCCCTCTGGCCCCCCACAGTCTTTCTGAAAAATAGCTATTTGTAACAAAAAATTAAGTGCAATTCTAGATGTTATTTGGGGGTTTAAATTAATTCCACCACAAAGGAGAACTCAATAGATTATAGAATTTCAACAAGTCAGAAGCAAAATAAAAAATTATTTGGGCACTTTTATTCTCATCTATTGAGTATCTAAGTGGGAGATTTGTGGGGGACCACACATATAAAATATATAAGGAATTAGTAGATATGACATGTAACCTTGTAGCTGTGAACCTACACATCAGTGACCAGCACAGAAATTGCGGGTATTTTCTCTCGTAATGCCTGAAAAACTCCAACAAACAACCTTCATTCTCTGAAATTTCTCACTTCTCTAGATAAGCAAAGTCAGTTCCTTCAGTCTTTATTTCTAAATCTTGTTTTCCAAACCTAATTCATTGCTGTTGCTTTACTCTGGACTGTTTCCAGTTGATCCACATCTCCCTGCCAAAAACTCCATGTGATACAGCCAGAACCAAGCAGAGTGGAAGGATGACTTCATGAATCTAACATGACACTCCTATTTGTACACTGCCTCTCCATCGTTGTATTTATATATCAGAGTACATTGTTTGCTTTTTTCTTCACACCACTGAGGTGCTTTTAAAAACCTGTCCATCTCTTATACTCCAAACATATAGTCACATGCTTAAATTGACTTGAGTTTAAAGGGGCAATTAAGGTATATAAAGCAATGCACATATTTAAGCATTTCCAGGGTCAAGGCCAAATATTTCTGTCAAGGAGTTGTTGTAAAAAAAACTGAAGAGCCAACCGGAGTCAAACACACACTAAGCCAATAACAGAGTTCTCTAACGTAATTAAATCTTTTCTGATCTGCACTTACATGGGATCCAAGTGTGCCATTGTATGAAGAACTAAATAATGTAATAAAAGTATTCTGCATTCCAGATCTGCTGTTGCTTATGGAAAGGAGGGGAAATTATCTTATTTCTACTTGAGGTTCAGTTTACATTTTAAGTAACTAGAATATATTTTAATTCTGACTTTCAAGGATTTTTTTAGTTACTAGCCAGAGTGAAAGCAGTTTTAATCAATTAAAAATTTACATAAATGCTGATCATATTCTGTTAATAGATTAAGCAACAATGGATTGCTCAAATAAAATATGTTTATTTCAAATATGCTTCAAAAAAAAATTAAAATCATACCTGGTGTTCAGTTATCTTCTATTTTGTCACAACACAATTCAGTAGTTGAGAGAAACTTTAATTCTAATTGTTAATTTCTTCATTCATGCTATCTCAGATGTGCAAATTTGGGTTGCTTTTTTTTCTTTGTAATTATTTTGTTATCATTTTTGTAGGCACTGTCAGGCAGCTTTTCCTTTAATCACTGACTTTCTGAATATACAATCCAAAATGTCTTTTAAAATTATATTTTGTTTTAAAAAAAAAATTACATTTTTACCTATGTGCCTATGTAAATAAACATTTAGTTAGAGGTACCATTATTGAGCTGCTTTTAAGGATGTTCGGTACACAACAGCTGACCCATCATGATGTGATTACTCATGTTGCCTTCATTTTCATTTCAACCAGAATGCAGGGTTTTCTTGGTCCTATTGTAAGAGCAGAAAAACAATTATTTTATGCATGACTGATGATAGTGATGGAGACTCTATATGGGACACAGCAGGAAGCTGAGAACTGCTCGATGCTTCAAAATACCGTGTACTTACAGCACATTCAAATGTTGTAAACCCTAAACATTCAGCTTAATTTTATTTGTAACTTTAGATTTTCTGATCAGCTATATATATATATATATTTAAATTCCAATGACATGCTGAAAAAATAATACTTTTCAAAAATTGTATAATGCATCAGTTTTAAAGCACAAATGAGTTCTGACTAAGTGGATGCTTTACTAGGCAAACTGGTGTTAGAAGTTAATTGGGTTTGACTAGCAAGTCCAGTTATTGGCACAATTTATAAGCTTTTGCAGAATTGTGACCATTCTGCTATCATACAGTAATATGCACAATGTGAGATCTGACAGTAAGTGCTTGCTGTCTGACAGTAAGTAATGAATACAAGTAAAAAATATCCTTATAAAATAGACCCTTTTTTGAAATGAAATGTAGTACAAGACTATTTTTCAGGATGCTTAAACATTTATTACATTGGCATATAATTAACTTTTCATTGTCTTTTCATTCTGTGCCAAATCTCTTACAGGAAAGGTCAGTTGTTGGTCCATAGTGGAGTAAAAACCTTCCTAGTGGAGGAAGAATATTTTAGACAATATTATTATATAACTATAATAATTATTCTGTATTTGGGGACACTTCCTTGTTTTCTCTGAAACACAGTGCTATAACTTTAAATCCTAAAGTAGGATTTCATAAATCCCAGTGGTCTAGTGCCACATAATGTATTTTTTATTTTATGTATTTAAATTTCTGCAAATGTTTAGACATGCAGTAGGTCCTTTAGCATCTAGCATAGATTTGAAATCACTGAAAAAAATAATGCATATGTGAACTGCTCTATGATGTCTTTTGACTTTATTTAGTATTAAGTGAATTAATCTAAAGAAACATTTAACCACCAAGAGGTAAATATTACTGTGAAGTGCATAAAGTTTTGCAGTTAAATGCAGTTTCATTTATGAGAAAAATCACTTAATTTGCTGCTACCTGTGTGATGGCAATGTTTTTAATTTTTTGGGGGGATTGTGACTATTAGAGGTTGGTAAATACATCTATCCCCCACTATTTTTCCCTCAATTATCCAAAGGCTGGAAGAACTTACCTCCCTTGAGAGCTTAACTATTGTTAAAATCCCTGTTTTCCTGCAGGATATCCAACTCCTGGCAATTGCCCTGGAGCCCAGAGTTTGCCTTTGCAGGCTCATGTGT
Source organism: Origma solitaria (assembly GCA_013397895.1). Lineage (NCBI taxonomy): Eukaryota > Metazoa > Chordata > Aves > Passeriformes > Acanthizidae > Origma > Origma solitaria. The sequence continues at coordinate 494,715 of VZRL01006642.1, forward strand.
GCACATCACACCACCCGTCTCTTTTCCTGACTGCCAATTCCATCCCAATGAGCTGGCAGGGTGCTCAAATTCACATCAATTCTGTTCCATGATATTTTCATCAAATTGCCAAGCCTTAATTGCATAAGTGGGCTACATGGGTTTTTTTGTGCTTGCACACCATTGTAAATAGGGCTAGCTACATGGAGCTGTCGGTAGGATATTTTGCATTTCAATGTTCTCATTTTTTTTCTGGGGGATCACTTTGTGTTCATCCCTTCACAGGACGCTTTTCTAGGTTTCTCCCTCGTATTTCATCCAGAGAGTTTCGTTTGTGCTTGATTTTGCATCTCAGAGAAAGCAAATTTTTTCGCCTTGTCAGGGAATTCAGACAATTCTCAGAAAACATGCAGAAGTTCTAGTTCTTTATTGTGATGTTTCACTGGCCGTTGGTGGATTACGTCAGTTGACCAAATGTTTTTACAGAATGGGACTGATTCATCATCCACAGCTGTACCTGGAATTGTGGTCTGACTTCACTGTGTGTGCTCAAGCCTGAAATCAGCTGCTAAGGTGATGCCAACAGCAGTTTTGGAACCACTTCAAGGCAAGCTCAAGGGGTTTGAGAAGGGGGAAAAAGGTGGGGCGTGTGAGTGTGTACTGATTTCTGAATGGGACAGACTTGAGAACTGAGTATGTATCTTTCTGGCGACTGAGTTCCAACACTGATGTCACAAAGTGCGTTACTGTGATTTTTCTCTGATACATCTCCAAAGCGGTAAGGAGAGTAAACATCTTGCTGCTATAGTTTATGTGAGGAAAAAGTAGACCTGCAGACTCCAATATTGATGTTGAAGATGAATTCAAAGACAGAGCTTGCCTTTGCTTATAATAAGCATTTAATAGATCCTCAGGGTAAAGTTCTGAAGAAGAATTATTTCTAGCCATTTTTACAAAAGTACAGGCAGTGGTGACTCATTACACACAGCTGTAATAAAATGATGGGGGATTTATTTGGATGCTGATCTAACAGCAAAAATTCAGAAAAGTAGCTTATATAAAGCTTAAATGCAATTAATTATTTATTCAAAAGTTTTCTGATTCCTTTACCCTGAGATACATCACTACAGGCCTGTCAGCCTGACCTTGGTGCAGGGGAAGGTTGTTGCAAACCGCAAGAAGGAGTCGACGAGGCAAAAGGTGGTGAGAGGTTTATTAGCTCTTCCTATGCTCTCTGGTAGGGGGAAAGGGGTGAGGGTGGTCAGGAGAGAGAGTAGGGAGAGGGCTGGCCGTCATCCTAGCACCCCAGGGAGTCCGCCCACGAGGGTGCCAGGACAAGGGAAGGGCCCCGACTGAACTGTGCAGCCGGTTATATCCCCCAAAGGAAGACCAATGAGGGAAGAGGACGAGGGCGGGGAAAAGCGAACAGCACCAATAGATACAAAGTGGGGAAGGATACAATTCAAATAAATCAATGAGATACATAACTGAAAGGAAGGGTCTAGAAGAAGGGGCAGAGTCAGAGTCCTGAGCACGCCTTCACCCACAGTCCAGGGGCGGGCCCAGCGACTCATACCCCAAAGGCCTGCCCAGGCAATGCTCCTCCTCCCGAGGAGCTATCTCCAGCCTGGGAGGCGGAGGTAGCATAGGGTTGACCCGCCTCCACAGAAGGTCATGGAGCCGATCACCCTGAGTGCCATCCCACACCACAGCCAGGGAATCAGGCCCAGCCAGCACAGGTTTATGTAAGGCAGGCCCTGCTTGACCAGCCTGATCTCCTTATATGACCAGGTGATCAATCTAGTGGATGAGGGGAAGGCTGTGGATGGGCCTCAGTAAAGCCTTTGACACCACTTCCCACAGCATTCTCCTGGAGAAACCGGCTGCTCGTGGCTTCGATGGGTGCGCAGTTCCTGGGTAAAATCTGGCTGGATTGCCAGGCCCAGAGAGTGGTGGTGAATGGAGATACATCCAGCTTGCAGGCGGTCACAGGTGGTGACCAGTTCAGTGTCAGGGACAGTCCTGTTTAATATCTTTATTGACCATATGGATGAGGGGATCAAGAGCGCCCTCAGTCAGTTCACAGCCGACACCAAGTTGGGTGGGAATGTTGAACTGCTGGAGTGTAGGAAGGCTCTGCAGAGGGATCTGAACAGGCTGAATTGCTGGGCTGAGGCCAGTGGTATGAGGTTCTACACCAAGTGCTGAGTTCTGTACTTGGGTCACAACAACCCCAGGCAGTGCAGCAGGTTGGGGGAAGAGCAGCTGGAAAGCTGGCCAGTGGGAAAGGACTTGGGGGTGCTGGTCAACAGCAGCAGAACATGACCCAATGTGTGCGCCCAGGTTGCCAAGGTGGCCAATGGCACCCTGGCCTATATCAACAATAGCATGGCCAGCAGAACCAGGGCAGTGATTATTTCTCTGTACTCAGTGCTGGTGGGGATCTCTCTGGACTCGGTGATCTTAGAGGTTTATTCCAACTTAAAAAATTCCATGGTTCTATGATTCTGAATAGCCATAATCTATCTGTGCCCTCCTGGCTGTGACTGGCTGCATGTGAAGAAACTACTGCTGTCCTGTTACCTGTGGTTGCCTACCACTAGCCTTGGAGGTGAATACAGTTACATCACCTCAAAATGAAATATTTATTAACTTACTTACAATAGGGGGTTGAATAAAATGAGTTGTTGAGCTGAAACTTATGTTTGAAATTGTTAATTAGTATGCTTCCCCAGCAATATGCAATTGCAACCGATAGCTGTTCAATGTTTATTAACGGTTGTCTTTTGCATTTCCACATCCCCCTGAAGATTTAACTGAGCACAGCTCAGTGTTTCCAGATCATTAATCACGAGGTGGTTTAGAAGTCCAAAGACCCCATCAGCGGGCTGGTTTAGACGATGGTACTAAACACCTCGTGAGAAGATGATCTCTTTCAAGATACTCCAGGACTATAATGAAGTACTCAGTGATTTCAAGAAGTCTTATAGAGTGCCATTCTGTTTCATTCAATGCTAAAGAAATACTTTATGTGTTATGTGTTCATTGCCATGTTCACAGGCAATACTCTCCTAAAAATAAAAAAAATCCCAAAGGTTGATTTCACAAATAAACATTTCTGAAATGTTTATTTATGATTTATTTTCTTATCATTCCCACCTATGCTCTTAGATAAGAATCCTGAAAAATTATTATATGGAAAATTTCAGCATTATACTCTGAGTCCTGCATGGAGAACTCAGTGCGTCTGGAAACCTGAACAAGTTCAGAAAAGCAAGAGTGTTAAAAGGACAAGACAAAGAGAAAATTAGACTGAAGAACTCAACTTGACAGGTTAATTCTTTGTTCCTTTGCAGTCACAGAGCAAACAAGCTGTTATGCAAACCAGGAAATGCTCTTTTCAGTCTGTTATGTTTTGAAATAATTATTGACTTTTGTCCTTGTTGATGTTTAGGTGGAGACTCTATTTTCTGTACCTATGGCACTGTACTTCCACGGTACATAAGTTGTTTTCCTGAAAAATCACTGTCACCCTCTCCAGTGCTGTGAAGACAGAAGCCCAATCTAGCAGTGGCAACAGCTTTGAATAAATAGTTCATTCATTTGGATGGAATATCAAAATGTATAGTAACCTATACATCCACCTGCATCAGTGGAATGCATTTCACATGCCCATTGGGTGCATCACATAGCACTGAAGTGATCAGAGTGACAACCACTGGCTATATCACTTGTACTACTGTCACATGAATGTGCTCAGATTATTAAGTAATTTGGTTTTGGGGTTCAGATAACATAAAACAGTAAAATACTCATGCTATAGAAGATGTGTGTTAAAAGGTATTATTATGCCCCTTTGAGATAGTATTGTTATTAGTCAATTAAAATGTCAGCACCAGCCCACGATTTAAGTAAACTCTATGTTTTCTCAATGTTTCATCACGAATTTCATGGGTGCCAGCAGTACCAAAGGTTTATATGGTTCTTGCATAACTAGTCAGGGAGCGGCATTTGGGATTTTTGCAGGAGTGAAGCCCTGGCTGGCTGCCCAGCCTTCCCTCTCTTTTCCTGGGGGTTGGAACTGTCAGGGGATTCCCCAATAACAATCAATGACCTGCTGGCTCTTCTGGCAGCATGCCATCAAGTTGTGAAACTGCTGAGAATTACATGTCCTGATTCACCCTCACATATGCCAGGGAGCTTCCAGCCAGGAGAATATTCTAACCTGTTAAACAAAGATAATGCATATATTCTACATCTAGTTAACCATTTCCCCCTCCTTTTTAACACAGGGCAAAATATGGTTTATGCCTGTTAGACTCTTTTACAAGCACATCCTGAAGTCTCCTTCATGTTAAGTTTTACTTAACATAGGGGTTTCAATAGGGGTTTGATTGGCTGTCTTTCACACAATTTCTTTCCCTTTAATTGTCATGTGAATACCAAGAAAATCTAAATACATACTCCAAGTTTTTGTATTTGTGTTAATGCTAAACGGTTCTTAACAGATTTGGTCAAAGGTGATGATAATGATAACGTCTATTTTACCTAAGCCTTCATTTCTCATTTTACTTATCACCTTCAACTGCCTTCTGGCTACAAATGCCTGCTTGCTCCACTCTGCATATAGCACATTTTTGCACTTAATTTTTAAGCTACTTTTTTCAGTGAAATATTGGGTTAAATAGTGACTATCTTGCACTTACCTAGCTTTTTTTCTGATGAAATTTAATTTACATTGGGTTGCAACAACTGCATGCAATGCCACAGGCTGGGGGCAGATTGGCTGGGAGGCTGCCCAGCAGAAAATGACCTGGGGGTGCCGATCAACAGCCGGCTGAATATGAGCCAGATTTGTACCCAGGTGGCCAAGAAGGCCAATGGCATCCTGGTTTGTATCAGAAATAGCATGGCCAGCAGGACCAGGGCAGTGATTGTCCTCCTGTAGTTGTCATTGGTGAGGCCACACCTGGAAACCTGTGTCCAGCTCTGGGCCCCTTACTACAAGAAGGACATTGAGGTGCTGGAGCAAGTCCAGAGGGAGGCAGTGGAGCTGGAGAAGGGTCTGGAGCACAATTCCTATGAGGAGCAGCTGAGGGAGCTGGATTTGTTTAGCCTGGAGAAAAGGAAGCTCAAGCTTTTCACTCTCTACAACCACCTGGAAGGAGCTTGTAGCAAGATGGGGATCAGTCTCTTCTCCGGGCAACCAGGAAGACTGACTTCGTTCTGGTGTGCATCAGGTGCAGCATCGCCAGCCTTCCTCGAGGAAGGTGATTGTTCTGCTGTACTTTGTACTGCGGGCACTTTCAGGCAGCACAATATGAAAAAAGAGTAAAGCTATTAAAAAGTGTCCAAAAAAGAGCCATGAAGGTGGTGAAGTACCTAGAGGGGAAGCCATACAAGGAGCAACTGAGGTCACTTGGTCTGTTCAGCCTGGAGGAGACTGAGGGGAGACCTCATTGCAGTTTGCAAGTTCCTTGTGAGGGGAAGAGCAGAGGCAGTCACTGCTCTCTTCACTCTGGTGACCCAAGAGAATGGCCTGAAGTTGTGTCAGGGAAGGTTTAGGTTGTTGTAGGCGTAAAAGTTAGAGGCAGACGAGGCAAAGGGCTAGCAGGAGGGAGTTCCCCTCCTATCTCCCCTTTTTAAGGGTAAGGGGTTTAGGGTCGAGGTGTTCGGGAGGGGGAGAGGGAGGAGAGGAACAACCGTTACAGAACTTCTCTCACCGGCTTATAAAGGGGGTAGGTTAACCAATAAGGGAAGAGGGAAAGGGTGGGGATAAGCATACAGAACCAATAACTACAAAAAAGGGTGGAGTACAATTCAAAGTAACCAATAATATATATAACAGAACCGAACTTGCTGGAAGAGAGGTCAGAGTCAGAGCCCTGGGTACGCCTTTCCCTACAATTCAGGGGCGGACCCAGAGACTCATTCCCCAGAGGCCCGCCCCGGCAGTTCTCCTCCTCCCGAGGAGGTGTCCTCGGCCTGGGGGGCGGAGGCAACTTGGGGGCCGACCCGCCACATTAGGTTGGATATCAGGAAAAGGATTTTTACCCAGAGGGTGGTTGGGCACCGAAAGAGGCTCCCCAGGGAAGTGGTCGCAGCACCAGCTGGACAGAGTTCAAGCAATATTTGGACAATGATCTCAGGCACATGAGTGATTCTTGGGGTGTCCTGTGCAGACCAGGATTTGGCCTTTAATGATCCTTTTGGTCCCTTCCACCTCAGGATATTCTATGTTTCTATGAACTAGCAACAGGAGAAGAGAAAATGGCCTCAAGCTGTGTCAGGGGAGGTTCTGGATGGACATCAGGAAGAGTCTTTTCACTGTAAGGGAAAGCATTGCAACAGACTGCCCAGAGAGGTGGTGGAGTCACCATTCCTGGAAATGTTCAAGAAATGACTGGCCATTAGTTGATATGGTGATGTTCAGTCAAAGGATTGACTTGATGACCCTGGAGGTCTTTTCCAGCTTTAATAACTTTATGGTTTTATGATTCTATAGTTTTACTGGGAACTGGACTAAGATGCCCGTAAAATCTGGTGTGAAACCCTCACATGGCGTATGTTCTGTGAAATCATTCTAAGAGAATACTGAGCTATAAGAATCCATAGAGATTTAATGACATTCTTTGCTGTGAAAGTTAATATAGTGGCTTGGAGTTAATAGTTTCTTATCCTTCAGGGCCTTGTTAGGTACTTTATTAGGGTTCTAAAAGATTTTCCTTGATTATGTATTTTATAGTTTCCAGAAAAAAATATAGAAAATTTTGAGTCCTTTTAAGAGTTATAGGTCATAGATAAAACAGGTATCATGTATCAGTCAGTCAGTTAGTCTTATATAGTCAGTCACACATATCTCATGCTATTTTCAACTTCTAAGAACAAATGATTCTGCAAACAATTGCATTAAGTCTGCAAAATAATTTCTTGTAAAATCCCTTAGAATACAAATTATCCAGAGATTTCTAACATACATTTTATTATGGGTTCATTTCTGGTATGATTTTGGATTTTAATGCAAATGGATTTTAATGGTTAAAATTTTTATGGCTTTTTTAATTAATGGCAACTGAAAAAAAAAACCTTCAAAAATCACATCTATAGTAGTTAATGCGTTATTAAAAATCAATGTACTACATTTTATAACATACATTTAAAAACTCATCTAACAGCAAGCAACAGGTTATCTTACCCTTTTGGTGTGTAAAGATGGTTCACTGTAAAATTAGTTTGAGCTTCTCTAAATAAGAAGCTCCCTACAGGTGGATGAACAAGACATGTATGTATAATCATTTTCCCTTCTTCTGGACCAGCAGAATGATTAATTTCCCCTTTAAAAGAAGACAAGAGATTAAAGGAAGTATTTGTTCAAAATCATTCAAAAGCTTTCAAGCCACTTAAGTGATTTCAATAATCTATTAGGGTTGGGTTTGGTTTGTTTGTTTTTCAAATAAGTCTGTCTTTAATAAATGTGTATTTTGCCTTTTTGTGAGTCAAAACTGTAACTATTTTTATTATTTTAACTTAGTCACAAATGAAAAATCTATGAAAAATGCAAATTAACACGTAAAACCCCCATAAGATGTGTTTCTAAGTGGTGATGAGAAATGTGGGTGTGGATTCTTCAAGGAGCTTCCTTCAAACCCTTCCAGTCTCATTGTGCTAGGTTTTGGGCAGCCACCTAGTGAAACTGCAGGATTGTAAAATCCAAAGCTCTTCTAACTTCCACATTCATGTTGCAGATGTCAGACTCTGTCTTAAGAACAGGAGGAAGTACAAATAGTGTACTCTGCACCATATGTTTTCCCTCTGGCCTACAACTTGTTCCACCTGGAGGCATTTACCTCTAAGTACACAGGTCTGTGGTTGCTTTCTCCTCCATATGGCAGAGTTGACCAAAATTGTACAGCAACAGGCCTTTACAAATTGCAAGCCCTTTTTTTCCCCCATGCATGCATAGCTGGACAGGGAATTGTGACTCTTTTGGGTCATACCTCCTTTCTGGTACTGTTCCTCACATCCAAATTTGCCTTAGATGACCTCACACTGGAAGATACACTGACAAAATGTTCTTAAAGGCACCTGTAATTTAATGCAGGAAAGCAAGTGGCATCTACCTTTTGTATTTTATTATTATTATGGCAAACACTCTCACACACAAATGAAATTCTCAATTGAATTGAGACTTCATGTATCTGCTTTGAGAACAAAGAAAATTATTAAGATCACCCTGCAACATACTGAAAAGAAAAACTTTAATGAAAATCCTGAACTACTTTAATGTACTGTGACACACACTACATTGGAAAAATTGAGTGTGTGAACAAACTGAATGGAACTGTACTGCTGTTTTGCTACCGCTAACAGAGATGGCATTAAATACCTCAGCAGCTTCACACATTACATCTCTGTTACTAATACTAATGATACCTAGATGGCAGACCAGAAGCATAATTACTTTGCTATCACCACTCCCATTATACTACATATGAAAGAAAAATGAGACCTTAGCTCTTCTACATTCCAAGCATCACAATACCACGAACATGAAGCATAACTGTAGAACTGAGAAAACATATTGCAGAGAATACAGATCAAGAGATCAATGACATAAGTGCAGCTCCTTCATGTGCTGATGAGGATGTCCTCTGTGATGACTTGCACATGACCGGAAGAAAAGGCACTTTTATTTTCAAATGCAATTTTCCCAGCAACAGAGACATGAATGAAACTGTGATAATTTTCAGGTATGTGGTATTTAGTGATGTGTGATGGATACTGCCCATCTAGCTTGGAAAAAATTTTAACCTTTTTAAAACATCTGCCCTAGTACATGTATTAACTGGATGCCATATTACTCTGAAAATATGCTATTACCTATTGCAAAAGCACATGCATGTCTAGTTACAAACATCCCAAGTCACACAGCAAGACTCCCTAGACATCATAATGCCAGGGCACGCACTTTGTTTTTTACAATCAAACGTGTAATTTCTCTTGACCTCACTGGACATTCTGTATGCGTGACACTTGATGTAACTTCTCCTGCCATGGCAAAAGATCATATTTGCTGGTCAGTAATAATACCTTTGCACTTTGTGTTTGTGTATGCGATCATGACACACAATCTGCCTTAAAAATTCAACTGAGAGTTTTCCGCACAGGAGATAATATAGCTTCAATACAACATAATACAACATATAGCATAGCATCCTGTTCATAGTAGAATTTACTATCAGCCATGTGAGAGAAACCATTTTATTCCTCCCTACTCCTTTTTTTCTTTTTTTTTTTCTTTTTTTTTTTTTTTTTTTTATCAAATTAAGAAATGATATTTCTGGTCCAGCTAACGCAGTGACAAGGACTGTCGAGCTACATTTCTTCAGTTATCATGAGCCCAGGTGTTAAACATGGCACATGACACCGGTAAGCACCATGCAGTGAGGCAGGGGCACTGTATACTGACAGAGAATCAATAATGAAGTGGAAAAGACAATGACACTCTATGGCATTGTCTCTCTTCCTGACAGATCTGTTCAGCCCCAGAAGTATTAATTCAATTGCTTCAGTAGCATCAGACTCTTTGATTTCATTCAGAAATCAGCACTCATGGGGAGACTGAGAGCAGCATCTATCAGGCATAAATATATTTCATGGTCCTTTCTTTGTAAATACCTAGTTATATTAATTGCTGTTACAACTGAGGAAGCCATAGTATGTTCCAGTCTTTTCTACTCAATGTTAACATTTTCTGCAGCAGAAACCCAATTTTGTCAGAGCTCCCCTTGGCTTGACTCCCTACTTGAGTATTTTAAGGAGAATGTAGTGACAAATTTAGTTAAAAGTTAATTAATTCAGTTTAGACAACAGAGCTGATTTACTAGGAGCTGTATAGTGAAAAAATAAATTGCATTTGTTCTTTTTTCTCTCTACTCTCTCTATTCACTGTAATGACCCCTGGGAATGTACAATGCTTTCTACTTTTTGTTCACCACTGCAAATACAGTCACACTCAATATTAGTTCACTTCTATGTCTCTGTTTCTCCCAAAATGATGGCATCCATGTATTGAGAAGTCTCAGTCATCACATTCAAATCAGGGAAGATCTGAGTAGTATGCTAGTAAAACCCGTCTGAAATACATAGGCTAGAAAACCTTAGGCACTCTCTGCAATCAATGTTTACTTGCTCTAGAGAGAAATAGAGAACTTGACTCTATTCTTTTTTAGCTTGCACAGTTTTCAGAAAGTAATGTTACTTATGTTTTAGATCAAGATACCTAAACTACATTCAATTTTCATTCAATGAATTTTCATTAGTTGTAATGGACATTTCATGCTTTCATAATTTTTTTTTTTTTTTTCAAATTAAGCTACTCACACAGGTACTTAGCCTTTATTTGGGTGTCTGACATTTAAGGATCATTCTCTGGATACTTAGGCCTCTATTTTTATGTGGGTTTAGACAGAGAAATCAGAGTGATGAATTTAGACTACTCCCATATCATCAGATCTGGTAATACTTGTGTAATCACAGTGGGCTTCAGCTCTACCAACTGTCCTCATGGTTCAGTTTCTATAGGAGGCCATACCAGAGTCAGAAAGTGTCATTCCTACATTAGAAAGGAATAAAATACCAGTACTGGAACTGCATCTTACAATGCATACTCACACAGAAACTTATAGAAATAATCTGGAATGTAACTTTTGGTAGTAAATCACACAGGATATTCATATTCTTCACTTTGTTTTACATTTATCTAAATTCTGATGGCCAAAGTTGATGAGAAGTTGTACAAAACCAGCATAAAGCTAACAGTACAAAATAAATCTGAAAAATGTGCTTGAATCAAGATCTGCTGAAAAATCCAGGGAGGGACTGTGAGTTTCAGACAGTCATAGAAACTTTAAATAAAGTTAAAAGGACACACTGAGGTTCTCAAGGCAAGTTAAGATCCCATCTAATTGCTGTTTTAATTTTAGCTGAGTGCACTTATTTTCTGTACTGAAAGTGCATTCTAATGTGGAAAGGGAATGTCAATAGAGGGACCTGGTTGGAAATAGTATTTCTATTAAAGTTGTTACTGGATGTTTCTCTGAGTGAAACTGCCTTAATGAAACCCTATTCTGTAAGAATTCAGAGCTCTTAAGACTTGTAATTGTTTCTTATGCTAAACCAAAAATCCTGCAAAACAAAGTAAGATACCATTTTGAAAGAGGATTATGAGAAGTGGATCTTTGCACAGTTTTGTGAATATGACTCTATGAAGTGGAGGAAAATCAGATCACTTTTCACATCAGTAACTCTTTTTTAAAAAATTGTTTTGCCTATATTTAAAAAGAGCCTCAAAAATGCCTGCAGCATGACCCACAGATAGGAAGAATTAAGATCACATTGGAGACAGGGGAAGAGAAAGAAAGGAAGCAGGGAAGAAGTGTGAACTGCTATAATTTTCCTCTTGAATAGATCTTTTTGCAATCTGTATTCATATCTTTAACATGTAAACTACTGAAAATGTGAAGCCACCTTAGGAGCACGCATGTGCAATCTTAATTTTTGTATTAGAGAAATAAATATTGCTTGCAGTATCTGAAGGCTGGGTGTGCTGTGTAGAGCCTCATGTTACTCTGACAAGGGTTCCATGTCAAACTGGGGAAATTACATTGTCCCAAATTTTCTCCAATAAGACATCACAGTAGATTATCTGGCTGCCACCACGCATCAGGCTGCAGCTGTTACCCTGCCCTGCTTGCCTGAACCAGCTCCCTGCATCTCTGCTGAAGTCAGATGGGATGCAGACCGTGCTTGAAAGCAGGTTGGGTTCGCAATAATAAGGAGACAGACTGTGCAGCCAGCAAAGAGTCAAACACGACTGGTGGTGCAAATCCAGGCTCACCCAGACTTTTGTTTGGTGCTTTGGTACAAGGGCTAGTGGGCTTTATCCATCATAGTATTAAAAATAAAAGAGTGCATTGATGGTCTTGACCTTAACATTATCCCTTTGATTTAACTTTGACCTCCGAATTTTGCACCAAGAGGATGAGGTACAGCTAAAACATGTCAAGAATTGCAAATGTAGGGAGCACTAGCAGGAATTTTGTGGCAATGTGTAGAAGCAGTGTGTTGCTGAAGACACTCTCTCTCTGCTTCAAAAGGTTTCATAGTTCTGCAGCTGTATACAAATGATCCATTTTGTTAATCTGAATTCCTAGGGTCATTAAAATTTTTTTCTGTCCTCTCCGAAGTAGTTTATTACTTTGAGAGAAAAAAAATCAGTTTAAAGCCAGGTAAGGGAGGAAAGCTGACAAAAACATAAATTAGAGGAAGAACTTAATTTAAAAAGTGTCAAAAAGGATAGATAGTCTTAGTTCAATAATAAAGCCTGGTTCAAGAGCCTTCTATCTTAAAATAAAGCATTTGAGCACTCTATTACCTGTATACAACCAATCTTTGATTTCCAATCTAAGCCTATTTTTGCTTCTTATGTGATTAGCATACAAATGCAACAAAAAAAATGTGGCGACTCTGATGACACCTAGGATGGGTTTTTGACTTTCATGTCAGTGTTAGTGAGACATTCTGTATGATTTTGAAGATGAGTCTTTAATTAAAACCTCTTGTTTTTCTTGAATCTAAATACCATCACTACTGAGTTGAGTTACGTCTATGTTTCCTGGAATACTTCATGCTGTGCCTTGTGCTGCTTTATGGTGACACCAAAGAGTTTTTAAGGATTTGACCTTTTCTGGGCTACTATACTGTGTTTCTGGCCTATTGAAGTCACACACTTCAATAAAAGTGCAAGGAGAAGTACTAGGAGAATAGAAACATTATCCAAAGCTGCATAGGCAACTCTTGTTTTCCTTAAGATTTAATGCTTCCTGGAGGTCTCACTGATAGAATATCCCTCAGGGTAGTCCCTGCAAGAGACAGTCACTACAGTACTTTTATTTCAAGATATTATATTTAAGTATAATCAAAGCAACGTGCTGCGATCTTGAGGAGAGAGCTGTATTTTGAATTATTTTCTTATGAATTGCTGCTTCTGATATTACAGATTAAGCCTAAATTTGCCTCCCAAGCCAAAGATCAGCAGCAACCTGTACAGCCAGTTATCATTACTTCTATGCCAAGACAAATCTAGGGTAACTCTATTGGAGCCAATGGATTTTCTTTGAATATATATTAATTTCCAATGGTGTTACTCAGAGAAATCATCGTATTCAAAATAAGAGATGTAATCCTATTTGTAATTCCACAACTTGGTGTAGAGGGACCAGTAGCAAATAAACAAAACAAGTCAGTGCAAATAGTGAGAACTGAG
>VZRL01006642.1:508307-691534 GCA_013397895.1 Origma solitaria
AAATAGTGAGAACTGTGAATTCCTTCCTACGGCTCCATGCCATCAGCTTGCTTTTTTTACGGGATCAGTTGTAAGAGGAGGTGTACATCATTACATCTCTGTGGTTTCCTTTGACTTTTTGCTGAAATTGAGATAAAAGATGTCAGTTATGTTGCTGATATTTGTGAAGTCTGTCATACTTTGTTTGGAACTGGCCTAAGACAGCAAATATATTTCACATAGATCATGCATTGACCGTATTTCTTTCTCAGTGCTGAGAGCAGTGGGGTCTGAGGAGTTTGCAAATAACTCTAATCTTTGAGTCTCTCAAAAAAAACCCCTAAAAAACCCCTAAAATTAAAGTTGATGGTTATTTGGTTATTTAATTATCTTTATAGCAACAGCTGCATCATTTGCAAACACTCAAATCTGATTAAAATTAAAGATACTAAATTTACTAGCCAAATATTTCAGACTAATGATCACTGAAATGGCAGTTGGCCAAAATATTTAACAATTTAATTTCTGGTAGAGCATACTGTTTGAGTTCTTTGTATTCACTGCCTCATTAATATTTCATTTGTGATGAGTTGCTGAAGTTCTTTGCAACTAAGTTAGCACACCATGGAGCTGGTTACTCTGCATTTTTTCCTCACAGAGGAAATCATCTCCTGGGAGATTATAATTGACTGCTTGGGTTAGTCTCTGAGGATGTTGAAGGTCTTCTAGGTTGTTCATAAGTGCCATTTGTGTCTGTAATTTTTGGTCTTCTAAGACAAGCTGAGTGTCCATATGGACCTGCGCTTTTAAGCTGCTCAGCTGCAATGAGGTGACAGCCCTCTGGAGGGAATGCCGAAACCATTCCTCAGAAATACAACTTCTGGAGGGATGGTACTTGCTTATCTTATCTCTAGATCATCCCATTAGGAAATATAACTGAGAACTAGGTCAAAACAGCTTGCAAAGTTTCCACCTAAGTTTTATTTAGGTGGCTGTATTATTGCTACTGTGTGCCTTTGTTTTGCTGCATCACTTTCCTTGGCACAGTTTTGTTCTTTCTCTTGCTTTGACTATCTCTTAGTTACTTAGATCAGGAAATGTGGTGTTTTTCTCTATGTGGTTCACAGATTTGCTGACAGTATAAGATGTTCTCAGAAAGAGACAAATAGATGTTATTAATATAGATGTCTAAATAACAAGTAATGACCTACCTAATTTCTCTCTTCAGTCCTCTTTTTTCATGATTTCATACAGTATATAATTTCTCACATAGCTGCATTTTCAGATATTGTGATTTTTAACACCATTACTTTCTTTCATTTGTACTGTAGTGCACTGCGATAATTGTTCAAAGGAGCTGATGCTGACAGACGCACAACCATAAGAAAATGTCCTGTATTTGTAATGGCAGTATAGCAAACATATATGTGGTTTTCAATAGGCTGAGATGTGTTTGTTCCTTGAAAGCACTTTATTGCATGTACTGAAAGTAAGATCTTGCAGGATTATCAGATTCTGGTGTGATATTTATTGTCTGGCTGCAGGATGCTTACCTGGACTTTCCTCTTATATGTCCAATTCTCTTTTCATTGTTCCTATATTTTAAAAGTCTATGTAACCTGTTTATGTGAGGAGGAAGAAAGAGAAATAGAAAGAAGAAAAGTAAAACCAGTAGGAGAAAGAAATATTTAGTGTGGGGTTTTTTCTCCAGTATTTCTTCCCTGTTTTGTTTTTTTTTCATTTCCCAAGATTTTGGTTATGATGATAAAAGGAAATGTTACCACTTACCTGGCAGCTTTTTTGAAAAGAATGGAAAATAGTTTATTTACGATGTATTTGGGTGAAGGCAGTACATTTGCTCTGCTCTGTTCTTAGCCAGAGTACCGTGAGCTTTATCCTTACTCTTGGCAATTGCACCAATTCTTGTTTGGGGTTGGGAAGCAATGTTTCCCTCAATGATGACCTTGCAGATGTGGATGAGTCTCCTCTTGCCTGTAAGGCTTATCTGTGCACATGATGAGTTAGGGTCAGAATACTAGGTGACAAGCAGAGATGCTTGAGCCTCTCTGTATTGCTCTATTAAAAAAACTCAAATAAAACAGTGAAAAAACACACAAAAAAACCCATAGCAAACTTGCCCTGTAGCACCAGCTCATGGGGTATTACCTATACCTTCATGCCTTCCACCTGGTCATACCAATCTGCACCTAACTTGGAAAACTCCCTGTCAATATTTTGTAAAACAAGTCCATAAGTCAAATGGACTCTGAGAGGACTGGTTAAAGAAATAATGTCTCAGAGGGTACAGATACATGAGTAGCCTTCCCAGATGCATTACTGAATTTATGGCTTCCATAAGCCACATTCTTGGCATCTAAAGGTGCTGCATGGTCACGTTTCCTGTTGCTGGCAGCTTATAGGATCTTGTGCTCTTTGTGGAGACATCTTAACTTTTAACTATGAAGTATCTTCAACTTAATTCAAAATTAAAAATAAACACATCCAGGTTCTTGGTAGTGAAATATTTTAAGAAGAAGATCATACTTTAAGTCTGAATTCTTAAATTTTGTACTGAATGCATAGCTAATTATAGCAATTTCTACATTTGCAGTAAATAAGGAAAATTGTAAATATAATAACCCACTGCATGAATACAATATTAGCATGAATAGGAGGTAGAAGAGAAAAGAGGGTTAATAAGGCACAGCCTATAATAAATATATTTTTATGCTTAAATTAAAAGATATAAAATGTAAAATATTACCATGCACGAGAATTGGCAGTAGAAACAACAGAGCTTTAATATAAAGTACACTAATGTAGCTCAAGTATAATCAGGGTTGAATAAATATTCATCACCTGTGCTATATTATACTGTACTCTGAAGAGGAAGATACAGAAAAAAGTACAGGTCCATATTAAAATTCAGTTTTTGGCTTTGGAAGCTTGTTCTAGTCATTAATTTATATGCAGCTTTATAGCTAAGGGCTGACCAGTGTTGCTGCTCAGAGAATGTGCAGTTCTGTCAAAGTCAAAATGTTTCACTGAAGTGGCCAGTTTTGCATTAATTCTGTTTGAAAAGGGAAGGTGTGGGGGGAAATCCAATTCTGTCAGAACAAAAAAGGCTAAAACATTAACTTCAAGCTGATTTTCCTTGTTGACATTTGGTATTGTGCCTTAATACAAAATAACACAGTTGCTACTGAAGTCTGAATAATCAAAAATTATCATTTGAGGTTTTGGTCATGTTAGCCTTTGCTTTGGATTGGAAAACAGCTATGCTTAGGGTCTTAAGTTTGTTTACGTATTTTGGAGTCCTTTTCAGATTCAAATAAACAGGCAAGTGACCCTCCAAGGATGAAACTAGACTCTTTCCTAAGGCCTGAGAAACAATTTCTTTTATTTTTAATAATTTACAACAACATTGACCTTTTCTTAATTGTAGTTTCCTGCTGTGGTCCCAGTATCCTGTTTCTGCTAAGAACAGATATATTGCACCTTTTAAGTTTGCTTTCTGCTCAGGAGCAGAGAACACAGACAATAAATTGAAGTTGATGAAGAGAATCAGGCAAAGATCCTTTATAAAATTCACCCAGTACTGTGCCCTGGAAAGTCTTTCTTGTTCACAGCCTGGCTAATAATAATTAGAAACAAAACTCAGATGTGAATGCTGCTCATCCAGGGTGAATTTACTCACAGCTTTCCAAGCCCCTACCGCCACTGTAATGAAAGCACACTGCATCTTCCAGGGGACTGGTGTTTTCTCATAGATAAAGATGTTGGGAACTTGACATTTTCAATACACTGAGATTCCTGATGAAAGCGATTTATTCACCACCCTGCACTGGTTAAGTGAACTTGAAGATTGCATTAATCACCAGTTGCAGATGGTTTCCACAGTTTTGCATTTGTACTTCCAACCACTTTGGTTTCACGTGTTTCAGGCAGATTATTTTTAAGGTGTCAAGTAATATTAAGTGTTATTCACACTTAATCATTGATTTCACTCCCTGGTGAAAGATCCCCTCGCAGGAACCCTTGAGGAAGTTGAAGTAAGATACCTTGTAAGAATATTGTTTCTTTCAAGCATTCTATTCTTCTGAGCCTCAGTTAATTATACCCATGTTACTACAGTTGCCCTAACTCAAAGGTAGTTAAGGGTACTTAGTTATTCACTCGACTGTGAATAAAGCTCATAGCTTCACCTTAGGTGAAACTAATTAGCTCAGAAACAAGTAATTTCCAGGTAGGGAGGTGAAAATCCAGTGAAAATAATTGATGATAGGACTAGGAGTAGAAAACAGGTCATCTAGTTCTTGGTCCTATACCTAAAATATGAGATTATTCTTCCTTCTGTGATTTGAAATGTCATTCCATTCATCAAGTTAAATATACAGTGGATTAATGATACCAGTGTGTTCTAGCCAAATTATTTCCCTTTTGAGATTCTGTCATTGTAAATGACAATATCATTTCAGTAAGCTTTCATATTCTTTGTAACAATAACAAAAATTTTGGACAATATTACAGATATTAATCAAATCCTTTTAGTGTAGGTCTGATTTGCAAATTGTTTGTTTCCTTTCTTCTGTACTAGATGAATATGTTACTGGTGAATAAATGTTTCCATTATTCAATTAGTTGTATAGATAGTCAAATAATGTTTAATTATTGACCTATTCACATTTTCCCATCAACTGGTAGTAAAATACTCACAAGTAATTATTTTCATTATTCAACCAGCTCTTAAAATGATCAAATAATATTATTAAGTTTAATTCAATTGTTATCAGCAAATGAAGAAACAAGTATTAGAGTATTGATTTTCATTATTTACTTCAATGCATCTACCTATGCCATGAGCCTGCTTTGAGATGTTTCCTGTAAAAGTAAAATCTTTTGTGCCACCAATATGACCTCAGACTGAGGGATAAACCTAATGGACTGGAGGAGAAGTACTGCAGCCCTCACTTCTCCACTGTTGGTATGGATGTTGACCACTTCCTTTGAACTGTGCTTCTGCCAGTGATTTAGCATGTGCGTTTTTTCTCCCATATGAAGAAATATAAACTATTATTTCAATAAATACAGTATTTGTATTTTAGTGATGTTAATGCTGTTAATTGGAATTAATTGTTCAGCCTGAAGGCAGATTTGTTTGCAACTTACAGGCTTCTTTCTTTCCAAGCCAGTTTTGGGATTTTTTACATCACTGTTTTTATTTGGTATATTTTGAATTCAGTCTGATATGGTGTTCAAAAACCACTGGTATAAATATGAAAGAATATTAGTGCAGGCACAAGAACACTGCAGTGCACTTGACAGATGGAAAAGGTTTACAGCGAATGTATCATTGCCCTATGGTGGAGAACAACACTGTTCATAGATTAATGTTCATTTTATTACAGTCATATCTTACCCTCAATCTGTGTGTAGAACTCTCTGTGAAGTCATTGTGATCTGCGTGCATCAATCAAGGGCGGTATATGACACTTAGGACCATATTTTCAAATGTCGGCTCTTGGCATCTGGAAACCCTCTGTCTTATTTGTCCAAAATATTTATTTATATGTGCAAATATTGGTGGTTACGGAATGTTTTTGTGAGTGAGATAGTGAACCTGATGGGTTTGAAAAATTCACTGATTAACTATTTGAGTTAAACTGAGCCACAGGCTTAAACTGGTCAGAATTGAAACCAGTGCCACGAGATTTCTATTCACAACTGCATTATTGCAATTTCCACCCGGCTGTATGACAGTGCAATCCCCTTGCTGTATAGCTCAGGATAATAACTATTAATTTAATTATTATATCTATTTAATGTGGTTACATATAAACCCAGTTAGAGATACCACAGTGCTGAACGAAGACTTTGGGCCTTATGAAGGCTTTTGTTAACAATTTGAAAGAGTTTTGCATAATTTGAGAACCTGCCAGTTTGCATTGTTTGGATGTAAGCAACTGCTGTTTATCACCATTGCTGATATCTCAGACCTAAGATAATATTGGTAAAAATGTGGTCCCTGAAACAAATCTGGGTTAATCTCTACTTTATAGAATATAGTCAAATGGAGAAACCGTTTTGTCCACACTTGCTCAGTATGACCTCTACACTTTGTAAAATCAGCAATGACATAGGATTGTATTCTTCTAAATTGATGTTATTAGAAAAGTCCTCTAACTGTTGAGATTTGAGATGAATAATTTACCGTCAATATAATTTCCTGTGTCTCCCTTTGTGATGCTCTAATGAAGTTATTATAGTTTGGCCCTTCAGCCTATGACAGATTGAATTTTCCATGACTTGATGATGTGACAAAGTCATTGCTCAAAGGCAAATATACTTTGTAACTGATAAACTAATGCAAATTAATTTATACTTCAAGTAAACTTTAAAAAAAAGCATCCTAGTTTATTTTTAAACCCAAATTAAAACCCAAGCACTATCATAATTTAGTGGTCTCAAGAAAGCAATAAGTACAATCTGTGATGTGAAAAGAAGTATTACTACAGAATAAGGGAAGTTTCAGAACTTTAATCTTTTATTTTCCATACTGTTCAACTATGATGATGGTCAATGTCCTTTTAAAGAACTTTAGCTGCATCATAGGCTGATTTAGGACAAAAGGAAGGACTGGATGTAAAAGTAATTTTCACTTGTCACGTTCATGCAAAGAATATGTGAATTATTACTCTCAACAACAAAAGCTTTACCCAGATTGTCAATTCACTTATTTCATTGCCTTTAGGCCAGAACTCTGGACAAGGGTTTGGTGCTGTCACATATCCTTTTCCATCTCATTTAAGTGATCTGGCCTCTGTTTTGGGAATGCATTTTTATTGTGCTGTTAAGCCCTGTGTCCCACACATGAATATTTCATATCTCTACTAAGTGCTTTCACTGAATATATTAGCCCCTGGTTTTTTTTGGTTTTTTTTTTTTTTTTTTGGTCATGCCTGTTGCCACAAATAAGGTAGTAAGCATGGCCTAAATATAGACAAATAATCCTTTATGGGATGGGAATTTTCAGATGTCAATAATAGCTACTTTGTCAGGTTTTGGCTGGGCTATTGAAAATGTTTAAACATAATCTGTCCGTCATATTACGTAAGCATTTTTCTATTTATATCTGCTTTACTAGTCCACAGCAAACATAATGAGCAATAAATGAAGCAGTGGCCAAAAGACACGTTTATGACTCATGCAGATGCCAAGGGACCATCCTAATATGGGCACTGCTTGGCATTTTTGCCAGCAATAGACCAGAGTGCAACTCTTATTTGACAGTAGTTTTTAAGTTTACAGTCAAAGCCCCCAGACTTCACTCATGGTAATGTAAATTAATGTTGAAGTTACAATTGACTTATTCCACTTAATATGAGAGACATCAAGGGCAGGAAACATTGGCAGTTCAAACCAATATTTTATTTTCAAAGCACAGTACAAACAAGAACAAAATTTTTCCTGTACTGTGGTAAAAACACATAAGTGTGCCTATTTCATACTATTCAGGCAGACCTAAACTAAATTAACACTGGAATTTAGCTACACCTATTTTCTAAGAAACTTGGCTATGGTAATGACAAAGATTCATAACCTCCTTTCACCCATTCTTGTGATGACTAGAATATTTCCCAACAATGAATCTGCTGACAGTTTATGCAGATTGCATCTGTAGAGCTGGAAATATATGTGCACTTCCCACGAGTGATTTTGAGATGCAGATGGAAATGGAGCAAAGAATGAGTTAATGAAAGGGCAAGAAGGATACCTTATATCAGGTTAGAGAGGAATGATCTATGTTTTGGGCCTGTACAGAAACCTCCTTCCATAGTATTCTAACCTAAGATTTAAAAATAATGTGCTAGGGAACTTTCAACTCTTCTGTTTGTCCCACTCACACACTGGAGTTATGAGCCAAATGCACAGATGCTCCAGGAGATATTCTTGGGACTTATCTGGATGTGGAGCCCCTGACAGATGAACAGCTATTCATAAACTTTCTATCCCATTAAACATTTCTTATTTACTAAACATACTTAAGTGCTTTTGCTGTGGAAACAGGGCCCTCTCCATCTTCAGAAGGTGCTGCAGGGACCACTTCACTATTGTTTAAAATCATGGTAGCTTTCCCTGCAAAATGCAAGCTGTACATACAAGGCTTAGAAGTGATACAATTATCTTACCAATGTGCAGCTCTGAAATAGCTCCTTCTTGCCTACACAGAACAAAGCTGGGCTAACATTCTGTCTCCTCCTCCATGGGTACAGAACAATTTCAGAAGTCAGTTATAATATTTCTGTCTGACAGATAAAGTGCTTTCTAAAAAGTCCACTTCTGTTGATACAAACTTCTTGGTTGATTCCTTATACTTCCAAATGAGACCAATCTCCTTTATTCAACATGAAAAGCCCCTTCATCAAGTTTACATGAAGCTGTACAGTAGGATGCAGCCTTTTGTTAGGGAGTCAAAGAAGCAGCATTATTACTCAGAGAAACCCACATATTTACCACCATGCAGGTTTGGAATTTATTGACATCTCTGCTTCAGACTGGAGCCTTGCCACCAGTTTATCCTAAAAGCTTGAAGCATGCTGAGTTCAATGGAAGCTTTTTGCATTAAAACATGAATGCTGCATCTCAAGCTCTAGGTGTCTTATTTGTTGACTTTTCAGAAATAAATATGTTAAAAACCCTTTCAAAGGATTAGACGAGGTTCCATATCACCAAACGAAGTTTTTATCTATATGTTTTATTTTGTATTTATTTTTTAATCATCTGCATATTAACATCTGATTAGCAACCGCTTGTTTAAGAGAGCATATCAGGTTATCTGGCTGGAGATTACAAAGCACGTTTTCCATGGAGGCTTCCAGACTACAGGCTACACAGATGTGCCTGAGTTAAAAGGATCTCACTGTCTACTTTGAGAAGTGTAGATGGCTTCTGTATTTAGAGAAAACTCATCTGAAGGATCATAAAATAAAATGTACGGAAAATATAATATTCCATAATTAAGATTTCTAATGAATTGCCTTGTTAATCCATACAGTGTATGCATGTTGCAAAATTTGCCTGGCTTAATTAGTGCACTTGCTGATTATGTTTATTTCCTGATGTACACACTGATTAAGCATTGTCCATACACTGAGGCTTGAAGCAGGATCAGTCTACAAAATAGTACCTAGTCATTTAATTGGAGACTCAGAATGCAAATAGATCAACTTATGTAAAATTAAATTAGTTCTAATAGAACCCATTTTGACTGAGCAGCTGGTGACACATTATAAACAGAATTCTCTTGTTATGTGAAATAAAGGGCTTCTGCTAACAGATGCTTATATACTTTTAAGCCACAAAAAGACTTGTATTATGTTTAAGGTCTAAAGTCAATAAAAGAAGATAAATTCTGAGATTGTTAGGTAACACTTCTGCACTGGATCTCAGCATTCCTATCTGAATAGTGTGTAAGGTCAGGTAGCCCCTTGCAACGCTCCATGTAGGAACTTAAAAGTGAGTAACCCCTAAATCATGAGTCTCACAGCTAGCACACTAAACCTGCTCTCTTTAACAAGCAGTGGCCGTCAGCTGATTTTTGAAATACACTATTAAGATTTGGTACTGTTCCTTAGATTTTAATAATTTTCTTCTTTTAATAGAAATGACTACTTTTTGTTTGTTATTTTTTGGGGACATAATTTCAGACTTTTTATAACACTCAAACTAGCCATTAGGAAGCAGTTGTATGCTGTTCCTAGTCAACATTTGACAATGAACTGCACTTTTTTCCTAGGAATGCTGTCAGACATCCTGAAATGCGTAAAGTCCCAGTGACAGACATTTTCTTGGTGCCAGAATGTTTAGTGATTTTTACGAATGAGTTTGGTGTGTCTAAACTCCTGGATGTACTGTTTATTTATGGTAAATTTGAGCCTTCAAGAAAAAGAATAGAATAACTTCAACAAAAATAAGTAATTAAGCAAGTGAGTAATACGTTAAAGGTATAAATTACTATTTTCTGAATTTAATGGATTTAACTCTGATCATGGATTTATTTAAAGATAACTTTTTGTGAAGAAGACATTATACTTATGGGCTCCTTTATTCTTATTCTGTGTTTGACAGTGCTTACCGTAGCAAAATTTCTCTCCTTAACTGACTCTAAGTATAGCAGCAAGAAAATTAATGAACATGGATGCTTTAAAACATTATAAAATTAATCATATCTTTGGTAAGTTAATTAGGAAAACAATCACATGCTTCTTTTTTTATTCCATTCCTGGTGAATTTGTGATTACATTTTATTTTTTAGTCAATGACACCTACTATGTAGAGTTAAAAATATTGGTTGATCCATTCACAATCTAGTAGTTTTTTTCCTAGTTTCACTCAGTTTTAATTTAATATCAATGTATTCTTTGGAAATAGAAATGTACACAGTTTGCACCATAGTATTTTAATCAACTCTTGCAGAACCTAGATCAGTAAAGACAGATGAAAGTCATAGCAATTTAAATATCTAATTCTTACTATTATTTCAGTAAATGAGCAATAAAGCTTAACTCAAAGAATTGCATTTGTGCTTATTTTCTTAATGCAAGGTTGAACTATGAAGATCTGGATTTTCAATTAGCATGAATCTTGTACTGCATTTGCTACTTCTTTTTGAAACCTAGAAGATACACTAGCTTCACATTTGAATGAAATCATCTGAATGTATATTTCTTCAACTACCTATTTTGTGTATTTTTTTTGGAAAGGTAAAATTACATTTTTTTATTTAAGGGACTTAAATTTTTACCCTGGTGGTTTGAGTCACTGTTTCTGTGGGGAAATAGGAATTCAGTATGGTACATATACAATCAAACATCGATATTACAATTGCTACATAAAATTATGGTTTAGATACATTATTGAAACTACTGAAACCTTCTACACTTAGAAATTATTTGTAAAACAAAAAAAGTTATAATGTGTTCTATGTGTGATGTTTTATGACTAATCTTTTATATGTTTATTCACATGTTTATTCACACACAGACTTGAAGAGGAAAAAAGTGTTATTGATCCTTCAAGATCTGATAATTACTTTTTTTTTCACTTTAAATACCTAAATCAGAAAGGATGTATTCTTCCAGGATACCCGAAAAGGCATGGTTGCAGTTTTCTCTGCTAGCAATGTAACAGCACCCTTTTCAAGTGTGAAATACCACACTCACCTTTTCTGAATAAGACTTTTGAAAAACAATACTGCTGTTTTCATTAATATTTGGAAAGGATAATTTTAACATGAAAGGCTACTCTCTAGAGTAGTCTAGAGAAATACACAAAAAAATACAAATTTCATGCTTAGGCAGTTATGTTAGGAGACATTTTGTAAATGTGAAATATAAATTTTGTTTTTAAATACAGTTCTTTATTCCATAATTTCAATTAATAAGTGTAAGAATTAAATTTTTAAACTAATTTCCTCCATAGTCACTTAAGATTTTAATACAGCAGAAAATAATTAAAATGCATGAATCTTTTAGCAATCCTCACTAGTACATTATAGTTCTGCTCCAAAGAGTTTCCAAACTATGAGAAAAAACCCCATCTTTTGGGTAAGTGAAGTTTTTTGTCTCCTGTCTCTAAAAGGGCGAGTGCCTTTACACCCAAGAGTTGTGCTTGTAAGTGTGGTAGGTTCTTAATGTGCACACCTAATGCCTTATGCAAGGGCCTAAATTGGAAGGATGTTCTCACTTATCACTCTAATGAAAATATTTAAAAGTATTAAGTTCACTAATCGTAGGCAGAACACAAAAGATAGCTCAATGATTTTTTGCAGATATTAGAAGCAATAGAGCAATAGATAAGAAAGGACTTAAATCTAAACCAAACTTTTGGAGCCTAGATCATATGTCTGAATTTACATGCAATTAAATCATTCCTCCAATGATGTCCAATTTACCACACCTCGTCTCTTCGGTGTTCCCTTGAAGACACCAAAAAACCCCCAAACCAATATGATTTATAATTATTTGAAAACAATCCCAATTTAAATTTGCATAATCTCATTCTTTTACTTGCTGTTTGTTTTTCATCAACAACCTTCAATGGTGGTGAAACATCCAGCTGACTAAAAAACATTTACTGCTAGTCAAACTTTTGTGCAACAGAAACTGAGGCTAATGATATCATACCTGGGCACTGATTATTATGGTGACAGTTTATGTTCCTGACACTGTGTCTGTGGTCTCACCCATTTTATGCCCAGAAAAAAAGAAAAACAGTTAGCACACATTCCAGACTGAAATTTAAACAGCCAAAAATCATTCTACCATTAAACAAGAAGATAACATGAAGCAAGCAAACTAAATCCAAACATGTTTAAATCGCTGCTTTAGCCTTTGTGGCCTTTTCATATAATTCATATCAAAAAAACCCCCCAATGGTGTCCCCAAAAAACCCCAAAACAAAAAAATACCAACCCCCCCCACCAAAAACCATGAACCCCAAACTAAACTGTGATCTCGGTTCTGACAAAGTGCAAAGCTTCATATTTTTGCCTATATCTAGAATGTATCAACTGCAAAATGTCACTGTGCCAGGATCACAATATATAATTACTTTATATATACTTTATATATACTTTTATACTTTTCAAATATAAAACTTTATGCTCAAAAGAACTAAGAAAGTTCTCTAGACACAACCTTAATTTAAAGAAGCAAAATTACAAGAAGTCATGCAGAGCAGTATTCTCCTCCCTTCCTTGGAAATATGCAGCTCTTTATTATGGAAAGGCAGTAGCCCCTCTATAGTTAGGGTTGCAATCAACTTCCATTATAAAGCCCTATTTTAGCCCCCTGTAACTTTGGCTTGAAAAAATTGGAATACAAATTGCCATATTTTCTCCAAAAGCAAAGAAGAATAGCTGAGGATTTTTTTGTTTACTTAGTGGAGTGTGATGACTAGCTTTTATTTTTAGGGGGTTTTTGTGGGTTTTTTGTTGGTTTTTTTTTTGTGTGTGGTTTTGGGGGTTTGTTTTTTTTGTGAAAATGAGGACAAATTGTTTAACTGTTACAAAGTTTTAATGAATAAGGAAAAATTAGCGTTTAAATTTTTAGGGCTTTGGGGTTTTTTATAGTTGCTGCCCTTACCAGTTGAAATTATTTTCAAATAATTTCATAAAAAGCCTGTTGCCTTTTCTCTATTTGAAAGGCTGGGCCTAATTTTTCTTCTGCTTCTGACAGTAAGAATATTTTGCTGGTGACTTGTATGGACACAGGACTAGGCAATCTGATCAATATTTTCAAAATCAAGTCATGTTTGGGAGTGTGGTATGTATCTCAAAGTGAAGCATAATTCACATGTTGATCTACCTGGAGTTTTTGAGCAAGTGATTAGTTTCTGGTGCTCTCTGCGTGTTCTTGGTTGACATTTCCAACACAGAGGGAATGACTGAAGTTAAATTAAAAGACTGCTTTTAGAAATGCCAGAAGAAAACGTACTTAGTTACTGAGGGCTAGTGACTAATGACACAGTGGTTTACACTAGCCACTCCCAGCATTCAGCCTTATTTATCACGCTTGGCTCATTTCCTAGGATTAGGTCCAGAATAGCCTCTGGCCATGGAGGCTGTTCGACAAAGTGTGTAAGAAAAGAAAGCAAGCCTAGTCCATGGAAACACAGTTCCCTCTTTTTTCAGAGGGTTGTTATCCCTTTCTGGATCTAAGCTTTTAAAATACTTCATGATTAAAGACCAGGCATTATTGTAGATCTCATTGATTCACGGAGGGAAAAAAAGGACAAAACAACTCCTCTTATGGCTCTCCTTTACTTTTGTGTAGGCTATTTGGAAAAAGTTTATAGTACTGTTTCCATTCTATTAAAATTATCCCTTCAGTTTTAGAAAGAAGGCTTTTCTGCCCTGAAGGCTTAATTATATTATGCATTAAAAATTACATATCTACGTTTACATGTTAATATAAAATACATATTTATATATAGATACTTGAAAACAGATATTATTTTACACATACCTATTTATAGTGGTTTGGACAGCCAAAGTTTGCATGCACTGTGCTGTGACATTAAGTACTGTAATTGTTTATTTCATTAATATGGTATTTTTAAGTCCTAATAAGATGCACAAAATGTAAATTTCGATCCAATTGTGATCATAATATAACACAAAATATTACATGCGCTGACTTTTGATCCTTTTCATGCAATGCTTACGATGTCTTTGTGAGATCACTGTGTCTTATGGCATAACTTAACTCCATGAGCATATTCCAGTAAAGTTATTCAGAGTTCAACAATATTATTGCTATTAAAAAACCCCACAACAGTATCAATTTAGAAATTTTAACAGTGAAACCTGACAAGGTTTTAAAAATGTAATAGAAATCTCTGAACTAGGAAGATGGTTCTATAAGTCAGACTGGTTTTAGTAGGGTAGATCTATAAAATATATCCTAAAAATTTAGAAGCAGAAGGAAAATCCTGTGCCAAAATCCTGGAGAGCTAAAGAAGCAAGAAGATGCCAATATTTTCTGTCTTTATATCCACAAAAGAGATATTTAAAAATCCTTTTTTCAACTGGCTGTTTTCATCGTGATAATTAATGTTGAGGCCCATTTGAATTTTGTTTCACCGTGTAGAATTTTTAAACCCCAGGAGCAGTAAGGTCACTTCTTCTACAACGTCATTAGGGTTTTCTTTGGAAAATAAGTATGCCCTTCTCATAAGCAGAAAGGAGAAAGGAAAATGATGTGCAGGATTTCCCTGGAGGAAGCAGCTGTCAGGGATCAGGTAAGAAATTGCTGGCAATAGGTGTTGGAGTTTTGTGTGTGTTGCTGAGAGAGCAGCAGAAAAGGTTGCCTTGGCACTTTCCCAAGGCATGGCTATCAACTACAAAACTCTGAAGAACCACAGCTGGAAGCCTAGGGAAATATGAGGACAGGAACTTAGGCTGCAAGACAGGTGTTCAGCAGATGAGTGTTCACCTGTTGAATTCTCTAATCCGGAAAGCTGTGGAATGTGAGCAACAGAAACAGAGCAAGTACACACGCTTGCCTGCAGGCGAGTCCGAATCAGAGAAAGAATATTTCCCAAATAGAAACTAGAATGCTCCTAGTTGCCATGGGTAGACTTTAAAAAAAAATACATCAGTAAAAATATTAAGGAAATTGAGGGAAAGACAGTTGTCAGAGCTCAGGATATTTAGACAGCTATGCTGAGTTTTGTACTTCTCAGGACTATTTGGATTAGGTGAGGTTTGTATTAACATTTTCAGGGTTCATTTGCTCTGTTAGAAATAATTTTATTCACAAAAAATTCTGATATTGAAGATACTCCTGATGAGATTTTTCGAGGCTAACTGTAGAAGTTAGAGGTGTCACCCAAATTCTTACCAGATTTATGATGGTATGTGAAAGATAGGACAGGCACATACAGTCACAAACACTTAAAATAGGCAGCAAACAGATCAATAATTTAGAAGTCAAAAGTTCTCTGAAATAAGGTTTACATAAACAGAGTAATTTAGTTTTTTGAATTAAGACTTGAAAATTGCTAATTTATGGCATGATCCAACATTATGACTCAAAAGAATTTTTCCAGCTGATCAGCTATTTAAAATGCAAATGAAAATCTGGTAGCACCTAGGATAGAAAGTTACCACAATAGCAATGTAATTATTGTTTTTATTTATGCATTTAATAATACAATGATTAGAAGAAAGATGTGTTTGAGTGCTTTTTTTAATTAGCAGCAAATGCTGAGAAAATTTGTTACTATTTAGCTTTATTATGGGAATTTTTGAAAGGCTTAATCCATATTTGATATCACCTACCCCTAATTCGCAATGATTATTAAATAACTGCTTTCAGTTACTTATTAAGGCTATATATTAAAATAAATAAGACTGTGAAAAGATATTTTTTTCTCCCAGT
This sequence comes from Origma solitaria, assembly GCA_013397895.1. Lineage (NCBI taxonomy): Eukaryota > Metazoa > Chordata > Aves > Passeriformes > Acanthizidae > Origma > Origma solitaria. The sequence goes on from VZRL01006642.1 coordinate 524,231, forward strand.
TTTAGATCTGCCTGAATTTCATAAAACTGCAACTCTAACCAGAATATTCTAATCTTGCTTTCAATGAGATACAATCCTAACAATAAACCTCGTTGAAATTAATTTTTTTACATCCTTTGCTTGGAGAATTTTCCACAATCCTTTGAGTATTTTTATAGAAAGCCTAAGAGAATTGAGTGTATGCCTGCACTAAGAGGCTTTTAGAAAACTCACCTGAAATGTCTGTTTTCAGCTTTCTATGGTATAATTTATTGGCAGGAAGGAGTACTTCAAAATTTGCTGGGTTTCTCTAGGGCAATGTTGAGCAAACATTTAAGAAAGAAATTGGCTAGAGAGAAGATGAAATCTTTCTGTTATTTCAGTGAATAGAGTATTTCATAGAGAACCTGCTGAAAACCTTTACTTTCCCATGAGCCAATATATAATATATAATTGTAATCGGTTAATTTTTCCCTTGTTAATATTAGTTCAGGTGTCTTCTCTTCTTCCTCCTTTTTATTCCTCTAAACTTACACTTTTGAAGGAATATGTTGTACAAACATTGTTAGTACATTTTCTAAATGTAGTTTCAAAGTTGAATGCTTAATGATTTGTAGTTTTTATGCTATGTATATATCTGCCAGCTTTCCTCAGCATAAGGCTGTTGAAATAACTCACTCCAGGCTGATTTATTATTTTTATTCAACCAGGTGCTTCATGGATTTGGCAGCTTTGGTAACGTTATTGTCAAATTGTTATAATGACTCTGCACTTGGTGTTTGATGATGCCAACACGTGCGATGAATTTATTGGCACCAGCAAAGAATATTTCATTCCCTTATCTCTTTGTGAAGAATCTAGCTTCATCTCCCATATTGCTTGTTATTCAATACGTCTCATGTAATCTCTCTGATTTCTTTGATATCTCTCCCTTTCAAGAATGTTTAGTTATGATTCTGCTGAGCTAATAGCTGTTCACAGAAGTAGAAATACATTTGCTATGTTGAAGTTTCTTTATAATTATTGTCACTGTCAATTTTTTTCTTTCATGATGTCTCTTAGGCATCTCTGTTTTGTTTGGGAGGTAGTATCATAAACAAGTTTCATCTCCTTTAAATAGATCTGAAATATCATTTGGTAAGATGTGGGAATACAGAGAATACATCTATTTCTGCAGAGGAAGGAAAACTAGATTTTTTACTGTATTAGCCTCTCCTTCATAACTGGAAGATAAACTCAATTCACGTGAAAACACTGAAAATTTTAGCACTTTTTAATACAATATTCATTGTACTTATTTAAAGTTCTGTGCATATTTAGAAGTTTCCCCTGAACTTGAGCAGCAGTAAGGTAACTGCTGTACAGTCTGCAAGGATGTTTTCTTTGTCAGTCTGGTTTATCTGGTGTATTACCACCATTCATTTACAATTTTATCTGTGGTCTTTGAGGAGTATTTTATTTTTCAGTTGAAGACTATGAAGCCTTGTACCTGAGCATTCATGCACAATTTCTTACCATGACAAGTCTGAATAGTAACTGCCCCATATTGCAATACACATTTGTTTCATTTATATTTCTGCAACAAGCCATCACTCTCCCCTGTTATATTTCACTTTTACCTTAGTTTGAGGGATAATTTAGCTTTCTTTACCTTCTTCTCATTAGTCTTGCAAGCTTTGAACCTCCTACTGCTTAGAGGATTAAAATAAGATGACTGTTGCAACCTGAAGTTTTGCTAAGTTTTAAGCACTTACATCCTAAGTACATTTTTTTTAAAATGGATACTGACCACCATCCAATCTGCCAGTTGTCCATTGCTTGCTGGACTGCAAACCATGCAAAATGCTAAATTGTGTTAAATCTGAACATTAATTAGGATTGATTTAATGATGAAGATTTTTTTCTTTCTTAAGTGTCTCAGTGGAATATAACAAATTCCTTTCAAATCCTTTTTTTAGGAAGCAGTTTTCAACATGCATGGCCCTACTACTGTAACTCTATATATAATAATCATACAGGAAGAAGTAATCTGTATCTACAAATTTTACTCAGCCTCTCAGTCTCATGTTCTTCCCATGTCCAAGAAGATCTGAATAGCTCTGCTAAATGAGCTACATCTTTAAGGTAAATGAGGTGCTCCACAGTCCAGGACTATACTTGACCCTGGAAAAAATAAAGACGCTGACCTAAATGCCAATCTCTATGATCAGTTAAGGCCATGCACAGCAGATCACAAAAAAAGAAAAAAAAAACCAAACCAACAAACTACTAGGAAAAAAAAGCTCCATCTGGTTCAAAAGACAGTGGCCAGTCCCATAAATAACACAAGCTGTCAGGAAAACATCATTCCTGAAGTACTCTGTGTATTGGCTTTCTGTCCAACTACAGATCCACTACAAGGAGCTTCAGAGCTTTGCATAGGCTTGGACTAAACCTATCTCATCATGTCACCATAAGTGCCTTATTTGTGAGTTATTTCAAATTAGCAAGGTGGGGAATGAAATGTACAGAAGTAAAGAACATGGACATACACAAGTCTGGAATCCTATTGCAGATGCACACATATACAGACACACACAAAACACCCACATACACAAAAAAAAAAAAAAAAAAAAAAAAAAAAAAAAAAAAAAAACAAGGGTTTTTTTNGAGTCTAGGCTTTCATTTCAGCTGATCTTTTCTGAAACAGGAAAACAAAACTTACCTGCAACATTATGTATGGAAAATGTAGCTGCAAACCCCATACCAAAGTGTGAGGTAAAGATGAACAATAAGCTTTACTTTAAAATTATTTGGTTTTTGAAGCATTCTGTTGGGAGCTAATAACATTTGTACTCCAGTGGTATCTTTTACTAGGTCTGAAGGTGAGAGTGCTGGGTGATGTAGAGTCATATGATAAAAAAATAAATAAATGTTCTGGTAGTTTATGACATCGGTGCGTAATGGAAATGTGCCTGTGCTGGTTTTTGTTTAGTTGGAAGAAAGGTTTCATAAAAAATGGAAATGCTAATAGAGAACATGAGCAATGCTAAGATGGCGTTGAGCCCTGACAAAAATGGAGAAGGATCCACAGGCCCAGCATTTCCCCTGGAGTTTTCTATTACTCACTTCGAGAAAGTATCTGGCATCCCATTTTTCCTCCAGATGCCACTTGTGTCTCCTCTCTGGCACTAAGTTTTGGGCTCAGGTTATATGGGCTACTAGGAGAGGATTGAAAATTGCTTTCAACAATCTTACCAATTTTGAGGAATTATCTTGTGTAAGGGGTAGCAAGCTTCCTTGGTTCAATTCTGCACTACATCTCTAGCATATGATGGAACCAGTCCTTCCCAGAGTGTTTTGTCAGTTTTACTTAAACATCCTCCCCTCTACTGCAGAGGGAGACAAAGAATTCTCCATTTTTCTAAGGTTTTCCCTGGGGAAAAGAACAAAAGAGGAATAGTTTCTATATTTTCTTAGTTAAAGATACAGATTATATCTGGACTTTATTTCTGAGGAATCAAATTCCACACCCAAAGTATTAAAGCATGTGAAAGTTGTGGCATGAACAGGATGAAGAGACACTGTGAATATTTTCCTTGCTGAGGGGTAAAATGCTGATCATTACTCCTGCCTGTTAATCTGTTGAAGATAAATAGCAAACTGCTGCATTTACTTCTCTCTGGTTTGCATTCAGAAGACACAGAAGATTCACTTTGAAGCATTTCCTTAAAGGTGCATGATCAATCCCTAGGGAGAAACTCACAGCCTGGAGAGAGCCTTGTGCTTGGGTTTGATAGTGACAGATAGCAATGGAATACGGTACGCAGTGGTCGGAACTAAGAGGCCATTATGTGTGCAACTCACAGTGAGGCCATGGCAGAATAAAGCTTCCCCCAGCCCCACCCAGAAGTGTGGCTGCCTTTGTAATTTTAATTGGTCTGTGTTTGTGGAGTGGGGCCTCTATTTACTTATGGCTTGGGGCTTGTGTTTACCAAGCCTGGTGGAGGCCAAGTGTCATATCACTGAAGCTTAGTTCCTGCAAGCTCTCCTGCTATATCTTGAGGCACTTTTCTTTTCAGTATCTATGCCTGTCTAATTCACGAGCTTCTGTGAAACAAGCACAGGAGGGTACAAGGCCTACAGGGAGGAATTACACCTAATTACTCAAATAATTGCTAGGCTGTTGCCTTCTTAGTCACTGAAAATAATTTCCAGGTCCCTGGCTTTTATAGATAGTCTTCTAGAGGCAGGAGGACACAGCCCCCTTTTTAACTCAGCCCATTCACTCACAAAATCAGAACACTCGAGCCTGCAAAATTAATAAGCACCACTTCCATTACATATATTTTAGGTTGTTGTTGCCGTGGCGATAAAGTCAGGGACATTGAATCTCCTCTGTTGAGCCATTGTTATCATCCCTGGCCATCTGCTGCAGAGGAGTGATATTCCATCTCATTTGCATGATGACTGATATATGGGAGGTTTGGAAGGACATATGCCACAGCAATCATGTGATGAAAATTAAAGTGAAAGTTTTGGGCCCAGAGCCGAAAAAAATCTGTGTATGCGCATGAGGCTGTTGATGTGCAAATGTGAATCATATTGAGAAGGTTTGAATAGGGAGGTGTGACGTAAAGAGGGGACACAAACGCAGGTGCTTATCTCTAGGCAGTCAAAGGCGCTGGATGTCATATCATGGGAACTACCTTTCAAAGGCACAGCTTTAGTGCACAGTTCAGCACACAAGGGAGGAGAAACATATAAGTTTTGGAAACAAAAATAAAGTAAGTTTAACAACTTTTTCACACTATGAACCCATTGATGTTTAAGCAACTTGTACTGTTAGTAACTTTCTGTCTTTTCTTTTTGTTTCTGTTTTAAGCTTGCAAAAAGCAAAAAATCCTGTCCATATATCGATGTTAAAATCTTGAGAGATTTGTATTAAGAAGTTTGAGGGGTTTTAATCCATGCTTAAAATGTTCTCTGCAAACTTTTCTTTTTTGTTTAAATGACACTAATGCTGTTTCTTCCACAATGTATGTTTGGTCATTATCTTAAATACTATTTTGGGCCTCAATTAAAAAATAGCTACTTGTAACTGCTTTGAGAAAGCTTTCTGAATAAAATGTCATGGTGTAATTGCATTTATACTGCCTCAGTAAAGCCTTTGTTCATATACATTTTACAATTGTGCAAATTTGCAGCTCTAGCTATTTGATTTGTGGAAATGATCACAGGGACACTTTTTCTCTCATTTTGAAAAGTTACTGAACTTAAATACTGTATTTTTTAAAAAGAGAGAGGAAAAAAATGAGGCAGGAGAGGGAGAGAATGGGACCAGTGTATTTGTAGGAACTGTTCGATAGATGCAGATTCACTTGCAATTCTGTATTACAGAGCAGAGAGCTTTCTGATGATGTTTTAGAATGCTTTAAAATCGTGTGTAATGCTTTTGAAATGAGGATTGTTGATCAATATATTTATTAGCTTTACTCTAAGGGAAAAAGGGTCTTTCAAAGCATGGCATTTCTGTCCTTTAAATTATTTGAGATTCAGAGAGTGAATTGAGAGCTTCTGATTAAAAAAGTGAATACTGTACTTCAGAATGAATGTATGTGTCAAGAAAATCTTTAGAAAGTTAAATGACAGTAATATCAGGCAAGGCTGAAGAATGAAATGGACCTTCTGGGACAACATTTTGCAGGAGGGTAATTTTTATGAAATAGCATTTGATGCTAGAGAAAGTCTGTTTAACACTCTGATCAGCAATAGCTCTCTCTCTCTCTCACTGACTTTCTTTTGTCTTTAACAAAGCACTTAGTTCAGATGTTTGTCTTCCTTCATATGTAAATAGCAAGGCAATCTTGTGCAAGGTGCTGTGATTTTTTCATTTAAGAGATTATAAAAGCACAAATCCCTGATTTTACCCTTAAACTGTAAAACTGTATGGGGTGAACTTTGTTAGTTAAGGATCTTTGTGGGATTCAAAACGACCATTTATTACTTCTTTTGTCAATTAAATTAGTTAAGTTAATTGTATAGATGTGTCTTCTTTGGTTTGGCTGTGCAGTGGTTTTGTAATTTTTGAAGAAAATTACAGCATTTGTGATGACAGCTTTCTCTGAGACAATAATATATTTCTGCTCTAAGGTGGCTAACAAATAATACAGATTTGGAATGAGGAATTTCTAAATATAGGCTTTTCCTCTTAACTTCCCAGTTTGGAACATTTTATTTTCACTTGTAAATATCATCTTTGTATTATAGTACTTTCATGCCTGCAGGCTAAGATTACCAGTCTTCTTTTTTTTCCTTCTTCTTCTAAATATTCAATTACTCAATGGTAATTATTATTATGTGGCCTTCTTGGCTTACTGCATTATTAGATTAATATAGATTTCTTGTGCCAAATTAGCGGAAACCACTGTTATACACAACAACGAATAACTTTTTTTTTTTTTTAAGTTTTATTTACTTTGTTGAATAACAGGAAGACTTTGACATCATGATGTTTTATTCTTATGACTTTTAATATAATATGTCTTTGAAAGCTGAGCGGGAGAGGGCGTCTTTTTGTTTTGCTTTTTTCTCCAGTAGGTTTCCAATAAGTAGAAACTTTGATTAAATTGTAACTTAATTTGTTCAGAGATCTATGAATAGGGATCTTTGTGAACGAAATTACAGTTCAAGCCCCCTGATCTCTGATTCTCGTGACGGAGGTGTGTAGCAGAGGTGAGAAAACCGAAAATGAAAGAAGAGGAGCTGTCCAGGGTACTGCAGCTGACTAATACTTGCTGTTACAGCGTCGAGAAACATCTTTACTGAAGTGTTCACAAAACTGCCACCATTTGTTACTTTTTATTTTTCCCCTCAGAAACAGAAAAAAAACCCCCACCTTACAACGAAGTCTACTATAAAAAAGCTGTGCATGAAAAACTTAATTCAGAAGCAAGTAATTTTTCTGTGAATAGCAAATATACAATAACTTTCAAAAATTGCTTAGTAAGATTAATTTTTTTATACTAAAGTTTTTGTGAAAGTTACAGACAATAAAAGTTTACCAGTCTAAATTAATTTATGAGTACAACACAAATGGTTTCTATGGTAGTGCTGTAATGTAAACAAAACAAAGGGAAAAAAAAACCCCAGATCCCAATCTTGCATTGCTTGATTGCTTTTGAAATGAATTCTTGTCCTTATGTGACCTGAAATGTGTGGTTATAAAGCTATAGAAATCCAAACGATCATATTTGTTTGATATGAAATGAAAAAAAAAAAAAGTTAAATTGAAAGTTTAACATCATGAAATTCAAAATCCCAAGCGGTATATAAACATTAAAAGAAACTTTGGACTGCTAATCCTAGGAAATGAGTTTTATGGATTGAATTCAACAAGGCTTCAGAAATGGTTCCATCTGCTGCCTAGCAGCTGGTGAAAGGATAAATTTAATTCATTAATTCATTTGGAAAAAAGGATCCAAGTAGTAAAGACTTCATTGCTCATAATGCACATAGGTGAAAATCAAAACTGAAATTATGTCCAGTTGATCATCTTTGATAATGAGAAACATTTTCTTTGTAATTGTTATAATTATCTTGATCAGTCAGTTGACAGTATATTGACTATGTGCTGTTAACCAGAATTTTATGTCTTAAAAAGTTGAGAATAGTTCTAAAAGCATAACTCCTCTTCCAGAAGGATCATCCCTACTTTGGGAGTTACAGATTGTGTGGGTTTAAAAGGTTATATTGGTTCAGTGAAACAATATTGGTGTCTTTCTATGAATATTTGCAACTTGTCTCTTAATAAGTCAATTTATGAATACAAATTAAGGGACCACTGAAATTAGAAAATAAACTTATGGATAGTTAAGTCACTGTTATAATCCAGACCTAGAACATCAAATGCAGAGTTTATTACTTTAGTTTTCTCTTAGAGTCACAAGCTTAATCTTTTATTTCCTGTCTTCCCCCATTTGCGTTTCATGTTAAGTGCTAAAAACTTTGAGTATGAGTGAAAAATAAAAGTTAACAATTGAGAAGGGTGATAGTTAAAAACCCAGTTTTAAAGACAAAATTAATTGGACAAATGCTTCAATAATAAACTGCCATTCAAGTTCTAGCTATAAAGTTTTCCAAATTACCACAATCTCCAGATAAAGATTTTTTTAAAGTGGTTGCCTCTACTTACTTTAATCTAAATCACAAGCAGTGAGTGCGAAGTTAGCTAAGGCTTTTGAACAGTAAGATGGTCAAGTGGAAAAATCTCTTGTTCATCTTATACCAGGCACACAGGTGAACCTGTGCCTCATTATTTGCTGAGGAATACACAGGGATGATGAACCTGTTATCCTGAAACCAGCTAAATATCTTCCAGTGCCTATTTTCAATGTTTCTGCTTGAGATGGTGATTTCATGAATGATATTTGGCTTTTCCCATTTCCTCTGTAGCCCATAGCTCACTGTGGTGGGTTTGTTGGATTTACTATAAAGGTTCTGTTCGCACCCTGTGGGTTGGGTTAAGAATTAGGATTTATGCATTTACTTCTACTGTTGCTTTGTTTATACAGCTTTGGTTTAGTTTTGATCCCTTTTTTTTGCCTTTGAGGCTCTTCCACAGTGTCAGCTGCTGACTGATAGTAGGAGAACGGCCTCGTGGTGTGAATGAAAGGGACCTAGCGGTTGGTAAACAGAGATAAGGAATAAATAGAGCACAGGCAAAAGGAGATAGTTCTGTGGGAGCCCAGATTGCCGCCAGTCTGTTCAAGTGAGATGCAGTGCCTGTCCTTTTCCCAGATTAAATTAGTGTGCGAAATCTCCAGTGACCTCCTCCCCTTCTCCCCATACTCTTTAGCCAAGCTGAACAGCCTCTGCTGTAAAGTATTCATTTTATCCAGGGACAAGTTGGACAATAGAACTCTCCCTGTTACTTATGGACAGCTGTCGTGATTCATGGGGCTTTTCAGCATTTCATTTTTCATAAGAGTTAAAAGGGTTTTACCTTGTAACTGACGAGAGGTTAGAAATGCAAAGATGCCAGCCCTGAGGTTGCCTGTAGTAAGGAAGTTAATAAATAAATATCACACACACATACACACACACACAAACACATCCCCTCCCCAATGTGCGAAAGGCTGTGTGTTTTTGTTAGTGCTGCTCTTCTTATTTAAAGGGGTTTAATTGTGATAACATGATTACACTGAAGCATGAACTGCATGGAGAAATTAACAAGCAGAGGCACGGCGATATGCAGGGCCCCCAAGGTTCTCTAAATTAAAGGTGACCAGTGCAAACCCAGTGACTGCCCTTTTCCCTTCTTTGCCCTTGCTTTTGCCTACAACGCCTATCAGTTTATTACCTGCAAATAACTCCCAGGAAAGAGTAAACACTCATGAGATACCTCTGTGGTCCCGTTTTTTTTTTTTTTTTTTTTTTTTTTGTGATTTACTGCAAATATATTCAGCATTTTGACTGATTAAATAGACCTTCGGCAACCTTGAGGGTCACTGTGTAGAGTATGTACATAGAAAATGCATCAGCCCATTGTACCCTGGCAGCTAATGAGATTGGTCGTTAAGTAAATGACACAAAGCCTACAAAAAAAGCTTAGCAGCTCACTAGAGTATCACAGAGTGTCCCTGCACACCACACAACGACACAAACAGTGGACTAACCTAGCCCACCCCTGCTTTATTCTACATCACTGCTTCCCTGATGTCAGCGTGAGAGGCAGAACAAAGGCTAAAAGGCACACGGTAAGTCAGTCTGACAATTATGCCCTAGGGAGAAAGTAGAGCAAATCTTAGCCTAACCATGGGGTTGAAAGTCCGTTTCTAGACAAGTAGGTCATAATGAAGGGATTTTTTTTCCCCCCCTGTCACTTCATGAAGGGGAGAAAAATGTCTCTGGAATCAAGGTTGGGTTTGTTTCTTGTTTGTTTGTTTCCTTTTCTCTCTGTCTGATTTGCCAGCTTACAAAAGTTTCTGGAATTCCAAAAGTAACATGAAACAGTATTGTGAACAGTTTTGTGAACTGGATATTTCTCTTATAGGCTAATGAATTAAATATTCCTTGTAGGAACTGCCACACAGTAATCATTGCCTCAGATGTACATTACATCTGATGAACTTTACAGACAGGAAGTTTCTTTTTACTTCTCTGTAAAAATCTGCTGAAAATGTGTTATATATATGAATACAAATTTCAATCCATTAGACAGCTACTTACACCCCTAAATCCCTGGTACGGTTTTCACTAGTATGCAGATATAAATGAAGTTGCTACTATTATTTTGGGATTTTTAAAAAAGATTTTTATATGATGTCTTTCTCCGTGGTGTCTCTTATGTGAGCTGAAATTAAAGAGTTGAAGATTGTTATTTAACAGTTGCACAGTCATTACTTATTTTCTTTGCACAGCAGCAAAATGTTCAGCTGATATCTTAGAATAGCAGGTGCCTGCCTGTGTAACCAATGATAAAATCTTTTCTAGTAGTGTTTCAGTTTAGTGCCTCAGGACCGTTTATTTTGCTGAAAAATGGCAACAGGAAGTTGCTGGAAAGTCTTGTTTGCATTGCTAAAATGTTTCTGTCTGCTTTGCACTTTGGAGGCTCAGGGGATGTTAGCTTCAAAACAACATGATATTATTGCAAGATGCCTGTGTGAATTAAGTAATGCTTCTTCTCTCCTCCCTGCAAAACCATTGCAAACCATATTTTTAAAGAATGCTTTATCGCATACAAACAGTTAAAAAAGTGGGGTTTAGATATCAGTCTGCATTACAATTGATCTTTTGTTCGGTTTTTGGGGTTTAGTTTTTTTGTTTGTTTCTTTTTTGTTTTGTTTTGTTTGCCTTGCTTTGCTTTGCTTTGCTTTGCTTAGCTTGGGGAGACTTTTTTAATTTAGACAAAACTTGTAATATATGTGTATTCAGACATATCAGGATAACCTGTTCACTTAATTAAAACTCTTCACAGGTCACAGAAGTCAGTTCATTATGATATGTCCCTTACCCAGAAACATCCTTTTTACTGCATGGGCAATAGAATTATCACCATAGCCTACAGACGCTAAGATAAAATGTGACATTTCAACATATATATTTGATGATTCCTTGCAAAGGGGTATGAGCATATGCATGCATACAAATCCATGTGGGCATATTTATAAAGAAAGTTCACATGTGCAAAAAACAATATTCACCTATATAGTATCCCAGTTACCTGACACTCAGTATATATTAGATATATCTGCAGTTATGTCTTCTTTTGCATTTCCCAGTAGTTCCTATTTAGGAAATATAATGGGAAAGCAACCAAACTCAAGTAAAATTGTATATTTTATTTTTCATATTTTTTAAAGTTGTGTACATCTCAGCAATATTTTCCCTATGTTACCTCAGCAAATATGAGATATTCAGGCACCAGAAAATAAGCTTTCTTTCCAAGTCCTATAATTCAAACCTAGATCAACAGAGATTTGGTAAGCTTCAGTCTTGCAACACAGTTTTACTTTAAAATGTTCTAATTGATATGAAGTTTTCAGTTTATTTTAACAGAAAACATTCCAAGATATTTGTTATTCAGGTGCATCCCCACAGCTTTTAAAAATTAGCATACCCCTGTGTCACAATCATGTATCTTTTTATATACCTACACCAACAAGAGCAAAAGGTATTTGATATTTCAGCATTCACCTTATTAATAAGTTCAGCTGTTCATATTATTAAAAGGAAAGAGTGGTTTCATAGGGGTAATGCACACGCAGCAGTGCTACTGAAATCATACTGCTGTAATCTGACAATTATATTCTGTAATCTGACAGGTTGAGCCTCAGTAAATTTTAGTAGTTTTTCTCAGCTTCATTTTTTTTTCTTGTTTGTCATTTCTTCAGTACACCTAAGAGTAAAGACAAAGAAAACTTGATTTCTGATAATTAATGTCATTGGTCTGATCTCCCTGATAAAGTTTGAAACACTCCAGATTTTTAGAAACCACATTTCGCCTGAGTTTTTGGACTTTACAGTCCAATATGAGGCCTCTACCTTTATCTTAGTGCACAGTTCGAGGGCACAACAGTACAAGCAGTGCCTGCGTATCTCAAAAACTTTATGGTACTGTGCAGTTGATTTGAATAATTCTAATCTAGTTTTTTGCATGTTTCTAGTTTTTCCAGCAACTAATCCCAAAATATCTGATATTCCTGACAAGCAAATATCTCCAAAGTCACAGACAATCCTCATGAAGGCCTGATGCTGTCGCTCCAAAATAAAACATAGCAGATAACACGCAGAATAAACTTTATATTCTACTATATCGACAAGTATATAGAGAATCTAGACCAAAGTCTGTTATCAAACTGATTGATTTTGGAAGCGTACATATATACCTGGGATTGGGTCGCTTTCTTTGTAGTTATTGTGCGCATAGTTGTGGATTATTAAAAACTACACAAGTAAAATCAGTGGTTTTGGATTTTAATCATCTTGAAGTACTTCAGATTACAGATAACGTTCAATTAATAATAAAAAATGTATTCTCCATCCTAATTTTTTTTAACATTTACATTAAAATTGTTTGGAGGAGAATTGCTCTCTTTTATGTTCATGGAAAACTATACTAGTTACTGTATTAGTAACTCTTGCCTTTCTAAGTAACAGATTTCTGGTTCAAAAAAAGGTGATAACCTAACAGCAAAAGTTACTTTAGAAGGAAATCAGGGTTTACCTTCTTGGGTAGGTGAACACTGACAAAAGCATTTATACACATGAGTGATTCCACTGAGGTGAGGTTGATGGGTCACTTTAATACAGAAAAGCAGGTGTCTAAGTGTTTTGAAGATGCAGGTTTTATTGATTTGTTTGAAAGATTCAAATAATATTTGCTAGCACAAATTCCAGATTTGGTTTCGTATGTGAACTTTTCCCTCCACTAAAGCACTTTGGTGAAAAAGAGCTAGATTTTCATTTAAAGGCATGTATTTGAACTCTGCTCCGTGAGGCATTAGGTTTAAAAAAATGCTTTAGAACTTTTCCAAAACACTGGTTCAAGGGGGGACTGGAGATCCCAATTTCTCCTTAACAGTGATCTTCTTTTTTCCAAAGGTAGAGTCACTAGGTCAGCTCCCTAAACCTCAAGAGAAATTTTGACACTTTCGCTGCCCCTCCTGCCCCCAAGTTGAAGCACATGCACAGCATCTGGATTGGCACAGCAAAACAGTAATGGCTCCAAAGGCACCGTTATGGACTATCAGGTCAATAATCCTTATGCTAAGAAGGATTTACGTGATACAGAGTAATGGCTCTGTCATTTCTGAAGTAAAAATCCACTTTTTAATGAGCATAAAAATATTGTTTTGCACTCTTCGCATCAGAGATACTATGGAAGCTAAAAAGACAAACACACATAATTTCCTGAAATAAAAGTTCTCATTTAAATATTTGAATAAAATAAATGTTAAAATACTGTAGGTAGACAGTTACAGTATGCCAAACAGTGACTTTTTTGAAAATGTACTTATTCTTCTCAAATTTTTTCTTCCTTACTGTATTAGAAGAATTATAGGATGTGTATATCCTGTCTTCAAATAACATTTTTATGAGGCAGTCCAAAAATAAATTTGGATTTGGGGGAATTTTTTTTTTGTTTCGTTTAATTTTTCTACTGTGTGATTTTCTCCTACTTTAGGTAGAAGTTTGACACAATCTAACACACATGATCTTGTTACAAAAGTAAGTTCGAGAGTAAGATCAGCGGTCATAGAAAACCACAGTTGTGACTTTTTCCCTGTTATTATGTTTTCTTTTCTCCCATTTAATTTCTTGTGATTTAAAAAAAAAAAAAAAAAAACCCCACCCACACACAAAACCTTTCTTAAATATCCCACATTTGGGGAAAAAATATTTTCTTCACTAATAATGTGGTTAACTCAGACTCCATAAGAGGCACGGAAAGTCACCAAATCCTAAATGGAAAGAAGTAACACTGCAACAAAAATGAAGAGAATGAGTACACATGACATTTTCATTGTATCTCTAACATTTTATAAAATTAAAGACCATTTTGAAGCATGGGTCTGATGGGAATCATCCTATATATAAGCATTCAACATTTAGTGAACAGAGTGCAACTGAACACATAAATCACACTAAATAGCATTGACACTTGGTCAAAAGAAACATATATTTATGGCTCAAGTGTATGTTCAAGCTAATCTATGGAGAACCTTGCCATTATTTTTGTGATAAACAGTACTGTCTACAAAAAGGGTTAAAGAAAATGCATTCTGTTGCATCTGCTTACTAAATCCCTTACTTTAGTAGAAATTCAAATTTTGTAAAGATTATTCGTTTTATTGATGCATATAATTATAATCACAAGCCATCTGCTGATTTGGCAGGCATGGTTAAAATTCTCTAACTCTCATAACCTTTCAAGTACAGTGCCCTTGGGACTCTATTTCACTTTTATATTTTGGAAAACATGTAGGGACAAACAAGAGAGGTCATCTGCCGAAAGTTAGACCTCTAAAACATTAAAAGAATAAAGATCATGGTGACTGCTCTTGTTTTAATACGAAAAAAAAGTATTTTTTATTTTATTTCTCACTTCAGAAAGGATTATACTGGTTTTCATCACACACTTTGGGAATTTGAATTTTTTTCTGGGGATTAAAGCTCTCTCCTAGCACCTCTGGGATCTGGGTTCCAAGTTTAAACTAAAAGAACAAATATTGTTCAGTTTGGTTGCCACAGGTGAATTAAACATATTTAACCTTGGCCTTAATTTTTCTTTTTACACAATTCTCATTACATTTCCATTTGAAATGTTTTAACAAACACTATTCCAATTTTTTTTTTATTTGTTTACTGAGTTTCACAGAGAGGCACCTATCATATATTTAGCTTTTTCCTGTGAAGCTCGAAAGAGCAATTTGATTTAGAGGGCTACATCCAATAAGGCATAAAATGAATGGCTAACATTCTTTGCCATAGCCCTTTAGAAAGAAATGACTTCATTTATATTAGCATATCATTGACTGGTGGTTAGCCACAGTTGCAAATGGTTGGGTTTTTGTCTGTGAGAAGTTCAGTTCTCAATTTTCTTGTGTTCTTCACCATGTGTAGCCAAACTATTTTATACTTGATGGTTCTTTCTTTCTAAAAAAATCTTTGTAGTTGTCATGTCAAATGTGGTGCTACGCTGCTGCTTCTAGCAGAAAATAGCCACAAGGGGTGAAAAACCCCAACATCTAAGGTACTCTCCCTGTCAAAAATACAAAAATGGTCCCATTTCTACTAGTTCTAATATATCGACAATGTTGTTATTTAGGACAAAGAGTGTTTTTGAGAGAAAATACAGGAAGGTGGAAAAACTTTGTGCAGAATGGGATAGTCCAGTGACTTCCTGATATTAGCAGAAGGCAAAGGCAATAACCTTTCAACAGAGTTGTCTTGGCTCATGCTGTATTGATGTGTATCTCTCAGGGACAAAAGATGCAACTCTCACTTCTGTTTAATTAGTGTATCTGAAGGCCTGTATGCAACATGCATGCTGCTTTACTCCTTTTGAGGGTTTGATTCTCACCTCACACCCTCATTATGAGAAGCAGGAGGGAAATGCACATGTTTAAAAGTGTCTTCACAGCTGAAACTAGGGAAACAGGCCGAGAGTAGCTCTGGTTTATTTCACAACCAATTAAGTATGACATCTGTTGAAACTCAGGAAATAAGTCTCCCTTCCCCCTGTTCATATACTTACTTAAGCTGCCAGTCTTTTGTTTGGATATGATGAATTTCACCAACAAGACTTTTTTCTTTGGGATAAATACATGAAATAATAATAATAATAATAATAATAATAATAGTAATGTAGTAATATCTTTCTTTGCTTTGTTTTTTTTTTTACACTGCATTTCACGGAGTGCATATGACTCAGATCTGTTTGACGCTCACAAATCAAGCGAAGAATTGTGTTAATAGTTCTTTGCCTAAACACTCACCTTACATGCTAAAAAAAGGGCATGTTTGTGGCAAGCAATGTAGGCATGATGACATTTTAATTTTTGAAAATCTGGCTCTTATTAGCCTCCAAAGGCCAGCAAAAGTCACAAAAAGGAATGTGAGTTTTAATTTGTTCGCTTTTATGGTTGAAAATTTGGCTCAGAACAGAAGACACCAAAAAAACCCCCCAAAAAACCAGGGCAGGTGGAATTATGTGTGGTTAAAACAAAGCAATACAAAATAATTAAATGCAGATCCACTGTCACTGGTGACATCAGATTTCTCCAGTGTGCAACAGTTCATAGTAAACCAAGCAAGAAACACAGATCAGCTCTATTAGCAACTTCTACTCATATCAGACACTTTCCATTTATCAGACACTAATCCATGTGATGAATTTACTTATCAGGAGAACTTTCATTCCTTCATAAAATATTGTCCAATGCAAATACTAAAAAGGTGGTATTTCATTCCATACCAACTCTTAGAGTTCAGTTTCCATCTGTTCTGCTTAGAACTTGATGGTCTTCTTTCTGCTATATCTAGATAAGAAATATTTACCATATCATGGTGACCTTTGCCTCTTGGCATTGGATTCTCCTGTGTCTCTGAAACCACACTGCTCATGTCAAAGATACGGCTAACTCTCCTTTTCTGTAAGTTTCACCATCTACCAGTGCTCCCTTTTATTTGTTCTTCAGCTTCATTTTTTGGCCAGTTCTTTCTTACAAGGACTGGCACTGCCTTCGTTCCTGCAGGATGGTTCCCTACTCTATTTCTCTTGCCTTCCTATTCACAACACAGCTCACACAGCAAACGTTATTTAAACTATAAGATGCTGTTCGGTGACTGCTGTAGGTTCCTTGGTTAGGAATCACCATTTGGTGAAATGTCAGTGTGCACAGTGGAAGTGGCTAGACCTGAGCCAGTCATCCAGATTCCCTTGAGAGTCAGTGGAAAGAGACATTTCTTGTGTGCAATGCATCTCACCCTGAAGCAGAGTATGAAATGAGTAAGTTGTGCCACACATCCACACAGCATCAGAGATGCCTGCAGGTTGCCTACAGGCTACACAGAGGCCATGGGAACCCAGCAGTTACTGCCTCAGAAGTATATATTTGCATTTCAGGCATGTGAAGTTATGAAGATGAATCCTGTCTTTCCCATCCAGCCTACAAACTGGACTTGATTTCTTTTTAAATCTTCTCTACACAGAGACATTTCTCACATATTCATGCAAGATAGTGATATGGATAATATGATATACCTTAGATCACAAGTCTCCTCTTGCATATACAAGACATTGATGAAAATCTGTGTCTGCTCAGCTGTTAATGGAGAGCAGAATAACAAAAGTGAATGCTGCTGTGTGCAGCTCAGAGGACTAAATTTTATCCTGAAAAGTAGTTTTTATAAAAGAGAAGGTGTAAGTTCCTTGCTTTCTTCTTAGAAGGCATTCTATTTCCTTTAAGAAAAATGTTTTCTTTCTCAAAACTACTTCTTAAAAAAATAATGAGAAACAAACTGCAAAGATTTAACACTATCCATTAATTCAGAAATACCTTAAGTCTACTGGATTTTCTAAACACTGCTGACATTCCAGACATTTTCCTGTTAGTCACCACTTAATGTCCGGAGGCACATTTAGGGGTGGTTTCTCTGTCTCCTCAGGCTTTCAAGACTCTATTTCTCAAGCTTCAAGGTAATAGAAAGATTGATTTGATTATGGTTTTGCACTGTTTCAGTGGGTGATTACAGTGATTCAATATTCCCCATGATTTCATAAAAACGATAAACAAACTTTCAGATGAAAATTTCAGATGCTGTGCATACTTTGCATAGATTTCAACTGGTTTATTTCATTTTGCAAGAGACTTGATAACACAGATTCTGATTTTTACAGAATTATTTATCATCCCATGATTTTAGCGCACAGGTGTGTGGTTTTTAAATAAATAATCTTTTAAATTCTAGGGACAGATTCTCAAAGTTCCTTCAGATCGAGGCAAAGTTTTTAAATTCTCTTTCTTAGTGGGCAGCTCAAAATTCCTGCAGGGTTTAAAGTTGCATGAAACCCCACAGATCTGAGCTAACCCTTATGTAGTGTATGTAGACCTTGGAAGCAGGGAGCGATAGCTGGGTCTCTGAGAGTGCTTTGCCTTTTCAGACTCTTTCCCTCAGGGTAGGATAGTCACAGGGGTAAATTCTGCTGTGACATAATGCTCGGCTTGATCTCATTTTGAAACAATGAGTTTTACAAAGGGTGAGTAACTCTGTCTCCTGTAACACCTCCACAGGTGAGACGCAAATTCAATGAAAATCATGCACAAGATTGTGGGCATGTGAAGTTCATTATGGTATAAATTGGCACAAGTTCATTAAACATAACCTTTTCTAATATTCTAACATTTATCCTGAAAAGTTTAACTGGCTTACGTATAATATTCTCAGAGTTTTCTTCCCCAAAACCAGCACTTCAGTGACTATCATTAAAAAGTGTCTTCTTCTGTATCCCTAAGTCATTTGGAATAGTATGAGAGAATAAACACCTTTAGCCCTGAATGCTTTGGGCCCAGTGTTATTTATAGCAACAACATTAGCAATACCACTTATTTTTATTGTTATTAATGTGACTTATATGCTACTACATTGTGATCACGGGGAATAGTACTGTAATATTGAAGAAGTGCAAGGTGCTTTAAATCAAGGATTGCCAGCCTTCAAAGATCAAGTTCAGCATTGCAGGCACCCTCCAGGACACACAGCTTACGTCCCTGCTTATTTGGGATGGTTTGGGATCTATCTGTTAGTTTCATGATGATCCCTGTCTTTTAAACTTCCATGATACTTTAGGAGTGAACAAGTTTATAAGAGGACACGGCATGGAAGACGTCATGATTTTTGGCACCAAATTTTTCTTGTCCTTCCTCTTGATTCTCCAAAAGAGATGCCCACAATAGGAACACCATCATCTCAACAAACTCTTCAGAGAAGTTCCCTTCTGGCATCCCAGCTGCTTCAGTGTACAGCATGAAGTCCACTTCTCGTAGAGAGCTCACAGGCCTGGGTACTGACAGAGTTCAGGTTAAGCAGACCAGATCTCAGGAAAGGGTGAAACTCATTCCAAAGGTTAGATTTTCCTGCCCACCAACTCATCAATGTTCTTGAGAGCTCAGGAAACCTAAGACAAGTCAGTAACAAAAGAAGACCTTTGTCTAGGCGGAGAATAGCCATGCTATCCCTGAGAATTTTTTTTTTTACCTTAACAAAGAGTGAGATACAGTGTGTTGGAAGAAGGAATAATCTGGTCAGCGGAAGAATCTGAGACAAAATGAGCATTACATAACAGTTTTCCCTGCCCTGATCTGAGTGATCAGGGGTTTCTGTGAATCATTAAGCCCAATTAATGCACCTTCAGGAAATTTGCTTTCACTTAATCCAAAATCAAGCAGGAGAATTGCTTCTAATGGTGCAATAAATAAATACCTTCCTTTTAAAAGAGCATAACCACACAGCTCACATTTTCACTCTGCTCAGGGTGTTTGAGCTGTCCATACAGCTTGCACAGCCTATGGTGCCTGCCAGAAAGAGGTAGTTTGTTACAGTAATGTTCAAAGGAAAGTATACTACTAATTTCCTAGATTGAAGAGATCCCTTGGAATGCCATTGTGCTTTTACTTGGGTGTTCTCAGAAGGGAATTTACCATATTTTGAGCTGTCAGTCCTGCAAGGTTAACCTGAAGCTGGAAGCTTCACTTTCTTCTTCCATCATGATACTAAGATGTCTGTATTCCTGCCATAAATTTGTCCGTTTTCGTTATCTCATGTAACAACTAACAAGGAATTCAGCCTCAAATAATAACTTAATGAACAGGCCTGTTGCAGATAAAACTGCAGGTAGCTGAGCTCATTCTCACATGACATGCACTCATATGACACACACATGTGTGTTGTTCCTTTGGCGTCTGGTGAAAATTTGTTTTCTCTTCTAACATCTGCGGATCTTACACTGAGGAAATCTCCTCAGATCAGGACAACCTCCATACAGAAATTTTCAGCATAAGATCATGTTATGAAGACAGTACCAGATTAGAGTCCTGCCCTCAGTTATATGAAAAAACATTTTGTGAATGTTGACTCAAATGGGACTTGAGCTTTGGAAGAGCTGTCACAATGCCTGACTTTAGCCATAGCATTTGTAGCCTCCCACAGGAGAGCTGAAATAACCAGTAGTGACTACTACTCTTGATCTTATATGGCTATAAAAGATACATCCTGTTCAACTGAGCTAGAAAATGACGTGTTCTATTTACTTGCTATTGAATTACCTGTTGGAATTGCATAAAAACACTAACAGTTTACTGAAAGTCTTAAATCATTGTCTCATTAAAGTTTGCCATGTGAAATAGTAGCAACCCTTTCCCTAACTGCATTAATTTTTGTGCTATTACCTGTTATACTACTTAAAGCAATTTTTTATAAAGAAGTTTTCTAGTTCCTAGATCAACAAGTTATATATAAACATCTTCACTCAACAATCAGGTAAGACAAGCTAGATGTCTACAGGGATCTAATCTTTCTTATATAAACGATTTTGCAATATTGCAAAAAAACCCCACTTTCATTAGCTTTTATGTCCTTAGATTTCTACCGCTGTTGATGCATTTAGTAACCTGGAGAACATGGTGTTTCTCTTAAAAATAATGTTTTTTCTGTGAAAAGAGACATAGGAATGGAAGGAGTTTTAAGTATTTCTTTCTTTTTTTAAACTGCTTTGCAAATTCTTTGCACAACAAACCTCGCCAATATGTAAACAGGGCTCTAGCTACTGTGTTTGTCCACAGCTAGAGCTACAGATGAACACAGTGTAGTTGTGTGATGACAGGAACAGCTGACTCATTAGTAGAGAGCAGTGAAAGGTAATTAACCCTGGGAAAAGTACAGCTGCCATGCGAGCTGTTCCTTTCTGTAGGATCTGATTAGAAATTAGTGTTAAACCACTGATTCTTTAAAAAAATGTCATTGATAATTCACTTTCTCTCTCAGGTGTAGCCCCTGAAAGGGGCCTAGGATAGAACTAGTGTACAAAAGGTCTTCCATCTAAAAAGGTCTTTTCTGAAAGAAGTGCCCACCTGTTTGGCTGCTTCTGGACTCTTCTTAACCATGAATATTGTCCCAGCTTTCAGTGTTTTGAGGACAGCCTCCAAGTATATGGGCAGTGCAGAGAATGCACTGTCAAAATGATTTAAGGTTGTTGGTTTCCATAATGGAGTCTTTAGTGAGGCTGATTATTTAAAAGTCACAGCTACTACTTCTGGGTATCAGGACACAGTTTTGATGCAAAATGATGCAGACCTTTTCAAAAGAAAACAAAAATCTGTCTCCTGAATAAGTGAGCACAGCATATGAAATAGAAAAATGGGAAAAAAAGATTATTCCCTGAACACAAAAACACCCCTCAGCCCATCCCTTTTCCTGCACACTGGCATTTGAGGTTCCAACACAGGACACAGAGCCCATGATTTAATAAGAGCCCGAACAACAAGCCAGGCCAGATATTCAGACACCTGATTAAGGCCTACTTATCAAGAATAACATAACTATCACCTAAAATAACAAAACTTCATTAGTGTGATATTGGAATCTCTAAACTGCTATTTATTATTTGCAGCTGTCACATGCAACATAGTTTTTGATCACCTTGCTTTGTTAGATGATCTGACCAGGACTCTGTATTTGTATACCTGTATGATTACCACCAAGGGTACGTGAGTGCTTTCACGTGCAGATAACTTGTATTATTGAGGGCCACCAGGGTGTTCTGGTTGTTTGCAATGCAGCCAGGCTTACACAAGGGAATATGAAGGGTAACTGAGCTTAAAGTAACAAAGTTTGTAAGACATCTCTCCACAGGAAGTTTTTTTTCATCTTGCTCTAGTCCAGTTTGCTGCAATACGACTGTTTTTTCGCCAATATAACATAGTATTACAAAGATATGTTTCTGTAGTTTTATTTTTAACTTGGTATTGTTTAGTGGTACCACAGGTCACTTTCTTACCATACATCTAAAATGGTCACTTTGAAAGAAACTTTCTCCTTTCAAATCAGTTTAAATTAAACACACTGCTTACTGTGTGCCATATTTGAACTTAATGTTACCACAAATATATATATATACACACAGAAATAGATATATATTTATACACACTCCTATATATATATACACACACATATAACATGTATATATATACATATATATATACACATATACACTCATAAATGTATGTATATACACCTTATTGACATTTCCAGCAATGAAAGCAAAAATATTCTAAGGAAAAACAGTAAAAGATATTTTCTTGGAGAACGTTTCTCTGTATAGGAAAACAAACAGATTTTTCAGATAAGGGTGTGACATGTAAAGATTACAGTTATATCCAGATTGCCTAAGATATTAAGAGAGAAGAGAATGGAAACGTGTTTTAAATTATTTTGCCACACAGCATATGTTTGTTAGTACCCATCCTTCTAAGTATTGTCCTTTTTTATTTGTTCAATTTTTTTTTTAAAAAGAGCTTGAAGTGAAAGAGGAAACATTTCAAGTTGAGTTTCAGAGGAAGTGAAATGAGCAAGCTACTAAACCGATGAATACATGATGATAAAAATAATATTTGCTACATTAAAGTACATTTAGAAATGCACAAAAGCACTTTAGAGCACTCTATGTCGTTATCCTCATTTAGCTGAAAGGTGAAAAGACTTGCTGAGGGGCACAGAACAGATCAGTGGCAGAGACAGGAAGAGAGTTCCAGAATCCCTTTTTTTCTAGTTATTTGCTCAATCATGATATACTCTATTTATGAGTATGACAGAAGACAGGTGTCATTTTAGGAAATAATCTTTGTCCCACTTTAGAATCATAGAAGGCTCTGAAAAGAGAATTTGAACCACCATTCCTGGTGATGCCAACCTCTTATCATAAGTTTGAATAAACTGAACATGCTTTTCCTTGCTCTGTTTACCTGACCCAAACATATGATGAACAAAACCTTTTATACAATAAATCTGTCCCAGGGAGCATTTGACGTACACATTTTGACAAATATTAGTCAATTTTTTGTATATCTTTTACTGCTTTTATTTGCAAGGTGGTATTTTTTACCTCGGGGTTTTTTTCCTGTGCTCTTCAGCATGTTCCTAAGATCTTCAGGGCAGTGCAGTAGTGCAAGCAAGCCCCCATTATCTTTCGCAGTTAGGGTCATTACAAGTCTTTTAAATGGTGGCAGACTGTACTTCACATGGCACTCTTGAAGTTAATGAACATATGTGATTTGCATGTTGAGGGAAGGCACACTTCTTCCCTTTGTGTGACTTTCCCTTTCTTGGGACACGTCTGTCATACTTAATGAAGAGAACTTGTTCAGAAAGGGCACGATGAATGCATAGGATAGCAGAATGGTAGTTATATTTCCTTTCATAAAAGTAGTTTGTATTTTTAGTTTTATTGTTCCTTTTGAATCCATGTCATAAAATGTCCAGTGAGCTAATTAGCCATGGGTTTTTGTCCAGCATAATAATTGTGATGTCCTAATTGTGACTATTAAAATATTCCTGAAAAATATGGCTGGAACAGTCAGAAGTCACAGGGAAGGAATACAGTAACCTGGATTAAGCCTGTAAGTGTTTGAGAACTGACCACTTTTACTGCACCCAACCAGCTTCAGAACTTCTACAGAGATTCAGTGCAGCCATAACAACACCCCCATAAAATTGCCCTTGAAACCCCTCAAATCCTAAATTACTTGCTGGAAATCAAGGACAGTACAAAGACTGTAACAATGGTGGCTAAACAGCAGGCGTGTTGCAAACATCAGAACCAGACCAGGATCTTCCTGATACCGAAGAAGTCTGTGACGAAGTAATTAAACCCACATAATTTCACTGTCCTTAGTTGTGCTGATCTGTGTGCTCAGGTGTCTCCCACTGGCCTCAATCCTGCAACTCCTGAGCAGCCCTTTGGTGAGCAGAGCGTGGTCATCCCTTGCTGGAATCTGTAGTGGTCCCCCCAAACAGTGCCTCGCAAAAAAGATGACTCCATGCAGGAAAAGAGTAAACATGATTTTAAAGAAAACAAACCCTGTGTTCCAGAGCCAATGACGCATGCTCTTTGAACCTTTTTTTTAAAAATTGCTCTGAAATCGTAAGGTTGTTGTGGTGTGGTTTTACTCAAAATAATGCATATCATTGTAACATAAGCCTTGAAGTTAAGTGGCTACTTTAATGAAACATAGTTGCCATAGTTACTGCAGGCGAGCAGAGAATAACTTTTAGTTCTTTTGAAGCTATGAATTAGTTTAAAAAGAGGAAAAGGAATAAACAGGCATGCAAAAGTTTATTATTCAGTGTTTCATGCCTGATCAACTCTTAAAAAGAAAAAATGTCCCTAGACTAGAGCATTAACTTTTTCTAGCTGAAATCTATAATTGCCCATCAGCAAACACAAAATTACTTTTCAACTCTCCCCTGTGTCTGTTTTCATGTTGCCCCCCATTTTTTTTCCCTGAAGAAACAGATTTTTCCAAAGTTCTGTTTGTAGAATTTTGTTAATAACTGTCATTTTAGAACATCTAAATTGCTATAAAAATAATGTTCTAAAGGCAATAATGTATTGCTTAACACAACTCATGAAATTTGTGGTCTAGCTCTATTATTCATTATAAACACTGTCTTAAAGCTGATGAGAGGGAAATGAGAATTTATCATAGTGGAGATATCTTCTAGGACCAGCTTCATTGTTTTTCAGTTTAGCATTGAGATGTGCTCTATCCCTGAAGTGTTAATGGAGGTCACTGCTGTTGCTCTCCTCTGCTGTGTCAAAGCAAAAGAGTTCCTACATAGTTGACTATTGAGAAACAAAATGATGTGCTTTCCAGTATATCACCTTCAGCTTATGAGCCTCTAGAGAAGCGGTGATTAACAGGACTTTTACAAAGTTTCTGTGTAGTTACAAGGACAGCTTCAATCTTCTGTCATTTTTTTGCATTAGCTATGATTATGCTTTTACCACCAAAATGCATTTATTTTAAAGGTAACAATACAGACTCAGAGAATAGCTTATGTTTCATCTATATTTATCAGCACTCACTGTACATTTGTGTCTTCATTACCAGGAAATATTAAGGGACATTGTGCCATCTATTCCTGTTTACAGTTTATTATGCAGAGATAGGAAACACTTAGCATGTAAAATGAATGTAGAAATTATTCCTGGATAGAAACACGGACATTTCCCACTCGTTGGCTCTTTCTCCTCCATCACCGGATCAGAGTGTAATTGTCAGTAATCAGGCCTGCTTGCTGCTGATAAAACCACTCTGAATGCTAGCAGCCTTCTTTGTGTGATGACTCAATTATTCCAGAAGTGCCTCATCAAATCTGCCCCATCAGCTGGGCTAATAAATAAGGAGAAGAAACTGGCCCCCCAAAGCAAATTATAAATCCATTTGCATTAACCATTTCGCTGGTCCATGATCTAGGCAGAAATAAGCATGGCAGATTGCGTTAAGCTTATTTGAATATGTTTATAATGTTTACAGCTTGCAACCTTTTTTTTTTTTCACAAGGTGTTGGAATTATCGGTCATGAATAGCATCTAAATGCAGTTATGTTAATTACAGCAAAGCCTCCGGCATCTTTGAGGGATAGTTTGTTGCTTAAATCAGGTGAAAGTTAAACTCCTCTGCTAGGTGAATTATTATCTTGGCATTGGAATTACTGCCCTGTTTAAAAGAGAGGATGAGTGCAAGTGAAGTTTTTTTACAGGTACTAGAAGGGCAACTGTCTGTGTTACCAGCCCATCCCACACTGCTAATGTGACCTCCTGGTCATCTCACGGTAGAACAAAATAAGATAAAGTTTAGCGTCAGAGTTGAGGAAGGAACTGCGATCACTGAAACAGCAATAATTCTGCTTCCTGTGTACTCTGCACTGAATAAAACAAGTACAAAGACAAGTACTCTGCCCCAAGGAAACCCCTTTCTGAAGCTCAGATTATACACACAAAAAAGATATTTCCAAGTAGAGTCCTTCAGATTTCCTGCAGTGAGGGTGTAGGCCAAATGAAATTCGATTACTTACGAGCTGAATATTTTACATATACTTCAGGATCTTTCCGAGGTTTGTGCAGAACTTTATGTGTAAGGTTATACGCTTCAGGCCATGCAGGATAAAGGTCTGACTGCAGTCCAGAGCTAAATATATCTTTATTTATTTGTAATCATATCTTTCTTTCACATATCATTTTCTTGAATACTAAATACCCTGCATTATCTTGTCTTGAGAAAGAGGAACCACTGCCACTGTAGAATCACAAGAGATGTTCAGGGATCATAATGGTGAGCACACTGGATTTTGTTTCCTTAGATTTTACTTTTATTCTGAGTCAAAAAATCACAAACTACAGTGATTGTTCATTCCCATATTTGCAATATATCAACTAGTGATGTGGTAAATGAGAGAAAATCAAATTAATTTGTTGGAAATGGAATGTATTATGCTTAAAAACCTTTTGGGATCCTTCACAAATATAGTACAGCTTTGAGTATTGAAATTCTGACACAGAAAACAACTTCAGACTTCTGCTGAGATAATTTTGTGGTTGTACAGTATGTTTTTTCTCCTTTTAAATTCATCAGGAATTCTAGTAATTTGACCTGAATGAGTGGACTTTTACCATGATGATGGGTCAAAAAAATAGTTGTTTGAGGGGATTTGTCACACACATCTGATGCTGAGGATCAGGACTGTGATTCACATCAGTATCCTGGTATGACTCATGGATCTCAGTAGGATGGCACTTCAGAGTCAGTACAAAATCATGTTCGCTGGAAATGGCTATAAACCAAAGAATGAATTGCAAAGGCTCCAGGTGACTTCTCCGAACAATTACATTGACAAATCAACCAACTCATATATTTCATCTTTGTGAGTTTATAAAATGTATTATTCTAGTTGAATTGAGATGATGGTTGAAAAGGGTGAAAGTTTTCTTAATAGGCAAGCAGGCTTCACCTTCTAGAATAAAAAATACTGTTCAGACACATAGGCAGCTGAAGTGTAAGCATAATTTACTGACTGTAGATTGTATTGAATTTTTGACTAAAAAAGAGAGATGAGTTAATGCAAGCTATGAATAGATTGGGCCAAATGAAGATACATGTGGACCCAAGCGGAGTGACCTCACTAAAGAACTTTGTCAAAGAAGTAAGTTTGCTCTGCCTGATTTCCATCAACAATGATCTTATCATCAAAGTCACCAACCAGCTAGTTAGATGTTCTTCGTGGACTCTTGAGGTTGAAATCTTATTTTCTCCAGTTGGTATTGCAGACTTCTGCACTTCTTGCAATACCTCAAAATTTGGCCCATGATCAATTTCATAAAACTTACCAAATAAATTTTTTATAAGACATTGATATTTCTGTGAAATCAGCACCAAGCCTTTTTTGCTACCTGAACTATCAGATCCCACCATTTCTATTTGAAATATAACTTACTTCTTGGAGTGTGGACAGGGGTGACACATAATTTATGTTACATTAGGGGTGTGTCACATGCCATGACACAGCATAATCCTAAAGACCCTCTTTACAGGATGACAGATGCATGACATTGTGTTAGACTTTTTATGAATCACCAAATCTTCAAACGTGGGTACTCACCCACGAATCAGCTGAATGGCAGCCAGCACCCTGCTATCCGAAAGAAATCAAACCCAGCATATTTAAACTTACTAACCAGTAACTTCTGTTGTGTTTAAAGACAGCAGAGGGGTGCAGGTTTTTGTGTTTTGACACTGTTGCATGCAGTTTTTCAGTACAATTTTAAAGCCTGTCCCCCAGATCTATCCCAGTTCAAACTCCTTTTCTTAAAAGGAGGATTTTCAATATACTCCCTTATAATTTAAATGTGGAAAGTTTTGTATATTTTTTCTTCTCCTTTGTCCACTTTTCCAAGTGGATCTCAGCTGTGCTGTCTTAACTCTCAGTCCCTTAGGATGGGAGAGACAGCAGATGGGGTTAGGGCAGAGGGCTGATGCTTCTGACAGCAAACGGCCTGGTTGTTGAGTGGAAGCTGTGAGCGTCAGGAAGCTCCTTTTCCCCAGAGAACCAACTAACCACTGAAGAAAGTTGAAAATGAGCCCTTTGAGAAACGCTATTAAAAGTAGTAAAAAATTGCAATTGTGCAGATGATGTGCTGCTGTGTGGTTATTCGGATGCTAATGAGTTTGACATTAGGGAACTGAAAGGGTTTACAGCTACTCCCTTATGTGATTTAGTTCCTTATTGGCACTCTCTGAGAAAATAAAGGAAAAATATATTGTTAATAAATACTTAACATGATAGAATTTTAGGAAAAATCTGCTAAGTTTTAGTCTTTAGAAAGAGCTTTGCTAACTATTATAGTTATTCCCAGAGATCTTTTGTTTTAGGTTAATGTGTTTTGAACAAAGAGGAAGAGGCAGGTAGAAGGCTTTGAGACTTCTTTTGTGGATTTTTTTGTGTTTTTTTATTTTGTTTTTTTATGAATGTTAAAATAGAATAACAGGAAAATAGAGCTTTGAGGATAAACAATGTCTCTTTCCAGCAACATATTGGCTAGAAAAATGCTTAAAAAAATCTTTTTGGTATTGGGATGTTTTGATGTTTTGTTCTGGGTTTTCTCCCTTCTTTATCATTTTGCATCTGTTGCCTGTTTAATTATTTGATAAAAGTGTACTTATTTTAATTAAAAGTTATTGATAGGGTAAAACTAACATCCTATCTATTGGGACATGGGCAGAAATCAGTCACTCAATAAACTCTAGCTTCCCTGAGAATCTGTTTAGAATGAACCTTTCCAATTTCAGAAATGTGACATTCCAATTTTTGCTGAAAAAGACATCATCAGATATCATTAAATGAATATTTAAAGTTCTGAAAGTTTATTTGCAAACTTTGTCATAATTGTAATATCTTCAATAAATAGATTTATTTTACTAAATATCCTGGATGATATGTGAAATGGACCTCTGAAGTTTCAATTGATAGGAAAATTTTAATATCTTTGACGCTGATGTCAGGAGTGATGCCAAAGTAAAGCTTGTCCTTAATAACTGCTCGTTGTGAGATTCTTCCAGTATGCAAGCGCCTATAACTGTAAATGTTAGAAGGGTTTGGGTATTTAGCACTTTTGAAAACAAGGATCTTAGTATTGTATACTCAGATGTAAACTTCTGCAGCTCTACTTTCCTCGCTGTTACTGTTGATTTAGCAGAAAGTCCCTCACAGAAAGGAGAGAAAATTGAGCATGGAGAAATGTCAAAGATTTCCTTAATTTGGCTTATGCTGAGAATGCTGTCAGCCTGCCAAACTTTAAACTTTAATGTTCAAAATCAGAAAAAATAAAACTGAGGGGTTTTCCTCTGTTTTCAAAATATTTCAGAATGCTTCTCATTTATTTTACATCATGTCCTGAGCAATCCTACTCAGTCTAAGCGGTTCTGATGCAATTAAAACATTTGACTAAGGATTTCTACATACAGAAATGGTGAATTTTAGTCTATGCAAGACAAAAACGTTTCTTAAAGCAGGTCTATTTCATAAGCTATCAAAAAGAGCATGAATTATATAAAGAAACCACCATAAGAAAAGAAAAAAACGCTATTCTTTATGCCTTTAAGAAGCATCATTGATGCCTCTACACCCTATCTTTGTAAAACCGCTGAAGAAAATATTGCACCTGGATTATTTATCCATTTGATATAAGAGTGTCTTGTTTCATCTGTATTTTACTTAGAATAGCTGTTTTTTTGTTTTCTTTTGTTGTTTTTTTGTTGTTTGGTTGTTTGTTTGTCTGCTTTTTCCAGAGAATGAATTTGAGGATTATCTGTTAAATCAGACAAGGCATCTTGGGCTGTGTGACGAATTTGGTCCTTTGGAATCTGCACGTATTTTCACCTGGAAACACAAAAAGGTGGGACTATTTATTTGCAAAAATTAATTTGAGTCAAAATATAGATATATAGTAGTACTGGAATATTACGTGTTTTCATGTGTAATTTCTCATACAGTATGACTACTGTTCTTGCATAACATCTGCTGTTTTCAGAAGAAAAGTCTTTGATGTTCGGGTATAGTAGTATTAAACAGTTGCAAAGATGAAAATCTTCGTAAATACATAGAAATTCTAGTTTTTAAGTTTGTCAATTAAACTCTGTTAGCCATACATACTGTCAGTAACACAAGTATCTTTGAATCTATATGATTCAAGGAATGAGAATATATTTCATAATGCATTGCTAAAATATAGTCTTTGATGGATAACTTACTAGTGATTTTTTTACATATACGTGTATTATGCTTATTGGTTTTGTATTTTTTTAGCTGTATAGCAGTTGAGTGGGCTAACACTTCAGTGTACTTTAAAAGTTCTAAGTGTCAAAGCTTTTTTTTTAATATTGACTCTTCTTATATTAAATATATATAAAAAAAATGTAATATATAGTAGCACAGGAAATAGTGACAAGACCTTGAACTATATAAAAAATAATAATCCAGGAAGAAAAGCCTCCAGAAAGTAGCCTGGGTTGAGTTGTATTTCAGCATGGTATACCATATAATTTTTCTCTGAATTTAAAAAGCTAGCAGTTGCCCCTTAATTTCATAAAGCTGTGACTCTTCCCTCTAAAGCCTTGGTAAAGAAGACTAATAGAAATACTTGGCACACATTGGTTACCTAAGGGAATAATAGAACTATTTGCTGTAGTCGTTTGGCAAAAGGACATAAACATATGGCTTTGGTTTATATTCAGCGCTGCCAGTTGTGCAAAGTTGCATGGATGAAGTATACAACAGCAGTGACAACTCAGAAATCAGAAGTGAGAATCAAAATAAATCATCCTCATTACAAAGCTATTCAAGTTTGCCTCTGATTTAAGGCTTGTTTTGTCACTGCATATTTTCAAGTAGTGAATTCAATATAAAAAAATCTACTTCTCAAAAATATGTACACCATTCAATCACACTATAAAATGCCAAATTGTTGATGATTTATATCTGTTATAAACACGTGTTAAAGTTTGCATTTAGTAAATGTACTTATTTTAATTCCTATGAAATTCACAGAGCTGAACCAATTATTTCCATGTCATTCAACTTTTTCCTAGAGAAATCAGGCACAGCATCGAGCAAACTAAAGCAAAATTTTCAAAAATAAAGATGAGATGAATCCTTGGTTAAGAAGAATCAAAATCACAAAACAAGTCGTATTTTTAGTGGTAGTCTTTCAGAACACGTTTGTAAATATTTTTCCCTTTCTGGTCACCAACACATTATTTTTAAAAAAACAACAAAAGAAGAACAAGAAATTTATATTTGGATTCTGGATTATTTTTACTGCCAGAAATGAAAATTTATAACTTTGTCTAGAAGTTGCTATATGTGTTCTTGGCATTTCTTTCTCTTACCATACTTCTCACCATCAGCGTGAGATTAATACTTGATATTAAAAATGTTATCATAGTCTAGGAGAAAGGTTCAGTCAGCACACATATGCACAGACAACCAAATAGTACTCTATACTTGTGGACAGCCTATAAGAGACCTTGCTTTCAGGTTTTTTAAATTCTTTTTTTCTCTATGACTTTATTCTCCTTTTATGCAATAGAATCTTACATGAATTATTGAAAAGAAACATCAAAATATGAGTATCAAAACCACTGAAAAGGTTGCTCTGAGAGTATTATATATTGCAGGGAGAAGGACACGAATTGTCGTGTCACCTTGGGGCACAGTATAGCACAGTCCTGTTTGCTGTCCTTAGCAGTATCTGACTTCAATTTTGAAGTTTGTGGCTTGTGTTGGAGACCTGAGAATGGATTTGTGTCCTTTAAAAATCACAGAGGGTTTTTTTCTATCTGAGTTCTCTAGGCTTGTGACAGATATAGCTGTTGTCTCAATATTAACTGAAGTAGTTCACAAATTAAAAACAGTAAAGCTATTCACTTTCCAGACCTGTCAAAATCAGTTAAAGTTTGTCCTAGTGAAATGATTTCCCACACTCAATTTTGGAAACCCAGTGTAACTTTTAGTTAGAAAATCACGATGAAATGATAAAGCTTATACACTTTATCTCTAGATAAAATGGTGATTTCTTTACTTCTAGCTAGTTATGCAAAAGGAAACAGACTGACACTCCACCAGTGTGAAGCCCACTCCAGGAAAGTCGTGCTTGTATGAAGATTACAATGGAAATTACAAGTGCACAGCTCTTACATGAGCACTTTCCAGGAGATGCATTTCACTTTTACCTATGTCAGCAGCACTGGTTTCCCTAAGTCATAGTTTATCTCACAGTAATGTGCTGTAAAACTATCTTAGCAAGACAGTAGTGTCAATTTAGTTTCTGCAATTCAAATTTAAAAATGTGCAAGTAAACTGAAATAGTTGCCATTATTATTATTGTCATTTTTATAATTTATTGCACATGCCCTATTTTCAGCTGTTAGTCATATTCTTGGATCCTATTATAACATCAGTACATGCACATGTGCACAGACAGACTCCAGGCACACAAAAAACCAAACTCAGAGCCAAATCCTGATTCTCTCTCTCAGGGAAGTATTTCCAGGTGCTGCTCTCGAGTCTGTTAACTGCAGTGGGATGGTACAAACAAAAGAAGTACCATTTTGTTCCTGCAGCCAGGAACTCTGAAATAGTTTGCTCAGAAAGTATGATTGCTTCTATTCCACCAGTAAATTAATCTGGAGAAACATGAATACACTGTAGCAGCTAAATAGCAAATTATTACTGTTTCAGCCAAGCAGAATTTGTGGTATTCTCGGTGACTCCTGTCAGTTTCCTGCGATCTGGTTGTTGACTTATGCTTAAATCTCAACCAACATTGAAGGAAAAGATGAGGAAGGATCAGAATGAAATTCACAAAGTCAGACAGAGGGCATTCATAAACCTAGGGAGATTTGTTGGAATGTGTTTTCAGAAAACAATTCAACATCAATATCTTCCGTAAATTTTGAGATCACAGAAATGGAGTATAACTGAAGCAGCAAGCATTTATTTCTTAGCCTACTGCTTAATGATTTGGGACTGCAGAGCTGTATGCTTCTGTCCTTGTGTTTCTGACTGCGTATTTCCCACTAATTCCTTTAGAGCCCATTAGCTAGCTTCAACTAATTTTGAAAGGAAAATGCTTAGATGAGTTTAAAATCCATCAAATCAGAGAATCTAGCTATAAGACACAAAGATTAAGTGGACTTAATTCCACTACTCACTTGCCATTATTTTTGTTAAGCTTCCCTCAAAAAAATGGGACTATAACTCCAATAAAATTTTGCTGGCACACATTTTATTATCCCCATGGTCTTGATGTCTAAAAAAATTAGTGGTGAGATACCGTGTGAGGATTTTATGCAGACATGACCATTCTATTTACCCCTTATGGATTCTTGACTGAAGACAACATATGTAGTGGGAAGGAGGGTGACCATTGCCCAGCTGTGACAGCATGAAGCACCTTCCAGAATCCATCCAACCTTTACCGTACACAACAGTAATTATATATGTTTCAAATTAACACCTTCATAATGGTTACCTCTAGAAATGTTGGCTAGAATTTCTCAGAATTTAATCCTTTTGTTGTTTCATGGGTGATTTGAAAGTTTGAATGCTTCTTGCTGACCATTCTTTGCTGTAATTTCACATAAAATTATCATTATGTAGGTGAAAACCAGAAGTGAGACACTTTGTTCACTTTGTATCAGTATCAGGAGCTACCAAACTCCAGAGATATTACATTTAAATTTTGAGCAAGAGAGGTTTTCTTTGCTGACATAGTTAAGAGATTTCCATTTTATTCAGTTGCTTTTGTATTTCAATTTAATGCACAGGACTCTTTTGTAAGTTAAGGAGCTTTTTATGCAACACATACATGATGATGATTTTGTTATATGTATGCACCAGGCTAAACTGTCCTATAAATTTTGAGTTTGAGTTGATAAAAACATATCTCACCGTTTGAAACTTTTACAAGGAAAGAAAATCAATTGAAAAATCACCTGCATTGATCTTATCATTGGTTTTCAATCTTTGTGCAGTTTTTAAATATTCATCACAATGCAACCTGCTGTTTAGACCAAAATAACTGCTGTTCAGTAGAAGCAGTGGACACTTTTTGTTTCATAATTAAAAGAGCAGCACTGTGATTGGTGTGGTATTTATTATGAAATGATGACAAAGGAGTACCAGTGGTTTTAATAGTTTTAGCTTACAGGAGCTGTTGTTAATTTTGTCTGTAGAGTTGCAGGTGAAATAATGCACAGTGGATAAATAGTCTATATTGGTTTAACTGAACATAATATATAGTGTGTTCTGGAGTTGTTTGTCTCAATAGACTATAGTAATCAAAAGTAATGAACCTATTATGTGCAGGACCTTGGAGAGCATAGAATGGCAGTAAAAGTGTGGCACATAAAAGGTTTATTAAAGGAAATTAAAGTCCATCATTGCCACACCTGCTCCCCTATTATAAGTCTATGGCAGGTCAGTGCCTTCAATCACAACTCAACATCACAGAACAGAGCCATATTTCCCATTACCATTGCAGTCACATTGCGAAAACTCATTCTCCAGGTTTTAAGGATAGTAACAAGTAAAGGCTGCCACCAGCCCCACTACATAAACAGAAGCTCCTCATGTTTTCCCTGATAATAATCAATATCAGATGTAAATTTAAACAGAGAAAAGATATCATTGTCTGTCTTTGATGCGTATTCCCATCAATTTATATTTTCATTTCAGACATCACTAATCTGTGCTCTAGAATTACACTCCTTCAAGTCCATGAATACCCTTTTCAAATGTTTTCTTTCTCTCCTGCAAATAGGTATTTTGATTCCAATAGCTGCCTATAGTGTTCAAACAAATATAAAAACAAATAAACCTCAGGAAATTAGAAAATGATTTTTGTTCCCTAGAAAGGCTAACTTTAGTCTTTTTATTTCTCAGGTCAATTTTGTCATATTCTACAGTGTTCTTTCAGACAAGACCTTCAAAACATCTCCGTTGTCTGAATCATATAGGGCAAAAAATAAAGCATATTCAGATCTTCAGACTCTGTAAAC
Organism: Origma solitaria; assembly: GCA_013397895.1. Classification (NCBI taxonomy): domain Eukaryota; kingdom Metazoa; phylum Chordata; class Aves; order Passeriformes; family Acanthizidae; genus Origma; species Origma solitaria. The sequence continues at coordinate 559,366 of VZRL01006642.1, forward strand.
GGAAAAAGGCACAAGCAGGGCTTCTTGCATCTTCCCTCAGTTCAGTTCAGTTCAGCTGATCCTCAGAAAGGAAAAGTGAAATAATAAAAGACAAGGTCTTCTGTTGACATCAGTATTTATCTTGTGACATTTTGCAGGGAGAGATGCCAGGCAACTTCTTGTATCCACATCTTCCTATCACCCAACACAGTTTTATAAATCAGACGCAGATTGATCTGCAGAAGCCCATGGGAGCTGCTTTGTCTACAGTATATTTAATATTCACCATTTTACAAACAGGGAAACTGAGATTCAAGTCAAAGACGTAACAATGTTCTTTCAGAGACTGAAGAAAAATTCCACAGTTCCTAATATTTTGCCTGCACAAAAATTCCTGATGAGATAGTCTTCCTTACATAAATAATACTTTAAGAAAGAAGAGGAGTTTGTCTCCCTGGACATGGTCAAAATTGCTCTGTTGTACAATCTGCTATATGTCACTGCAGTTCTCCACACCAGAATGTGAAATCTTAATCCCTTTGAATTTCAGGGGTTTGCAATAAAATCCATGGATTGAAAGCCTGCCCCTACAATTATGTATCTGGGCTACATCCAAGGCCAGAAGGTGCATATTTCCAGTTTGAGTTTAGATGTAGCCAGAAGTGTATTGAGAACAGCTGATCTTGAAAGAACTCTTTTATTTCAGTTAGAAAACTTATGACAACAGCTGACTTCTGGGGGACCCTGGGCTTTTTGATTGTTTTGGGTTTGCTTCTTTTTTATGTAAAATACGAATCTGAACACTACATTCTCCTGAAAAAATCTCCTATAAATCCATAACTCATTGTCTCTTTAAACAAAACTTCTTAAAGAAGTAAAGAGGTGAAGTATTTCAAAGCTGTATATGTGTAGTTATGCATTGTCAAGAAAGAAGGTTTCACGTTTTAAGGATGGAGTTGTCAGAATTGCAGACTCCAGCACATCTATAGAGCTATGCTTCAGTTACAATAAAAATGCAGTGCTCCTGTAGGCACAGCAGCTTTCTGGGACCCTTTTTTCAGGAGGTGGATGCTGAAAGCAGCACTCACGCAGCATTACTCTTTCTAACCTTAAGTCATCAGCTAACACCTGTAGACCTTGTCATTAAACCCTACAGAGTCACTCATAACCATCACTTTATTAAACAAATTTGTATCATTAAAGGTATCTCCTAGGTATTTACTAGATATTCACAGATGGCTTTTTATCTCTTTGACAAGATTAATAAGGCATGATTATTCTTTTTTTTCTATTACTGTCTAGCCTTTGGAAATGTGGAAAAAAAAGCATCAGAGTATTTTTTTTTCTCAATGGCAAAAGGTATGAATTAAAGACCTTGTGTTAATATTACAGATGGATGCAGATGGGGAAAATAAAAAGCTGCGCACACGCTCCAAAGGAACCAAGGGTGAGTTAGCAAGCACGCTCCCCGACCCTGTGCCCAGAACACCATGAAATACCACAGCTCCTGTTCACAGTCCTTGATGTGCAGTAAGAGACTCTGTAGCTTCCTTAGGGCTGCTTTTTTAATCAAGGCAGGACACAGACTGCTGGCATTAAGAGGCACAATGTTATTAGCTATGGTATAAAGAAAAGACAAAAAATCTGCTGTATGCTATTTTCTGTGAGTTATTTTTCAAAGAAAATAAAAAAATTATGCAAAAAAAAAGAAAAAAAGAAAAAAAGAAAAAACATTTTTCCACAGTGAGTAGGCCTGACAATATTGAATGGATGCTTTAAAAACAATATATCAAAACTTTTTCTTTGCTACCTGAATGTTTTTCTGTCTATTGCTATTAATTACCTGGAAATTAGTAGTGTAAATGGTCCAGAAGTAAATTTTCTTTAATCAAAAGGTGCAGGTGTCCGTGGCATTAGAGAATCTCATGCTTTTTTTTAAGTATCGGTGCTCATGTTTCATTTGCAAAGTTATGACATAGTTGTATTTCCCAGATATTACTCTCTTTTTGTAAGGAACAGATGGAAATGCAGTAGTGAGAGATAAACAGGCCCTTAATGATCTCAACATCTGGAGAACATGATTGACTAGCAATACAGGCCTTCCAGGAAAATAACTTTTTATTTTAATTCATAACACTTTTTGTGACTCTTGATAACAAGTGAAAAATGGATATACTTAAAAATAAATGTCGAAGTTTTGCCTACCCTGTGAGCATTTTTGCTTATGACTATTTTCAGAAGCACAAAGCACCCATCCTTCACTCTGATTTTAATGAGAATTGTGCACTCTCAGGATTGTGCAAAACAGACTACTTCGATTCGTTGTCACAACTCATTAGTTTGGATTGTTAAAATTGTGCCTTCAGGTTCAAGTTGTGGTCAGAATGAAAAATTAAAGAGTAGTTTGGCTTACTTCTCTATTTTCAAATGATCAAAGGGGCAAAAAGTGCTAGACTTCACTTAGGGAAAGGCAGAGGAAGAGCATTGAAGCACTACAGACTGATTGCAGACAAGGGGATAAATACAGACAAACCTTTCTAAAAAACATAATCGTTATCATATCAAAACTTTGATGTAACCCTCAGCAAAATTCTCTGAAATTAATATAAAACTCATATATATTGGAAAAGCACCAGAACACAGAACTTGGAAAGTTGCTGAATAGGGAAGTTTTTCACACCTCAGCATTAGGGCACATCTTCTCTGTTGGTCAGGACTGTGAGTTAGAACAGTTTGGCTGGCATAGCAAACCTTAGTTGTAGTTAATAGGGGTTTCATAACCTTTCACTCAAAAGGCTAATAACACAGTTTTAAAGCTTATGAGTTTTATTCCTCCATGTTTTTATGCACGTGCATACGCTCTTTTAGGAATTAATATATCAAGAACATTTTCCCATAAGTGGAAACAATGAAAGTTGCCTCTGCAATATGAGTAATCCTTAGAGACACCTGTTGGCCTTGTCAATATGTTGTTTACTCTTGTGTGGGCAGGAATTTGTAAACGCCAACCCTTGCAATTCCCAAACTGGTTTTAAATTCTGAAAAATAAGAGATCTTTCATTCTATTTTCAGTGAAAAAAAGGTTCTTTACTTTTATTTTTTAATTTTTATTTTTCTTATTGTTCCACAGAACATCATACTCCAGGTTTCATGCATCCTAAAATAGCTGTGAGAATTACACGTTCTTTTAACATTTGTCACTAGTAGCTACAATCCTGTGGTTAGCATGAAATAACCACCTGTGTTTTGATAGCCACTCCTCTGTCATTACAGATAGGCAGGTGCAAAGTTACAGAAAGCGCAGGTCTAGAAGTGTAAACTAATTAATTCTTTCCTGCTTTTATTAACAGTTCAAGTGGACTCTATAGCTCAAGAGCTCAGGTAAGAACTCATGTTGTTTATTTTGTGAGTTTTATTTTCTTATTATATGGACAAATTTATACCACTGCTATTGCTATAAAATAAATAATCAAGTAAATGTATTTTGTAAAGCTTTAGCACAGATGTGGAAAAGGGTAATTTATGCAGATTTACTTTTTAGATACACCAAAAATTAAAGCAAAATATTAGCAATAATTATGCAAGCATAATCAAAATAACATGAAGTGGGAAAGATTCTGTATGTTGTCTTTATCTTCAGCCTGTGTCAGGGCACACAACAAAATAATTTCTGGTGAATCTTCAGATCTTTGGTCTTCTTTTTCCTGTAATATATATTATGGTACTTCAATATCTGAACATTCTAGGAGATATTAATATATTTTACTAGATGGCTTTTATAAAACTGCTCTGTATACTACTGTAACTTCTAAATGCACTAATGGTTCATTCTTCCTTAAATATTTGTTGAGGATTCATAGTTTATGGAAGTAGCAGGGAGTATTTCTGAAACTTGCATAAAGAATGGCAGTCCATTCAAAGCCACAAACTACACAAGACTATTTCAGACTGCAAATATTCTAGCAAAATTTCAACATTACTACATTAATCTGTCTATGTGTGCAACAACTCCTAATAACTGATCCAAAAGCTTAGATTAAATTCTGGAAAGACTGGCAGATTATTCAGTACCAAGTCTTCAAGAAGGAAAATATTTACAGGTAGCTGCAAATTCCTGGGATTATTAATCAGAATTACATCTCACTACAGCTTCAGTGTAGATACTGAAAACATTTTTGCAGAAAGATCTTTAGATTTTTTGTAAATTAACTTATTTTCCCTACACTCACTTTTCATCACGTTACTGAGATGCTTGCTTAATCATAGCTAGCATCCGAAATACGTGCTTGTGGGCTTATCCATCTAGGGAACAGAAACATCATCACGTGATTTATTTGATCAACCGAAATGCTCCAGTCTTTTAAGATAGGACATGAAACATTTACAGGAAGTTATTTGCAATGAAGACACACAATATTTTAAGGTTTTGTTTTATAATAAAAGTGAGGAAATTATAAGCTTCTTATAGCTCTTCCATGAACAGAAGTGTAGGCTAACTTTTTGGATAAATTATTCATGGTGAGTCACTCATTCAGTTCTACTGTGAATCTCATTTTTCTGTATGGCTTCAGTTTCCTGAGATTTAGTGCTTCTCCTTTTTTCCTCTGTGCATTGCTAATTTATGCACCAGAAGGATGCATTAATCCGAAGAGGCAGTCATCCAAAAATGGGGATGGTCCATGTGTTCCTAAGAGAGAAATGTTTGAAAAATAGAGGATGTGCAAGTTTCTGCAACATCAGGGAAGCTGTGATTTATGTATTATCAATTGCTATAGTTTTTCTCAAGCAACTTTATTTTTCCCTGTGAAATACATGCTGTCTTAGGAGCTACTGTGTAGCAGATCACTCTGTCAGAGATCTGGACTACCTCCATAAGGAAACATTGGTGAAAAACAGTGAGCTAAACAGCATATGAAGGCATGACCCAGTCCTTAACTTGGTATTTATTATTTCTGCTGTGACAAATTCCACATCAGATATCTCCACAGTCAAGTGACTTTAGTGGCATACAGGTCAGGTATGGATCTTTTATGGATCTATTTTTCCATGAAAAAGTAGAGGGAGAGAGGCAGGGACTGCTTTATGGAAATGCAGCCTCCGGACTGCATTCCTGTTAGTCATACCCATATTATTGTGGGAAAACTATGGAACATTCCTCAAGAATTAAAGACTGAAATAGTCTATTGTGTTCCCTGGATACAGATATTGGAACTACTGTCATTTCTTACCAAGGTTCTAAATGCTGTGTTGGCTGAGAAATTTAAATCCATGCTTAATTAATTTCCCCTTTTCCCCTGGCTTATCCTATCTGACAAAGCACTTTGCACTCCTTATTGAGTTTCTGTTACGAAGTGCCTTGGGATACTTCTAACATGAAAAGCACTACATAAGCTTACATGCTCATTTTGTATTATTATTAATTTCATAACATTGATTGGTTCTAGAGCATTTGTTATCCTTTTCTTATTCTGTAACTTGTGTTTCACAAAAGTAGAGAATAAAATAAATGAAAAGCAAAACAAAGAGTTTCAATCACCAATTAGATTCAATAAAGCATGAAAATTTCTCTCTTCTAAATTTCAGGCGCCGAAATCTTGCTCAATAAAATTCAATGCCAAAAAAGTCTCGATTTCAAGAAAGCCAAGATTTCACTAGGAAGTCTTGCTAGTGTTGTTGTTATCATCCATCTTCTGAAAAACAGGACCACCTTTCTGCAGAAAAAGTATATTTTTAAAAAAAAAAATTATTTTAAGGGGCAAGCTGGCTTTTTATTTATTTATTTTTGCTTAGTAAAATAACTAAAAATTCTCTTGCACTGCACTGAGTTTTCAGAGGACAGTACTATTCTTCCAGATACTCACCAGATATACACAACTATTTATGTGTCAAACTTGCACTGATTTCATAAATATCTGCCCTAATGAATCCCAGCTTTCAGTATAACATAATTTTATTTACACATGAATACCATTAACATTGCTGTGTTATTAGTTCAAATTTATTGACTATATCTACTGTATGTGCTGTAGTGCTGAAGCATAGTATGCTAAACTTACTAAGTCCTTCAGAGCAGAACTGTTTCACCTTGAAGTCTAAGTTATTTCCTTATTAACAATGTGAATTAATTTTTCATGTAGTGCTGTGATTTTTTCATGGGTAGATAAACTACCTTAAGAAAAGATGAGTCTTTTTATCACAAGCTGAACATTGCAAACAACAGTGTGTGGTAGAAGCGAGTGCTGGAGCTGGGAGTTCTCTATCCCATACATTCAAGTTTGAATCTGACACCTTTTGGGCACAGAGTGTCTGCTGTATCCATTTTCTGTAAGAAGCAGAATGAAGAGGTCTTCTCTTAGATGATTTTGTCATGGACCACTGAAAGGACTAGGACCTTCAGCTGTGTTCAGGATTAGAATGGAAACCAAAGGAAAATGAGGAATATTGGAGTGATGTATTCTCATTACTGTGTTTTATTTAACAGATGGGATACAGTACAATGAACCATCTGTAGGTTATGGAGTGGCATCTGGGTCAGACCAAGGAAGAGCAAATTGGATTGATCCAAGCATAGGATTGCAAAAGCATAGATCAGTTTGGCTAAATCCATATCTGAATAGAAAGGGTACCTTTTCTGAGTTAGATACAGGTGAAACCAAGTGTTTTGGGCTTCCGTCACAGATGATTAATGAAGACTCCACAAGGTATTTCTGTTTCAGCTTATGGAGAATAGCATTGCTCTTTGGCGGGAATAGTAACACTTCCTCTTATTTCTGCACTTCTTCAAAAGTAAAGAAAATTACTTTTTTTATCTGAAACTCTTGTTCCAGAAGTTATGAGACATTTTAGATATTTGGAGAAGTTGAATTGTTCAGTGTGAATGTACAGAGTTATGAGTATCTTGAATACTTTAGCAGAGAGAGGAGTAACAGAGCAGAGCTGTCTGGATGTCTCCTTGTTAGAAGTAACTGGACACTTCACCCTTTGCCTGCTGTCTCTTGATTAGGAGGGTGAGAAACCAGCAAAGCAACCCTGCAAGCAATGGAACTGAAGTATTTCAGAAAGTCCATATTACTAAAATGTATTCCTTAATTTTACCTGTAATGTTGTAAGAGGTGTATCAATATATTGTTGCATACAAGTATATGATAACATACTGAAAAACATTAAACAGAAGCAGTTATTCCTTATTCTGCATTGCTGAATATTTTGCTGGTTTCCTGTAAGAACTAGTAAATTATATACATGCAATTATATCTGAACTCTAAGACAGTAATAGAATGAAGATAGAGTTTGGTAGATAGAAGATAATTTGACCACTCAGGAAAAGTTCATGGCATGAAAGAAAATGACTGTGCATGCCTAGACTGCATTTAGGAAGGAATGTTTCACTGGCAACACTTTTTCAGAACTTCATAAAGTAAGCAGATTTTTAAGAAGTATTTGTACGAAAAGAAAGCAGTAGTATTGCAGATGACTGGAAAAGGAGGTGAAAGCAATACCTAGATGATGGAAGAAGTGAGAACATGAAGCAAAATCACATAAACAGACTCCAAGGTGTTCCTCAGAAAGAACTGAGATTATGGTTGATTTGTGTAGCTATCACCTTCACAGTACTGTTATCCCACAGCACTGCTTAGAAATGAGACAGAGGCTGACAAAGCTGTTTGTTCCTAACCTGCATCTGGAAAAACTGCCAGGTTTGTCCTTTGAGCTTGGCTTCTGTTTCCACAGGAGTTGGTCATAGACTGATTTTCCGGAAACTGCTGTGGAAAAGCACGTTTGTCATAATCCTGTATAAGCACATTTGGAACAGAAACTGAGGTGGACTCTTGCATTTCCTGGTGTCTCATCTGTCTCCCACTGGCAGAAAGTGTGGGACCCTCGCAGTCCTTAATGCGCTTTGCTGAAACAAATTGTGTCTCTGAATTCAGACTTGGTCGTAAATGCTAAATGAAGATGGTCAATAGTTATAGCTACTGCCAGACATGTCTGAGCTTCACAAAAAGTCCTTTTTTGCAATTGAAGATTGGACATTGACAGCACACACTCCCAGCTCTCCTCCCCAGTGATGGTAACTGACTGGGACAGAGCTGTGCCACCTTTGCATTTACATATTTCTCCATGGCATATTGGATTAAGCATTACACCTGAGACAAAGATCTGTACCATGCTGTTTCTATTGATAACTTATCTTCAATTAAACACTGGGTATTAATCTTGAGAGTAGCTATTCCCAAGATCTGTTAACAGAATGAGTTAAGAGAATCTACTTCTTGCTCTTTAGCTTAGAAAAGGAACTTACTCCCTGCCCCTAGCCATTGTAGAAATTGAAATGGTTATGGGGTGCTGAAAATATTAACCTCTGTCCTTACTTCATGATTTCTGGTACAGGCAAGTCTGTAATTATTATGAATCATACTTTCTTAAATTCCCATTAAACCTTGCTCCTTTACTATTCCTTTGTGACAACACCATTAGGTTCCTAAGGAACTTTATCTGGCATGCTAGACCTTACTCTCCTCAAAGAACTGTTGAAATCCATGTTTTGCATTAAGGAAAAATGGTTTTGTAGTCAATGTTTGAGAAAACATTGAACAGTCAAACACAAAGAAACACTGAACAATCCCCATGTGGTGCTGTTTACTGCCAGGTACAGGTAAATATATAGTCACAGTATATTGTCACAGTCATAGTAATGACAGAGAATAATATCAGAATTCTCCTTATCCTGTATATCAACTATTCTCATCACAGTTAGAAAACCCAAGCATTAATGAAAACTGTGATGGCAATCAATTTTATAATCTGTCATATCTAAGTTCCTCCCTTTCCTCCTTCACCTCCCAGTTGCCATCAAACTGCAGAATCTACAGTGCAGTCATTCCTTCTTCCGTTCACACTGCTTCTCCATCTCGTTTCTTTTCCTCCTCTCCTTTTCCTAGAGTCTGGATGAGTTGATGGACCTCAAGCTTTTTGACTTCTCTGTAGTACCGTGTGCTTTCATAATCCAGAGCCTAGTTGTTCTTTCAGTACTGTTAAACCAGTAACCAAGAAAACAGTAAGCAACAAACAAATGCAGAAAGAAATTAAAAATTCAAACATTTTCTACTTCAGGTTTTCTTCTTCTATCATTCATGTGAGTGAGTTAAGCCTTGAATAAATTGTTTGGAAGTTGTGTACAGAGAAGATCAGATAATTTCTTTTATTAAAATGTCACTTTTTGAATGTAAAGTAATAAGGTAATAAGAACCTCCACTCTGTTGCAATAAATTATAACACAATTCTGGGTGACCACAAGTAATGACTTTTAACATTTTGCAGGTAACCATGGGGTTTACAGTTATTTGAATTAAGTATTCAGTGAACTGTTCTGAATAACCATGAAGATGGTTGAAATAAGAACTGTATCTCATAATCCTTTTGAGACAACTGTGGTTGGAGCTGTTAATTATGATTAATAATTTGCTTAATTCCTGTACATGTTCAGACCTTTTGATCTATGTACTGTGACCTCTACCTTTTCTTCCTACATTTATTTAGAGCTCTTAAAGATTCTGTTTCATGTTCAGATTTCCATTTTAGTTTGCTTTAGTTGATACTTTATGTGCATTTGCTTTATAGATGACTTTTATAGCTCTCTTTAACAAAAATTGCGTTAGATATATTTCTAGCATATTATAGGCCTCCTTTGATGTCTACTATGTTCATTTCTAGCCAAATCCACAGTCTCAGTGTCTCTTTTCTCTGTTATTATATTTGATTGTGGTTTTACATTTTTTTTACTTAAAGTTTCCATTTAATATTAAAAAGGGTAATTATAATTTAGTTTCAATTTATGTTTTTCTGTAAGAGTGTTTTAAAAAATATGTGCCAAATTCACATTACTGTTGTTACTAGATTGAGATAGTTATTTTCAGGTTTTTTCTACCTGAAAACTAGTTGCATCTGAGAATACACCCTGCCTTGAACTAAAAGTTTTACGCTATTTAATATATTACATGATTTGTTGTCTTCCCCGTCACAATTGCCGTACTTATCAGCACATAGTAAATATTATACAACCAAACCTACACAGAAATTTAGGTTTGCAGATGCCTTCATGCCTTCTGCTGCATGACAGAATGCATCAGAACATTATAGCCCCAAATGTGTGTTTCCTCTTATGTAGACCTCTACAGAGATCTTTTCTCTGTAGATGACCGCAAACCACATAGAAATGGAAATGCCAACCCATAACTTCTGCCTCAGACATATCAATCATGAGTTAAATATTATGGCTAGCTGAATTGCTGCCTCTGACTGATGTCAAGGGTGGATTCAGCCAAGCACAAGTGCGCAGAAACAGACTGTGTACAGCCTGGAGATAGCAAGGAAAGGGAAAGAATGCAGCCATGGGACCTCCTGCTACATTGCAGGGAGGTACTGGCTCCTGACAATGAATTGCTTACAGTTCCATTGTCTGTTGGCAAAAAAGCCCCACAAAGCTTATCGCCTTTACGTCTTCTTTAACCAGACTGTAGTTACCAATATGCTTTTTATTTAAGCATTTACTGGTGCTAGCAGGCTGACCACTCATGTGCAAGGCTTTCTGGATGCAAAGGTTGTGTGGATGATCTGTAGATTTGCCTAGAAACTTAATCCATTCTAAGCCAAATTCTTGGCCTGGGTCCCACTGGAATTTATTGACCTACTGAACCTGGACAGATTGAGTGAGTAAATGAAAAAGAGGCTAGGGAGGCTGGATTTGGCCCAGATCTTGGGCATTCATTCATATTACTGAATTTAAGAACTTCTTGAGCTCCACACAATAAAAACTAAGTTTTCTCTAAACTGGTTTTCACTAAAAATAGCTCGCCTGTTAGAAAAGGGTCCAACCATACAACTTTAACTGTGCAGAGTTCTTGATTTATGAGCTGTAGAATGACACTGTGAAGAAGTCATCCATTTCATTGACATTGTATTTCAATTTGAGGGTTTATATTTAATATTTTTGTAAGATCTGAATATCCTTGTGATTCTACAAGATTGTTAAGTAAAAACAAAAAACCAGAGAAGTTAAATCTCTGCTGTTCTCCTCTGAGTTGCTTTTCCTTTGTGGAGAATCCTGTAAAAATCATAAAACAGAGTTTGATAAAAAATAAAAATACATTTACAGAGAAAAATAAAAAGCCATTCCATGAGCCTGTTGCAGTCTGAAATTGTTGTCTGCAGAGGCATGAGCTTGAGGCATAGGTAAATTTCACCATAACTGCATCTTTTTTCCTCTGTTACTGCTGACTTACCATTGCTCCACTCTTTTTACGTGCTTCTTTGCATTTGCTCAATCATTTCACAGTCCAGTTGTTCTTTTTGGTCAGGTGGCCTGTAACACTCAGTTTACTGCCTGAAACATCTCCAAGCTCAGTACATAATGACTCCACACCATTACCCATTTCTCCCCAGCCTCTTCTTATGGGGTCTAATAAATCCTCTTTCACCAGCAAGGCTATGACAGTTCCTTTGCATTTCTTATATGTCTTTTCAAATAAAAGATATATTTTAATATCTTGCTCCAGCCAGCTTTCAGTTATGATACCATGTTTTCTCCACATTATCTGTCCAGTTCTGTTCCTTTCTTCCTAGCTAAACCTTCTATTTGTATATGTAGAAGACATTTCAACATCCCCAAGTTACTGCTCTTATTGCTCTGTATTAGTGTTCATAAATATAAATTTCCCTTTTATCTTTTCTCATCTGTATTTCATGTCCATTCCTTTCATCTTGGTCCAGCTCTTGACTGAACTTCTCACAACTCTGGCATTTTAGAAAAAAGCATTGCACATGTATGGCAATAAACTTCTGTAGTTTTAGAACGTCCTTTAACCCTGGAATGGTACTTTAATCCTGGAATGGTTCCAGGGCACAGGAACAGCCTCTGTCCCTTTCATAGATACAACTTGTAAGCCAAATGTATGAATTACAAAGGGATGGCATGATTTTTTTTATGTTGTGTGTGTCATTTGAAAATGAGGGTCAGATTTCCTTTAATTATCATTGGAATAAGCCCTCCAAGTTCTAAGCTTTATTACAACCAATTCTCTCAGTCCAAAAGAAGAGCAATTTTTTTCAACACTTTTTATTGTTTTATATTCTTACCATTTAAATGATTTAAAATGTTGATGGAAGAAAATTATTTTTACCTGATGAATTCTTTCACAAATGTATTTTTGAGGAATTTCCAGCTGGAATTCTTTTTCAGATTTTTTCATCTCCTAATCCGAATCAGTGACATACAACACACTCATTTACGGCGTACAAATGTAATAAATTATCTAGAAATCCTGTAGCTTGCTTAATTCTATAAAATAGAAGAAACTATTAATGCCAATAACTCTGGCTCCAGATAAACAATTAGGGCAAATACATGTTTAAATTCTTGTCAGAGATGAGAACTCAGTGGTCCTTTCCAGAAACAGCCTTCAAAATTTCATCTGTAAAATCTCATATCAGAGTTTAAAAATGTCCTTCTTTAATATTTTCACATAAAGTCTTAAGTTTTCATTTGCATAATGTTTGGATATTTTTGACAATTGTAAAAACTATTTTAAATAGCTAGAAAGAAAACTTGTTTTCTGATTTAACTTGGTCTTAAACTGATAATGAATTTTAGCCCAACCCCTGATGGCAATTTTCTCAGCTGCCAGTCACAGTCTTACTCCTCAAAGTTCATCAGGTAGTTGGTGTGTTACTACCTATAACTTGCAAATCAAACAGTTGTTCCTGCACATGTGCAATTTTCCATCACCTGGCAGTTTACAAATCTTACTTTAACTTATTTTAAGTAGGTGGAATAGGGATTTCTTTTATCTCTGCTCCAGCATATTCCACTATTCAGGGATAAGTTCAAGGACATACAGAACATCCGTAAGCATAGTTTCATATCCAGCTGAGCAGAAAAATGTTTGGAATTGGAAAATTCATTGCAGAATGGAACATCAGAATACAGTGCTGTAGAAATCCTAACATAATGAATTAACCTGTTTATTAATCTGCACAGCAGACAAGATAGGAGGCACTGAAAAACAGATCCTTCTGAGACTGAGAGTTGAAGGGTACACAAATGGGTTGAAGTCATTACAGGCTTTTCTTGAACTGCCATTCTCACTAATGAAAATCATCTCATCAAGTATCTGTCTTAAAAAATATGAAAGGGATTAGTCAAGAAATCCTTTATTAGACAAGTGATTTTTTTTATGTGCTTTGAGACAATTTGCTTTGTTTTGCATCCAGCATCTATAAGGATTTTGGAGTGGGATAAAGTAAGCAGAATTACTGTTTAGCTGCCATTTTTCCAAGTGTATATAAGTGTAAATTTTACATTCCAGTGTCCATGATCCAAAGTGATGCATTTTACTTTCTTTTAGAAAACTTGCAAATACATATATATACACACACATATATAATCTGAGACAAGTCTATGTGTTTTTGAAATCACTTCTATCTAGTTTCCTGAATCTAGAATTCAGTTTTGTAAACAGTCACATTTTATGAATTCTTTCATATTCATTAAGTAATTTCATGGCATTGAAAAGACTAGCCTAGTCACTGGCTGTGGAAAAATTCTGGCAGACCTGACTGATACTGTGGATTTTCAGACTTTCTATGGGGATTCTAACTTCTTGAGACTCTTAATAACATCTTTCTGTCTGTTACTCCTTCTAGAGCTACCTGAGCTGACAACACTATCACTCTCACTGAGCTATAAAATTTACATACACTCTCCACAAACAATGAGAGTTAATTAAGAAAGCAGAACATTAATCTGTTTTAACCTGAAGACAAACCACTGAGTCATAGTAACACTGCATCTTCCTTCCCAACCTCTGTTGTTCATCTGAAGGTACTGTAATTAACAGTAACACCCATTTGAGTTTTCAATTGCAGTGATGAGACTACAACACTCTTTTTCAAACTCTGACATTCCAGCTCCTCTCATGAACTTCTGGCATTCATGGTTGATGTAAATTATATCAGCAATGTAATTTGAACTTGATGCAATCCATCCTAGGAGCAGATCATCCCCTTTCTGTATCCAGTGCTAGTAAATTTTCCTGATCATCATCAGTTTATGAGGAATTCAAGATTTTTCTGTGATTTTAGATGAGATATTTTCACATCTGCAACCTAAACCCTAGGGAACCATTGTGTTAGAGTTAGACAAAACCCAGTTCATCTGTGTTTTAGAGAACAAACTGATATAAAAGAGGACTAAGATGGGCAGATATTCAGGATTTATCTTCCTCTTAGGTGCTTCTGATGCTTAAAATTCTATGAAGAAAGCCCAGTCATGACAGACACTTGTATGTTACTTCATGTATGCTTCATCTTTGAGTGGCAAGTGTCCCTGAATTTTCAAATACTAACTCTTCCCTCCTGTAAGGGAAACATAGTATTTGACTACATTGTCCTAAGCCATCTGAAATTTGGGGAAAAAACTGATCAAGGTCTAAAGCATCTGTCAATGTCTTTAACCACAATATTATTTATAAGTTAGACTAACCTTCTCCTTGTAACTACTAGTGTGAAGTTAAATGCTTTTGCACATCAGAAGATGGTGTCTCCTTTAATTGCAATTCAATAGTTACACAGTCAAAATCCAATTCAGGTTAAGGATTTAAAATTATTTTCTCCACAACTAAATGTTTCACTAATTTTTCTTCCACAAACTCACATAACGAGTGGGATCCTTAAATAGCAGCTGAAAATAAATGTAAGTGCCTTGATATTCAAAGACATTTATTTTCTCTCTTGAATCTCAGAAGTGTACATGACATGTGGTGTGTTCTGGTCATCTTATTTTACATGGCATCCATTACAGGCATTAATAAACACCAGTTTTCAGGCTGAATGTACCCCTAGTTTTACCCACTATGGAAATTCCTTGCTCTGTTTTCATGCTTTGCCAACCTGCAGGCTGCTGTGAATAAGAAAAAAATCCCCAGAGATCCAGAAGTCTTGCCAGCAGATTAACTACAACAAATCCTTGCTGGCTACAAAGTGGTTAAAGGTCGGGTTGAAGGCTCGACAAACCCATCACTTAGATGAACCAATTTAAAAAAAAAAAAAAAAAAAAAAAAAATAAGAGCTTTATGTGTTTGGGGCTGCTTAAAACCTATCTCTTTATTCTGAGACATTGTTTTGTGGTGGAGATCCAATGCAAATGCACATTACTGCCTGTATACTACCAGTGTCTGCAAGATATGATCTGAAAAGAAACAAAGGAAAGAGAACGATCCATTAAATTCCCCCAAAATGAATTTAAGTATGAAATAGCTATGAAAGGTTTATCTTGTTTTTGGGTTTTTTTTCCAGTATATGCAGCCAGGTCTTAGATTTTAACCTCTTGACTCATACTATGATAATTGACACAAGACTGGCTTTGGTAGCTGAATCATTGACTAAAAAAAAAATAAATAAAAACTTTGTTCATTCTAGATAGTACAAGCATGATTTGTTACCCATAAAATTTAAGCACAGTTAAATTGCGAAAAGAAACCCCAACTATGTATTGGCTTTGGGTTCATAACAAATAGAGCTTCTCCTGTTTTATGAGCCTCAGATTACCAAATAACCTTGACAGCTGAATCAGTGTTCCATGACAACAAGCAGGCCATTGATAAATAGCAACAAAACTATTAGACATTGAATTTAAGAGATGAGTAATAGAGAAGCTAAATTATAGGTTTACCACTTGACAAAGTACAGCTTGACAAATCTGTGATAATCTACATGTGTGTCTATGTATAAATGCACATAAGGAAATGAGAGGAATAGAAACTTATAAAAACAAAGGTGAAATCAGCATGACATGAATGTTACAAAGGCATAAATATATTCTTTTCATAGTACTTAAATTCCCATTTTCCATTATCAAATCCTTAACAAAGCATGCGCAAATAATTGAAAAAGCTGCCACTTGTGAAGTTTTCTCCTGGTTTTACTTAAATTTTTAATTTTGAGCACTGTAAGGTAGAAAAGGAGAGGAATTTCTAATATGTGACAGAACTTTAAACTGGTTCCTGCAAAATAATAGATTCCAATTAAAGCTTAAGACCAGCAGTTTAAAGAGCCACAAGGAAAAACAAGAGCTGAAATTCTCTTCCTGGAGTATGGAGAGAAATTTGAACTTTCTAGGAAGTAAGTGAGAACTACATTGGTCAACTTCCTGTTAGCAGAGTGGCGTCAGGAAGGATTTTACTAAAATGTGATCTGTAGACGAAATCTGGATGAGTGGCCGCTTATGTACAGAAAAAAGATACAATAAGGACAAGCTAATGCAATCAGTTTTTCATAGAGGAGAAACTTTCTAACATGACCAATGTGCTCCCAGGAAGATCTGTAAGCCTCCTGTCCTGACTTTGATGCAGCAGCTTTTGATTTACTGCTGTAAACCCTGGTGGTTTCATCTACATGGTGGGATTCTTGTGCTCTCACTTCCAGGGCGGATCTGCAGGTGGCAGGTGGCAGCAGCACTCTCACACTGGTCTTCATTGTGATCTGCTGGCATCAGAGTTTGACTCTCTTTTTCAGTTGTGGTGAAAACAAATGTGTTTAATAAATGTTCTGCCAGTCCACAGTGTGGGACCTGTGACATTATGTTACTAGGAAAAGATTGTATTCCGTGAGCAGGAATACAGAAATGAATTTACCAGATTACTATGTTTTCCCTTAACTTGAGGTTAGGCAAGTCTTGACAATAGTCAGACAAATAACAGGATTAAGGCTGAAGATCTAGCTGAATTCCTGTGACCTGTGTTGCACTGGAGGGCAAATTAGATGACCCAATTGTATCTTCTGTTCCAAAAATCTACTAATTCTTCTGGTGTAAGAAACAACTGTAGTTTCATCAAAGGGGAATTTACACTGGAAATTCATCATATCCTAAACACTTTCCCAGTATCTACTGGACGGTAACGACAAATAATGAGAAAGATTAAAAGCAAACCTTTTTTTTTGGTTGATGAAAACAATTGTGTGTGAAGGGTTTTCAAACTTTTGTCATTCATTCAATTTTCCTGGAACAACAGGTCTGGTATGAACTACTATTCACAAATATGAACTGAGAATCTGTTAACTGTATTCCTTAGAAACAAATTATGCATATTTTTTGACAGTACATCCACCTCTGATATCTCTTATATGGACACTATTTCCAGTGGTACACTGATACTACTGTGATTCTGACCTTTATTATGATATTTGTGTTATCCTCTATTCATAAACAGAGAAATAACACAGAAGCCATATTTTATTCAACTACAGCATGCGCTTACCATCCCAAATTCCTGGATTCCAGATGCCCATAGCATTTTAGCCTTCAGAAGATCAAGAATATCCAGTGTTTGAGATGTATATGATGGACTTTTAACATTCCCCCTAAAATGCAGATCTTTGTATTTCCATGTCCTTTATGTTTGCAATGAGGGATTGCCAAAAAGGTGCTTAGCCAAAAACATTTTTGTTTTTTTTTAAACAAAAAGCTCAAGTTAGTCATATGCTTTCATCCAAAACAATCAGAACCTGAGCCAATTTAGTGCACATAAGATACCTTGGATGGATTAATTTATGCTGTTGAGCTTGTAATATGTGTAACCAATAGGAGTTCTCTTCATACATGGCTTTTTTTTGCAAATCTTGCAGCTAAGTCAGTGAGCCAAATGCAAAATCCAACACCTAAGGGCATCATGTAGATTTGTAATGCACCCTGGGGCTACCTAAGGTTGAGAAACCATTGAGTGGATTACACAGATCCATATATGTAGTTTTTTCATCTCTGACAGATATAATATGAGCACTATTATTCGTACTACAAAAATTTCTTAGTATACTGTGTGAGAGAGAAAAATAAAATCATGTCAAATCACTTACAGGAAAAATTATTAAGAAAAGAGAGTTGACGGTTCCGGCCTCTTTAGGGATGTGTCTTACATTGCTACACCTACATGCCATACAGATCAACTGTATGGTGACAAAGGCTTGGCTAAACAACTGCAGAACCAAATGAATATTCAGATCAATATATGGCTTCTATTAGGAGCTGAAAGAAGTACATTAAACCCACTAAAGGTCTTCCTCTCTAAAATCCTGACATTAGTCCTCCTGTCAGTCAACTGAAAGTTAGGCATCTGAACTAGGTGAGACCTTTCCTAGGGAACAACTTCCCCTTTTATCGCATAGATATAGTTTTAAGTGAGATGAATAGCCCTTTGCAAGAGCCTTTTTTCATAGTCTACTCCGAAACTGAGTTTAAATCAGGTCTTTATGGCTGGAATAAATTAAATTAAATCAATGCTCAGGACTAGTACTGAAAGAGGGCCCTGTGTTGCAAAATGTTATCAATGTAGTGTGTTTCACACAGGTTTTATGCTGTTGAACTCAAGTTGTGTAACTGGATATTCATACTACTGTAAAGGCAATGGTTCAAAGGCTCAGGATACTGTAGTATAACTGGAGATATAATTTTCCCTTTAGCTGTTTTTCTGGATTATCAACACAGACTACAATTTTGTTCATCCTTAAGGTTGTTGGGTTATGGGGTTTTTTCCTCATTCCCCTTTCCCCAAAAAGACTTTGGCAGCAGTGAAAATAAATGTGACTTGCCTGTGGCCTGAACTTTCAGTATCTGAGCTAAAATTAAATATCCACTAGACACAATTTGCTGAAACTACAAGTGATTTAATGTTTTGCCAGTCTTCAATTTCATACACAGAAATAAACTAGAGGGTGGTGCTATTTAAAAAAAAATTTACCCCTCACTTCTCCCACTTTTTCCCTGGCAATTGATCATTGCAGTGCCTACAAGTGCTCCATGGCTAAGAAGAGAAAAGCTGAAGATCAGATATCAGGCGTTCCCGTCAACAAAAGGAAGTCCCTGTTAATGAAACCCCGCCACTACAGCCCCAGTTTGGAATGCAAAGAAGAAAACGAAGACAGGACGGAGTTACAGGAAGATATCAGTGTCCTCGAAAGCAGCTCAACTCCAGGTAGTTGCTTGAACTCCTCTTGAACCTGAATTCCACAGGAAGGGACATAAGAAGCAGTATTTTGAAATAGGATGCAAGACAAGTTTGACTTCTAAGAGAGTTGGAATGGTGCTTTTTTGTCCAGGTTTAACCATCATACTTCCATTTATTTTGTACAATAGCTTCTCCTGGGGTCTAGTAAATGCTTTGTAGGTCACACAGAGACAACTCCTGCAGCAGGTCAGATACGGAGCAGCATCTGGTTCTCCACTACCTCTGTCAAAGAAAAAGCTTAAGCCCACCACTGAGAAAAACACATTTATGAAGAGCAGATTTTCACTGGAATACATAGAGCTCTTAGGAAGACAAAAAAAAAAAGCTTAGCAAAACGTTGACTTTAGCATTTAGCAAAGCAATTTCATGTGTGTGACTGCTGTGTGTGTTCTGTTTAACACGATTATTAGACTCAGCACTTTTATACTTGTTATTCCATCACTGCTAAACCATACACATCTAACAATTTATAGTAGCTTCTACATTGTGTATGCTGGAAAATATGGATGAGAATGGCAGCACAGAAAGATATACTATGTTTTAATTAGTCTTCCTTTGTAACATATTTTTAATACATATTTAAGTAGAACAAAAAGTTTCAAACCATATTCACATATTTGTTTAAGAAGTCCTGCCAAAATAGTTAATCAGACAAGTGAGAAGAAAAGCAGAAGATATCAGGAAGACGTTAGGAATCACCAGTACACAGCCAATGTTAGGATAAAAGAAATGTGATCTGGCACTGGGAAATTAGTAATCATAGATAATATGTAAACAGGATGAATTTATATGTCACTCAGTTGTTGGTTACTATCGGAATTAAAATGTAACTTATTTTCCACTTATTTTCTCTTATAATATGTTTTTGAAGGACAGAGTGTGAGATAATCTCATCTAGGGGCCCTTTACCACAAAAGACTGGACCAGATGGTGTTTCAAGGTCCCTTCCAGCCTGGGCTGTCCTATGATTTTATGATGAACTGAGATTAGAAATGTATGTATTTATCCACTCCAAGCTGAACTTCCTTAAAACAAAACAACCCATCTAGATTTTATACATATGATTACTCTATAAAACACACAGAAGAGGAAAAAGAAAGTCCTTCAGATTAAAGAGTCAAATCCTCATTCTACCAAAAGCAGTTGAGGTCTTTGTGGCATTTCTATACAGCAAAGTTTTCAGTCAGCTGTTACTGGTAAATCTTCTAGGAGGATTTTTGTCCACAGGTCTGCATCCCATTGCTGTGAAAGCCTAGAAGGTAGATCCATCTTCAAACAGAACATTAATGAGCAAGGTGATACACAATGTCTCTGTCTTTTAGGTGACATTGCTAAGCAAAATTCATCAAGAAAAATTCCCAGGGCTCTCTGTGCCTGTTCAGGCTACAAGGAGTGTTTCTATCTCCTAACACCAGAAGGGAATCTGTTGGAGTAAGAGCCCCTGTGTGGTTGTTGTCTTGGAGTTTTGTTTTTGTTTGTTTGGAAATTTTTTTTTAGATATTTGGGTTTTAGCTAAATTTTTTTGTGTTGATTCAGCCTGGTTCCTGACCGTCCAGAGCTGCGCTCAGTAATGTCTTCTTCTTCCCCTTTTTCTGTCCTTTGCATAGCTTGAAGAACTCGATGAAAGGAAAGTACTATGATGGGTGTAAAGGTAGACTCTGTTCCATATACAGACAAACCTAAGTTATTTAGTTTGTTCCTTTTTTAAAAAAGGGCAAGTATTAGGCCAGATCCATTGAAGAAAATATAGGGAAAACATGCCCTTCAGTCAAAATAAAAAATCCCATTTGATTTGAAAAAGAGTTATTTGATACCAGCATATCTTCCAATCTGCTTGTGTCAGTAATAATACCACCTACACGTTTTGCATTAATTTTGCCATCTACAAAACAAATTTCAGCTAAAGCATCCAGTTGGTCTGGCTATGTAGATTTACTTGTGATTTCTTAGTGTAATATTGCTCACTTTATTATGAACCCATGACCCTTGTCAGCTGATCAGTTAATTATTCAATTCATGAATTGATGCAACTGTAAACCAAGCTGAGTTTTGATTATTTTAAAAGTAAATTTACAGCCTGTGGAAGTAAAAAGCAAAGCTGGGACAGCTGAACCATTAAGACTGATTCAATAACAAATTTTTAAACATTGCATTTAACAATTGCTGATTACTTAAGGAATAAAAATCTTTTACCATGAATTTATATTATTTTTCGTCTTTTACATGGAAAAGTAACTGAAAAGACTTTTTATCATTATAGTGTTTTGTTTTCTTTTCTTTTCTTTTGATGGGTGGGAGATTTCTTTTAAGCTAGACCTTGTTACTTTTTGAAATGACCCAGGGATGGAATTCTGTTATTTTCCAAATGGCAGAAAAGCAAATAATGAAAACCCATTTGACTAAAGTTGGTTATAGAGCCAAATCATCAATTCTTACTTACTGAGATGTGAAAAGACGACAGACTTTATTCAGAATACTGCAATGTGTGTGGTACTAGACCAGCTGCCAAAAAGTTACACTGAGGTTTACAGACACTTCTTTAAATACAACTTTATGCACACAGTGCACAAGGCCACCTCTCCCTGCATGAGTCCAATTTTCTGAAGAAGAATAAGAATTAATCAATATTTTCTTTTAACATATAACAAACAGTTGAACCAAACAATTATGTAAACTGGAAATGACCCAAAATGCTAACAGTTTGGCAGCAGTAAAGTGAAATGCATTGTGGTGCACATGTGCATTTTTGTCCCCCTTTTCCCCTTCACAATAATCTGCACTTAATAGGAATATTTTAAACTATGTAGCTAAGCAACAGAGGTAATTGTTGCTTTCTAGAGCTTTTGTTAGGCACTCTAACACAGCCCAAATATGCATAATTAGGTATAATGTCTATAAATCATTATTGTACACATGTGGGTAGTTAAGTGGATTGAGAGAATAGTTCAATGAATTGGACATATTCACTGAAAATGCTTTTTATTTGTTTTCTGTAGTTCATAATACTTTAAAATTATCATAACCCTTTACACTTTCTCTTAATAGCGCACTGTGTTATTGAGAGAAACTTCATTTGCCTTTTAGGCTATGCTTAATTTATTATTTAAACCTGGAGTTCTTCTGATTCAGGACAGACACATCTTATGAAATAGTCTGTGCTTGTTTATTCATCCTCCTTTCTAGGAAGTAAAATGTTAAATTTTTCAGTTTATGTTGAATAGATCCCAACAAAAGAATGTACCCTATAATCAGCATTATTGAAAGGGCTAGTGTTGTGACTAAATTCTTCCCTTCATCCAAAAATGCTTTTAGTTACTATGGCAATATTTACTTGATCCTGGCAAAACCAGTGTTGATTTTAGAGAGATAATTACCAGAAAGGAAGATGATGGAGATGTATTTTTGAGTGTCCTTGTCAGAGGAAATGTTTATAAAAAATTAAATGAGATACAAAAGGCATATTGTCTTCCACACTGACAACCTCTCCTACATGCAGCCTTTATTACCTGCTGGCTGCTGCTTTTCTTCTAAAGAAAGATGTTTATAAAGACAGGATGCACTTCAGTGGTGTCTTTAACAAGTCCTTTATGAGTCTGTACATAACAACCATTTCTGTTTGCCTGTGCATGACCTGATCTATCACTTAATGTGGCAATTTCAATGGTGACCAGGAGCCTGCCCTTTGTGAAGTATTGAGGATTTTTCCATCAAGGTCTTTCATGGGATCCGGGGTGACTGGGAAAATAATTAGGGTTTATTTTGAAAAAAAATATTTGGGAATCTTAGATGAAATAAAAGAGAAAATAGATAAGAGGAATTTAACATGTGTTTGTGTGCTTACGTATACATATTATATAGATGATGTGTATATATGTAGTATCGATGTATGGCACATTTTATTTACATAAATGTATATAACTGTGTGTGCATGTGCATGTGTTCTAAGATAATATATATTTTCACCATCAGTGAGAAATGGGGATATAATTGTTTCTCACATAGTGCTGGAACTATCATGTAAAGTAGATATAATCTTAGACGGGCTTTTCATCATGCTGCAAGCAGTCATTTCAAACACAGCCTTGGTGTGAATTCAATCATTTCAGAGTACCTTTTTGAGTAAAGAAATGGCAACTGGTGAGTAAATATCTTCATATCACTTCTACAAGATACAAAAATTGTTTATTCTTACATATTTCTCTTGCCTTTTTCCTCATAGAGGAGAGTACTCCAAAATCATCTGAGGAAAGCCCTCATTTGGGTGGGCAAGAAAATTCCAGTCAAAGAAAAGACAACTACTCCAATTATCAAGATGCTGTGGGCAAATCTTTGATGAACGTGGGAAAATTAGCAAAAGATGCACCCAGTCAAACAGCGGCAGAAAATTTAAATGATAGTGGCATTCAATCCTTAAAAACAGAAAGTGATGACACAGATGAATGTTACCTGATTAACTCAGCTGAAGGAAAAGAAAAGACTGCTATTTCCGACCCAAAATACTGCTCATCTGAGGAAAATGAAAGTAACTCTGAAATTATGGACAACGAGTGGGATAGCTCATCAAATTTCTCAGAAGAAACTAGTGTAAAACCCCATGTAACTCAGAAGTATATTGTAGAGTGTAACCAACCCAGCATCCTGGAAGTCCCAGAAATTAAGAAGGAAGAGGTTGAATACTGTCCTTGTGACTCAGAAACAGAGCTGAGAGCGCCCCAGGAGCCTCACCCAGATCCTTTTGAGAAGAGAATTCAGAATCTCTTCCCTGAAAGTGAAGAAGACGACAACGAGTGCCTGTCAGAAACCACAGATGTGTCAGTCGAGCTGGACAAAACAAAAGGGAACTTGAGTTTGCTAGAGCAAGCGATCGCTCTGCAGGCAGAGCAAGGGCATGTGTTTCACAGCACCTACAAGGAACTCGATAGGTTTCTTCTGGAGCATCTAGCAGGGGAAAGGAGACAAACCAAAGTTATTGACATTGGTGGGAGACAGATATTTAGCAGCAAACGTAAGGAAGTATTTTTGGCTCTTCTTGCTGGCTTAAGCATTTATCCTGTGACTGATAGAGGATTCTGAGCTGGGTTTTATAGCAACAGTAAAGAATCTGGAATTTAGCTGGTAATTTTGTTAATTATGTACCTTCACACTAGTGCCTCACGTCTAACCAGGTTAAACGCTAGGTACTTGGCTTCCTGCCAAACTGCTATGTGAAATGATCAGTAATGGGTACTAAAAGGGCTGTGTAGCTGGCACTGACAGTCCTTCTATTCCTTTTCCTCCTCCTCTGCTTCCCCCTCTGTAGGGCGCTAATACAAACCTCCAAAATTCATCAGCCAAAGGCAAGGCATTAAAACAGTGCTCAGGGGCAAGGTTAGGGCAAAAAATTGGCCTCTCCCAAAGATACTCCCTAATTCCTAAGGCACGTGTTTTCTGAGTT
Organism: Origma solitaria; assembly: GCA_013397895.1. Lineage (NCBI taxonomy): Eukaryota > Metazoa > Chordata > Aves > Passeriformes > Acanthizidae > Origma > Origma solitaria. The sequence continues at coordinate 583,834 of VZRL01006642.1, forward strand.
CAGTCTACTTCATGTATCGACATTACATTTTGCTACATCCAACACTTCTGAGCCAGGAAAGCACAAGCCATGCTCTTCTGCCTCATTCACGATCAGCACAAATACCAGTAAATTCCAAAATCTTTATTGTTTCTGATTGTTTGTGGTATTCTACAAACCCATAGGAACATCACTCAATTTTTAGCACTTAATTAGGCTTCCAGAAGTGGAGATTTAAAAGATTTGGGTTTGATTTATAAACTGGGCTGTCTTGTATGAAACTCCTCAATTGAGGATAATTACAGAACATCAAGAGATGTCATTTCATAAGCACACTCCCTGCCATAGTAAGTAACAATATATTCATCTGAACTTTGACTTTTCATTTCGGCCTTCCAAACATCCCGAGGTCACCCTAGCATTGATGCAATTTCTGCTTTTGATAAATTATTTACTTTGGTATTTCTAATGTAACTTCAGAGTAGTCCTTGTTGCCACTGCATCTATTATAGTAATTTACTTATCTAAAGCATTTAGTGTGAAAGAGAACTGACAGTCATTTTTAGGAGTTGCAACTATAAAATGTTTCCTGTAGTATTTGGGAAGAAAATGCATATATTTCATTTTTGTGTCTCAAGCATTGTTTTCATTAGCATGTCTTAAGCTGTGCATGCATGGTATTAATCTACCTTTTTATTAAATTACATGGACCTTTATTTGCTCAGATGACTGGCATAAGCAGGAACATTACAGTTATCCTTTCTTACCCTGAGAGCAGCTGTGTTCATGGGGCTCCCATTGGTGTCAATGCGACTGTCTCACAGCACACATAGGAAAGAGCAGATATAAGAATGGCAGAATCTGTCCCTTCCTGATTTGCCTCATATTGTAATTAGCTGTGGTTTCCAGGTGAGTTCAGAGTTAATACTCGAGGAGAAACACACCGGGCCTTGTTCAGGTTGTATAAACACCATATTATTGTAGTCAATGTTGTATTGGGCACATAATTTTTTCCACTTTATATAATTAACAGGGTTTTATTTCTAAAAAATCTACCATCAAATTCATCAGCTCTTAATTTTCATTCTTGGATACTAGATCATAAAAAACCCCATTTAATGATAAACCTTTTCAATTACCAGTGGAAACACTAAATCATATTTCAGGGTCCCTCTATTTTCTGTTCACTATTGCAGCACATTCCATTTGCAGTGATTCTAAAAAGCATGTGGTCTCCTGATGATGCTGAGTCTATTTTCTTTCTTCCCCTTTTTTTTTTTTCTCTTTTTTTTTTAACCTAAAAACTTGCCAGGATGTTTAACCCTCAGCTGTCCTTGGTGATTCTGTCCCTAAGCACATCCTACCTCATAGTCCAGAAAAATGAGCTTGAAGGAGGCAGCTCCCTGTGCTGGCTGCAGCTGTTTTCTCCCCCAGCACCAAATGCTGTTGGCAGCCAATCACAGATGGAGCTAAAACCATCCTCAGCAATTTATGCGGCCACTTCCTCCAGATTTCTCACAAGAGAATTTCTGGACCAGAAATCATTCCTTTCTCGCCCAGACTTTTGATCCTGCCTTGGAAATCAAATAAAGGTTTTCTGACCAGTGCTTCTTGCACAATTCTAGGTGCTTGAAACAGAAATTGGGAATGCACTGTGGCCATTACAGAGTGGTAGCTGTGGGGCTGGGCTGAGACCTCGCCTTTGAAAGGGTATCGGCTGCTCCATGTTTTCAGTGTCTTTGTGGGCTGCTCCACAAAGCGGCATTGCCATGTGTACCAGAGGGAGCTGCTTGCCTTGCCTCTCAAATGTAAAGTGGCATGTATTCAGTTTCCTAACAAAGAACCTACAGCCTAGAGATCTGTGATATTTAAGGAATGGCTTCTGGTTGAAATGCTTTTTGTTTGTTTGTTTATTTGTTTCACACCTCAGCTTTTATTTGGTTGTCCCAGCTTCCTGGAATCTGACATTAACAGAGCAAAAGATTGTTTCTGCTTTTTTTATTTATTCCTTTATAGATCTTGCTGTTGGCTCATGCTGCCAGTTTTCTGGCTTATTGGATTGTGGCTTCTGTCCTGTTTGAGGCTCTGAATGGAATAAATGACACTGCAATCCTAAAGCTTTATAGTTTAGCACATAAATGGCATATTGGGAGGGGGGAATAATTGTTTAAAAACACAGTGCGAAAACCTGAAGTGATGTTTCAGTTGCATACATCTCTGTTAAAACTTTGCACAAGAATTAAATCTGAAGGATAAAATAGAGAATATCATGCTGTTAGGATCACTCAGCTGAGTGCAGACAGGGGAAAAACCCAAACAAAATCCTTATCTGATTTCTCTGCAGATTCACCCAGGCCTGAAAAGAGAGAAACCAAATGCCCCATCCCAGGATGTGATGGCACAGGGCACGTGACTGGGCTGTACCCTCACCACCGCAGTCTCTCAGGCTGTCCACATAAAGTTAGAGTGCCACTAGAAAGTGAGTATCACTCCCTTGCAGTCCAGAATAACAGCTGGATCTGTCTCAGTATTGTGGGTAGTGTATGCTTATGCTGGAGCAGAATCCCTTTTTTTCTGCATGAGATTGCAGAATGAGACTGGGAAAGAAGCCATCACACCTTCTTTGCCCTCCAGCTCACAGTCACAGTCCTACTCCCCACTCTTGTGCAGCTCAAGTGCTCCTCAGCAGCATCATTACAAACAGCAGCAAGCTCCTCAGGTAGCCTGGGAAGAACAAGATCAGACAATCTATCCCCACACTGCCAGCAGACCTGCATGCTGTAGTCCCATGAACCTTTAAGATGTTGCTTGCTCACACCTTTGCTAAGGCACAGACATCACCTGCTCGTTTCAGAGCCGTGGCCTCATTTGCCGCAATCGCACATGGAGGCTGCTGGCTTTCGTTGTCAACAGATGAGAGGCCTGGGCACGTTTATGCAGAGATGTTTCCAGTGTCCCCCTTATGCTGAGCTCAAAAAGGTTATTTCCATCAGTACATCCCAGCGCTGGTCCACAGCAGGCCCCTCTCTTGTGACAGTATCACACTAACCCTTTTATTCCCAGTATAGCCTGAATCTCGCTGCTTATTTCTATCTGTGCTGCTCTGATTACATTGGCCTCTGTGTGTATGTGTGTAATCCTGCAACATGATGCAATTAAATGCTGCATAAGAAGCCAAAACTTAATGTGAAACTATCCGCTTAAATAACCTAGTTAGTCAGATTGTTCTTTGTGGTGGTATGCATAACAACAAATTAAAAGGATATTTGCACTTTACCAAAATCCTCTTCCTAACTGTAGCTCTCCCTTTTTTAAAAAATCTGGTACTAAACTGTATTTATGGAAACATCTGCTGAATTAAGCAGGCTGCATTTGGAAGGCCTTAGCAACATTAACTTCCTAAAAAGTTAAAATTAACAAGTTCTTGTTAATTATCATGTTTCCAATTAGATATGCTCTGTCCTGATGGGAGAAAAAAAAAAAAAAAAGAAAAGAAAGGTAGGGTTTGGTTCCTGGCAGAACAAACCGGTGGACTGAACAGTCAACTTTTGTGAAACACTGTGCCCCAGTGACATATACTGTTTAACATGGGCATACATGTCAGTCTTGGCAAAGGTAATCCGCATCCAAGGACATAGGAAGTGTACAGGCAAGAGGTTGTAATGGTTGCTAAGAGTACAAGCTGCTGCTTGGAACCACGACCAATCGGTCCAAGGTAGTTTCAGCACAGCTCAGATGATCAGAAGGTGTAACAGTTCAAAGGGACATACTCAAAACATCTGATAAAACATAGAAACCTTAAGCCTTCCTGTGCTTGAGAGCTTTCCTTCCCTGGGGCAGAGAGGGACTGCCGCTCCATGCAGCAGGACTGTGCGGCCCAGGGCTCCTCTACCACCTGCCTTTTCCAGTTGACTGCATTAGTGTTGGCTTCATGATATCACATCTTTGCTGACTTCCACCTATGCTCTTTCAAAGTCTGCAGAAACAACGATGTGCATGTGGGAAGCCACACTACAGTAACACAGAAATAAACTGGGGTATGTTGGAGGCACCACACTCACTCTGTTGTAGGCCCCTTGCTTCTCTTCTTTTGTGATAAAAATGTGAATGAACTGAGAATCTGAGTTCAAAGAGCATATGCTCTTTTTTTTTAAGATATGTACTTTTAATTGATGCATGTTATTATCAACTTATTTTTTATTTCTGTTTAGTTCTTGCCATGCATGAAAACGTTTTAAAGTGCCCCACCCCAGGATGCACTGGAAGAGGACATGTCAACAGCAATCGCAACACACACCGAAGGTAGATCAGAAAAATTCCTGTCCACTTAAAATCTAACATGCACTCGGGAGTAAATTGACAGGCACATCTTGGAATTAGATGCTATGTACTACACTGCTTGTATGAACTGCAAGAGTAGTGCATATTATTTATAACTAAATAATTGTGTTTAATTCCATTATACAAAAAAATGGCTGCAGCACAGAGAATGGTAAATTCCACTAGTATTTTTCATAGATGAGATTTAAAGCTACAATTTCATCACAGTCCGCACATTGAAAAATCATCATGTACAAAGGGAAGGAATGAACAAATAAATTACTATTGCTACAACTGGAAAACCCAAAGGAAACCAGAACCCATTAGTTTGGCACCACATACATACTAGTCCTTGACAGGAACTTCCAATCAAGGCACATTCCCTTTTAGCAAAACAGAAAATTTTAAGTGGACTATTTTAAAATCTGTTTAAAAGCGCCACTTATTACCCTCAGGAATGCCATCTTCCTGCTTGGAACATTCCTGTCTCTTTAACTTGCTGCCTGCAGGGAGAAAGTAAAATTGAGAAAAGCCTTCCAGACAGGCAGCTGGGGAGTCACAGCTGGACTGCAGGTGAGGTGGAGAGGCAACACACTCTGTCTCTAGCAAGCCACTGCTGTCGGCACAGCTCTTGTCAGTACTGCTTTCTGCTGGAAGCAGGATATTCCATCATTCTGCTTCTGGGAAAATATAATGTCAGTTTTGCAATCAAACTTGGGACATAAGAATTTCAAAACCAACTTCCTTTGTTGATCCTATTTTTCGTGAAATTTAGGGTTTTTTTGTTTATTGATTGATTTGTTTTGGCATGAGTGCACCAAAATTAAGGACTATCATACTATGTATTAAATACTGAAGATAGTAAGTCAGTCTTTACCAGACATATGACAAGCTTGTCTACAAGAATATGTAAGGAACAAGCAGATATTTTTTCTTTGTGCTTCCTGTTTTAAATCCCCAGTCATCTTTGAAGCACATCAGCTGTATCATGAGCAACCCATGAATAGGATAAGAAAACATGTTCTAATCTAATAAAACAAACAGGAAAAAATAAGCTAGCACAACTTGAAATGACAAAATGTGTTCTTTGGTAACAGTCCCTCACATATCCCTGGGTTTTTTTCCCAAATTCACTTTCCTTTTAATCAGCAGGAGGCTTATATGCATGGTTTAGCTGATAAAGTAAATGTCATTTGTCAAAAAATTTACTAGTGACTTGCCAGACACAAAACATCAAAGCTGAACTGTGGAAAACTCCTACATGATTCAGTTTCCAGATATATCACCTAAAATACACAGATTTCACAGTTTTGCATTAAGGACTGCAAAACAGATGAATCTGGGCTATAACAGCTGCAGTTCCCATAGATGCGCAGAACATCGGGAAGTTCAAAGTCACTGGTTTCCACAGAAAAGCAGCACACATCTCCCTTACTTAAGAATTAATTTAAATCTTTTTTTCTTGTGTTTTCTGTTCTTCACCTTTGCTTTTCAACAGCCTTTCTGGTTGTCCAATTGCTGCAGCTGAAAAGTTGGCAATGTCCCAGGAAAAGAACCAGCTCGAGTCTCCAAAAGCTGGGCAGTGCCATGATCAGACCCACAGGTAGGAGCCCTCACAAGCCAGTCTCTCCAAAGTATTTATGCACAAACTCTGTTGATTGGTCCTCATATCTTTCGCCCACTTCAGATTTCAGCTTCAGTGGTAACCCAGTTTTCCAAGATGAACCTCTGTAAAGCTATCTAAATCTCAAAATAAACAACCATCTTTCTGTTGGTTCTTGTGCATGTGGCTGACATTAAAGACAAGAGACATATCCTTAGATAAGCAATCAAATGTATCCTACTAAATCTTACTTCTACACAAGTAACCTGATCAGAGCAATCCATAGAGTTTCTTTATTTTTATTTTATTGGTTTAATTACTTTAATTTATTTTTTATACAATGACATCAAAAAGGAGAACCACTTTTTATTGCGATTGTATTTTGTTTGAGTTATATGGACCCTACAGACATGCATAATTTGCACATCATTGGCACCATGACCATTACAACCTATTATATTCAGGTCTATTTGGGGACACTTTAATTTGTGGATTATTGACATGATCAGCTCTAATGGTTCCTTCAGAGCCATTACAGAATATTATGTCCATGTGTCTGCCAACTGCACATGCCTTAACTCTACATATGAAAAGTCCTTAGGAAATTACTAAAGACAAGTAGTTACTGAACATTAACTAAATGGAATAACACACTATAAATCATTTGTTCCTCCCAAATAGCACAAGCAATTACTTCATATCATCTTGTATTATATTTATACCATACTCATTCACAGTAAAGTGAGAACAATATCAGTCCAAAAAAACTAAAAGCTAGAAAAAAAATCCTGACAATTTTTAGAACTAAAGGGCGCACCATGCTACAGTGGTAATCTAGCAATAAGTCAGTAACTTCCTTGTAAATAGCCCAAACTACAGTTAAAGAATACCACATTTTTTAATGTTGTCATCTCTGAATTTGTGAAGTAGTCAAAGTACTTTTTGAGTAGTGGTCAGCCACCACATTTATGGTGTTTGTTTCTTGTATACACCCACCAGTAAGTTTTACATGTGATAATAGCACACTTTTTGATTATGAGACGCAATCATATCCTATTTTTCAAGAAAAGGTTATTTAAAGACATTCTTGTATTTCTCTCTCATTCTTTTCCTCCTCTTTGCAGGACAAATTTAGCAAAACAGCCCGAGGTATCTCAGTACAGTTACAGAACTTTGCAGCCAGTCGCCTCCTCCAGAGGCTCCTTGGTGAAAGAACAGGAGAAGTTTGGGAAAGTACCATTTGATTACGCCAGTTTTGATGCACAAGTCTTTGGCAAACGCACAACAGCACCTGTGTCACAAGGTCGAAAAACACCTCAGTTTCTTGAATGTAAGCTCGAAATTCAATTTTCTCTTGAAAAAGGGACAAAATGTCAATGATTTTTTTCCTTTCTGCTTGTCCTGCTTTCAAACTTCTAGAATTCTAAAAAGCTCTGTAGAAACCATCTTTAATTGCTTGTGTCTAGAATGTTAAATAGAATTACTACTTTGTGAAATATAGAATTCTAGAACACTAAATATCATCGTTACAAAGTTTATTTTTTTGATGCTTCTTTTAAAAGCCGTTTTCAGTGGAAGAGAGGAACAAGAAGGAATGCTTTGTGTTTTACCTGTTACCCTCTTCCTTGGTTAAATTGTGATATATTTATGGATAGAAGTCCCATGGAATGTGTCTGCACAAGACGTAATGAATTGTAGTACAAAGAAATCCAAGTTAGGTTTCAAAGGTACTTCAGGTACCATTTAGAGGAATCCATACAGGTATTATTCGTCCCAGATGAGCATGTGCCTCAGCTGCATTCATTCCAGGCCTAGACTGAATTTGTTTTGGTACCTCATATTCCTGTACTGAATCCTGTTTGTAGTGCAGACATATCCAATGCATCAAATTGTTATCAAGATTCCTCTGCTTGCATCATTTACAGATTTGCTGAGGTACTACTCTGTACAAATGAGATACCACAGTGTGAACACTGATGGTTTATTGCAGATGCTCTTCAGAATCTGCATGGGAAATGTCAGCAAGGTTTTGCAATTATATTGACAATTATAAAATATTCTTTAGTTTAAAGAAAAAAAATTCTGTTGCTGTGAGAGAAATGGAAATGTTTCATTGCAGCAAAATTGGGTTCAGAAGAAAATAGACCCAGAACAATGTGAAGAACGACTCTGTAGTTGGCTTTTGTTTTTTTAATGACAAAAAGATTAGTAAAGGAAAATAAAATAGGAAAACAAATTTCATCCCACTTACCCCAACAAGAACATTCATAGTAAGGTGAACAGAAAAGCAAAAAATTCATTAATGAATAAATTTATATATAAGTTAATTATAATATAAAATACCTCTAATACTATAAATTATTACATATGTTTGATATGTTTATAAAAACTGCATATTTATATATTTATTTGTGTATGCATCTGAGTACACAAAAACACACATATATGTTTGTAGGTGTCTGTTTTTTGTATATATATATATATATATATAAATACTCTATTTAAAATTGCAAATGAAAAGTAGATATTTATCTGACCTGGAAAATAGGGTTGCTTAAATGAAAGCAAATATATGCATTGACAGCTTCTTGGGAGGCAGATTTTCCAATTTTGTTGGTAAAATTGAATATTCCCTATTAGCTGTCTCTTTGCACAGATGTATGTCTATTTCACAGGTTCATTTCAAGGAAAAAATGATTGAAATGTTTTTATACAAATGCAAATACACATATTTGCAATTTATGTGTGAAGTATATCAGAGCTGAAGTTTACAGCCTGTTGTTCTTGCAAAGATTGCAATGTGCAGCTATTATTTTAATGGAAAGATGAAAGTAAAAGAGCTGGTGAGTGATTTAATGATGCAGGTATACAAAAGTTGGCAATAAGAAGCTGATGATGTAGAGATTGGTTCAGAGTCCTATGTAAATATATAGCCAGCCAAAAGCCCATCATTAGCCCTCTGTGGATTCTGCACTTGTAAACTTGTGTTGTGAACAAAACATACACCCTTTATAGTCTGGGGTTTTTTCTATGGTTGGTTGGTTGTTTTTTTACCTCTTAGGGGAGGTAATGAAAAATGCACTTTTCTGGTCTTTAAACACAGTTTAAATTTCATTGTACAAACTGTTAAAAATGCAGACTCTCTTGTTTGTGCTACTGTATTACAGCAGAGTAGATAAATCCTTTTTAATTTTCGCTAGAGAAAGGGAGGACTGAATCATGAGGCTTTCATCTATTGCTCTACTGAGATGCCTCTAGTGCTTAGAAAAATGGAATATAGCATTCAGCTACAGTGAAAGCACATAAACAAGCATTTCTTTTAGAGCATCCCAAGTTTGAGGAAAGATGAGTCTTCCTATGCCTCATGTAGCTCTTAGCATTAAAAAGCACTCAGCCAAAGCTCTACATCCAAAGGGATCCAGAGCCTTGGGGCTCAGATCTTTAGGGAGCGAGCAGATGGCCATACGCAGAAATGTTCTTGATGTATCTGGGTGTAGGCTGAGAAATTGGATTTTGCTTAGTTTATCTTTGTAGGACACTGTGAGGGCTGCAGACAAAAGAAGTGATTAGTGCTTCCTTAGAGCTGAAATCGTGGTGCTGTGTTCTCCCTGCAACAGTTTATGCCATCTCAAGCTTCAAAACCCAGAAGAGAGAACAGAGTTCTCTCTAACTGTTTTAGAGTAAATGCTGCTGATGAAGGAGAAAACAACGAACCACACACACCACTTTTGTCTGTGAAAGTGCTTTTCTGTTCACCTGTTAGTATTTGATTCTCAACTGGCCTCCCTGTGCCTAATAAATCTGTGTATTATTCCAAATATAGCCAACAAAAGACTGCAAACGGAGATCATATGAACGTTCATTGCCATTATTTTTTTTATTTATTAAATAATAGCCTTAATTTTCTAAATATTTCCGCAAAATCAGTACTGAATATTCCTTACAGGTAATATTTTATCTGATTGCTCTGCTGCATTCAAGAGCCCGTTTTTGTGCTCCTTAGTCACATAAGCAAAGCTATTTAAATAACAGATTTATTCATCTAAGTAGGGTAAGCAGTGTTGTTTCAGCAAAGACTGGACAAGTCACTGTTGTTTTTTTACACAATAGAGCTCCAAGAGGAAGCCTTTATAATACATTTATGATTGCATTTGCCCACTGGAGTGGCCAAATCACAATGGATAATATATTAATGCTTGTTCAGTCTTTCCTCGGACATCATTGCTTTTAATGCCTGAGTTAAGGATAAATAAAATATGAGTAAAAATCTCAGAAGGTTTGTTGACAGATGTGTATTTCTCAAGGAAAAATTAAATTACCATGTTTCTGAAGATATTTTTACCGTAAACCCTTACCATCAATAGGAAATGAATTGTTTTAAATGTGATCTTTGAATATATTTTATGTATGAAATGGTAGTCTGAGAAACAAAACTATTTAATGGGAAAAATTTCATACATGCAATTGCTAATCAAATCTCTCTTCAACAGCAAAGCATTTTTCAAATCCAGTGAAATTTTCTAATCGACTGCCTAGTGCTAGCGCCCACACACAGAGCCCTTGCCATGCCAACTCTTATAGCTACGGTCAATGTAGTGAAGACACCCACATAGCAGCAGCTGCTGCTATCCTGAACCTTTCCACCCGCTGCAGGGAAGCAGCAGAGATCCTCTCCAACAAACCACAGAGTCTGTCTGCCAAGGTAGGGTAGTCCAAGAACCTGGAGGGTGTGCTAGCTACTGAACTGTGTGAATAAACTGTCTTTCATGTTAGTGACTGCATTAAATCCCCCAAAAGGAGGCTTCTGTTTGCATGCTCTTTTGAAGAGAGACAGAGGAAAAAATCAGTAATGCAGTGACCGGTTCTGATAAAACTAAATAAATAGCAGGAATTACGTTGTAAATTCTTTTCATAATTGAGCCCTAATTACAAGGGGGGAGTTTTCTGGGAGGAAAAAAGAAAAAGCTTATTTGAAATCCAACAACAATCTGTGATGGATAATGAGTAAGATCTGTTTTAAGAGGGAATTTTTCTCCCTCTGAAACCTGCCATTAGAGATCATTTTGGAGACTGATTAAAAAAAAAAAATCATATGATTAATCAAGGCGATATTTTGCTAGCAATGGAACAGAACTACCTATGGAGTCTGTTGTGTTTGGAGCTCCTAACAGTTTGGCAACGTGAAGAGGGGGGGAATAACAACAACTTTGGTAAAATTCCCCTTTCTGCTGGCAAGAGTAGAGAATCAGGCCCACTGCGTTTGGAGATAGATAATTTGGGCAAGTCTGTCATAATGGAAAGCTGCCTAATTTTGTAGATGTTTGTGTGGCTTTCATGTTTTGGTTTCTGCTCTGCGTTTCCTCACAGATCTTTATGATTTACAAATGGTGCTGTGTGAGCTATGAGCCTTATTTTCCATGCCATCACATAGTATTACAATGCTGATGAAAATAGACAAGATTTCCTTCTGATGACAGTGGCGTGGGAGCACTGTTGTTTATTATTTGCACTAAAGTCACACGTGTTCCACTGCAATGAAACTTCTGTAAGCTCTTTGTAGATGAGAGGGAGTCATTACAAGAACTTGAGGAAAAATCCCCTGGGGAGTGAAAAGAGGTGCGTTTGTCAAAACACAGCATAGCAGGTGTGCTTCTGCTGTGGGACTCTGACTCATGATGTTTGCTCCAAAAGACAGGTGACCCGTCTTTCTGCAAGTCAGTATCTCTCTACCTTATCTCTCCCTTATCTGAGCCTCACAAGGCTCAGTCTGGCTAGAGGTGGCTTCCACAGCTGTTGACCTACATTTTGGTTGAGTGCTCATTCATCATTGCTCGGAGGTTAGTTATTATTTATTGAGTGAAACCACTAATTTTGCCACCAGCATAACACCTTGCTCAGCATTCTGAGACTTGTACCTTTGCAGAGTGGTGTCCCCTACTTTGCTGCTTTTGATTTCTACTTGTGTGTGAAGTTTTGGATGTTAAAATAAATATTGGGAGATGCCACAGGGTAAACTTTTTAGAGTATGCCCACATTCCCTGTAATTCAGACATTACCTGCTCCAAATATTGCTCATAGAACTTTTCCTAATGACGGAGTGATCCTTGATGGCTGCTGCAAATCAACTCCTTCCAACAGTCTTTAATAGAGACTTCTTATAGTAGGGAAATGGAGACTGATGCCAATGGTTGGATTAAATTGCTGCAGCAGCCTTTGGCTGACCTCAGCAATAGACCTTTGTTGCCAGAGAAGAGCAGTAAAGGGACCAGGCATAACCCAAAGATTTTCGCCTATGTACCTGCTTCACAGTTGCCAAATCAGGGGGAAGGACTGAATGGAAGTGAACATAATAGTAATGACACAGAGGGGCACTTGGGGCACATAGCTTACTCCTTTTCCACAGCCAGGAATCCAGCATAAAGGAAAATCACCTGCCTACCTTCCTATTTGCCTGCCTCCACTTTTGCCAGACTTTCTGGAGGGCATACTGCTACAAAACATCTGACAGAAGAATCAGAATTAGCTTCTGGCCAAAACACAGACAAGTAAGCCCTAAACAGATTTGGTGTCCAAAAGTACATAAAACATATTTTTATTTAGTTTTTGATATTTATTACTTTGATCATACAGGATTAAAACCAAAAAAATGTGGAATTAAGTCACCAGACTCTCTTCAATGAAGACACTTCCTAATTTTAAAATATGAAACAGCAAAATAAGGTTATTTTTAAAGAGACTGCTAACTATTTATCAGTGTTTCTGAATTGTTTTGTGGTGGGTAGCGGACACAAATGTAAATGTTTATTTGCTAGAATATCTTACAAGTTTTTAGATTATAAAAAAACCCTCTTGAGGCTTTATCTATATTTGAACTCAAATAAGGCAACACATTACTACAGAGTTAATTATTTCCTTTTTCTACTTGACAGCACACACATTCAACGGGTTTGAAAATACCTGTTGGAGCGGCTGTGTTCAGAGCCCCACAGTAGCAGACATCTCAGCCCTGCCCCTTTACACATCCTTTTGTTCCTTTTTCTAAGAAAACCTGATTAGCATCGTCCGTACTTTAGCAGATCAAAGCTCCTGACATGTAAAGGTGTTTGCTCTTCTTTGAGCATCAGACAGCCTCCCAGCAATCCAAGCTTTCATTCTTTACAGATGGGAGGCTGTGTGGTAGTAGAACTACATGAGACTGCGGAGGACTTCCTAGGCTTGCTGGAAATACTTTGCCAGTAGTACAATTGTCAGAGACATAAAAATATTGTGTTTCTAAGTTTTAAAAGCAGAATGTAAAGTTCAAACATTTCAAGCAAGTAGCATTTTCTTGTATTTGCTCAAGGCATGCATATGTCACCTTGCTTAAGCAAGTGGGCAAAACAACTAAACACTTTTTAGCTGTAGTGTGTTTCCAAGAATTATTTTTTCTTTCTACCCCTTAAATTTTATTATTTGACCCCCAAAGCACTGTTCCCCTCTTAGAAACAGCTGGATGGTATACCCTGAATATTCACCACTTTCTTGTATATACAGATAACACTTAAATGAAAATGTAAGTGCATTTTATAACATGGTTCCAAATTCCAATAATTTAATGGATATTCAAATATGTATCTCTCATTCTCTACATATCAGTTCAAAAGGGAGAGTCCAAGACAACAAAAGAGAATGTAGCAAGGATGGAGAAGTCACATTGCACATTAACAGTACCAATGGTAAGAAACACTCCCAAAGACACCTAATGTACAAGGTGATCTGACAAATATGCCAAGTTAAAAAATATTAATTTAAAAATTAAGCCATTAAAAGAATACATTTATTCTGAAATGAGCACTAAAATGAATCTTAAACCTTCTCTATGAATTCTCTATCAGTTGCATACAAAATACTAAGATCATCAGATACTCTGATGATATAGTTTTAAAAAATAATTTTTACCACATTGATGTTACACTATCTGAGCCATTCAACCTGGGACTGCAGTAAACTCTTCCCCTGCATATAATCCCAACCAGCCAATTCTCATGCAGTCAGTAACCCAAGCCAGTCTCCTGGCTGTATTTGATTTGCAGTTTATGTAGCTTCATTCACTCCCATGGAAGTCACCAGAGGGGTTCCCCGAGGAGGCTTAGCCTGCAGTTTCTAGCACTGTGTAAGAATCCACATAATCCTAACTTCCAGGGATCTCCCCTGTTTACAGCCCTCACCACACACATCTCAGTGAGGTAGCTGCAAGCGAGAGTTTATCTGTATCCTCATCACTACTGCCTGCCAAACATTTTGTTGACTGTTTTGGTGTTTTTCCCACCTGTTTAGACAAAATGGCATATGCACACCATGCCTTGAAAGAAAACAANAAAAAGGAAAAAAAATCACACTTGGTAAAAATGCTTAAAATTCTAATTCTGGTTTTCAACAAAATTGTGTTATCTCTCTATTCTTGGGTATTGGTGATGGTGAAAATTATATCTATTATTTAAAAAATGTAGTTAGCACTCAGCACATTTGTCAGGCAGTACTTTGCTCCAAATACCTGAAAGCCTAAATACAGGATGAAAAATCATCCAAGAGGATGACTAGGTACCATTCTGTAATACTGCTGTGTGTATTGCTCTCTGAGTATCTTCCTGGCTAGCTGTTCTTAATTTGTGAACTGATCTGGGCTGAAATTGTGACTCAGTTTTTGTCTTAGATGTTGCTGGGTTGCTACAACTTTTCTCATTTTGACCCATATTAATATTTTAATTTTCTGCAGAAGTACTCAGTTAAATTTAAGTGTGAAGAATTGAGGACCACGTGCATGTGTTTTTGTTGGCTGGAAATAGAAAAGATTGTACACTTTTGGATGGCCTTGCATTAAGAATATTATTCATACACACGGCGAGATACAAGTCTCATTTACTCCCTATACCAGAACTTAAGAGCTCTTTTGAGCTTTCCAAACCAGACTGAACTGCTAGGGGGAATGCAAAATCATTGATCATGTTGTTTCTTTGGACTTGTTTAGCATTTAGTTCTATGGCTGATGCCAGCCAAAGAACACATGAATTCCCTTATATGTCATGACACAATCTCCCTAATGTCACAGGTTTGAAATAAGATCCATGCAGACACAATAATTTGCTCTTTCTGATCCAGCTGAGATAAAGCTTAACTTGTAATCATTACTGGAGACACACTGGAGAGTATTAAATGTTGTGAGTGATTAGATGGACCAAAAGCATATGAAAAAATGCAGAAGAAATTTGACACAAAAAACTCATATCATTTTTTGTCCTAGCTGTTGTAATTCAGTTCTAAGGACAAGACCTAATTAAGTACTAGAAAATATTCCCTAATACTTATGTCACAAGATAAAGGAGGCTGCAAAAGATTGACTTTATGGTACAAAGCAGTTGGAGAGCACACAGATCTTTTTTTTTGTTTGTTTATATATTTATATTAGTCTTCATTTTTGGTAATAAAGTAGTATTTGTACCTTATTTTTTCACTGAATAGCTGCTGGAATAGAGAAAATGTGCTCTGATGATTTGTCTTTCATTTTTTATTCTGGAATCCTTTTACCAGCTGCTTGTAAAACGTGGCGGGGGGCGGGGATTAGACTGTCACTGATGAGGTAGTAGGTAAGAAGTAACCTGAATTTAATTACTGTGCTCATTGATTTTTCTTCATTGCTTCAGTGGATATTTTCCTGGTTTACACCAGTGTCAATTTAATTGTGAGTAAGATCAAAATCAGACTGCAAAGATTTATACCGCTTAAAAAAATATAAGTTAGAAAATAAAAAGATACATTTGCATCTTCGTTTTACTTACAGTTTTAAGGAAGAATCAGAACAGTTTACATTGTTTTGGTAGCTATATTTTAAATACATTGGATGGATATAAGTGGATAAATATAGGCCTGTTCACACATGCACTAGAGTCAACAGTAATAAGATCTTGCCTCCACTGAGGAGAACACAGCCTTTACAAGCCTGAGCTAAGCATAGTAAGTGCCATTTTCTGTCAGCATGTCAGAGCACTGCTCTGGCATCTTTTCCCATTTGCCATTTTTGTCCTTTTAGTTCCATTTTAAAATTAATGCAAAAATAAATGTGGTAAAGCAAGCAAAGGAGACATATTGAGAGGAGGGTGGGATCAGAGTAGGAATGCAAACTGGAGCAATAGCTCCGACTTCCCTCTTTTTGCTCTGCCATTTGGAGTTTGCTAGGAAGGCACCAAAGCAATAGCTCTTTTATACCATTCTGAATAAAAAGCCATGCTGTAAACGTGTGATCCATCCCGCAATGGGCAAAGAGGGATATTTTTCCCATGACTTTATTTAATTGTTTTGTGCATCTGTGAGCTCACTTAAACCCCATCTGCACGCTACTTCACAAACACACAACCCAGACTTCCCTGATTGGAATTAGGCACATGTTGGACAACCCAACTTCTCCATGAATTTCAGGAAAGTGTTGAAAAAGCTTTAAATATGTGTGTTAGCAAATGTTCTGCTTATCCCTCAGAGCTCCCTGTGGAGGCTATTGATATCTGTTTCTCAGAAAGAATGATTTTCTGATACTATTCTATGTCAAGTTGCATTGAGAAGGGGACCTTGATTGTTTTTGGTCCTTTTTGTTGCTGCTGTTGCCTTCTGAGTAGTTGATATTTTGTCAGTGACAGAGAATCTGCACTATTTATGGGTTTTGCACTATAAAACTACCGCAGCCCAGTCACATGGCTTCCTTTCCTAAGCCATCTGTCACAGAGGTCTGGAATTTTATGTGAATGTTGGTTGTGCAGACTTAACCCAAGTTTTTTTATTATGAAAAATGTCAGCAACTACAATATTTAGCATTTTACTTTACATTGGTCATTAAACTTGATTACTGTAGCTCTGTTTCATTGCAATAGTTACATATCAACTATGAAGCCAAAAAACACTGGGGCGATCATGGCAGAGCGATATTGTCAGATCCTGGAGAGTGTGCTTGGCACTGATATAGTTAATATCTTGGATTTTTGTAACTAAGGTTTATTAATGCTGGTATAAAAATGTATTTGATATTATACAGATGGCATAAGATGTTGTGGTTACTAAGTTATTATCCAGGATAAGCTGCACTGTCAAATTCAGGGCTTAAAACTATCACAGGAGATTAAACTATTTACTAAAAAGGGGCAGAAAGATATAACCAAAGCGTCTTAGTATGAACATATTAGAAGTGTATTTACTTCCCATAAATATAATAAAACATCTCTCCCTTTAAGCTGTATGATTGAAAATGTGAACTTGGTTAGGCGGGAGAAGCAAACATAAGAGGTGCCTGAGTTTCTGAACCAGGGACAAGCAGATGGCTTGGTGGGGCTTCGGTCTAGGTGGGCATCTGTGTCAGGATCGTGGATGCAAAAGGGAGTCATGCTGGCTGAACCAGGAGAGGTTGTTGGGCCTTAAACGGTCATCTTCGACCAATATTTTCCTTCTGATTCTGAAGATTTAATCAATCACGTTTTACCTTTAAATGAGTCAGTGGTAGAAGACAAAGAGCATGAAGGAAGCTTGCACCCTCTGTCCAGCCAGGGTGGCTATGTAACACGTTCAGCACAGGGGGAGAATTCCCTGCTTCACCATAACTCTTCTCAAGATCCTCAGGCAAGGAGAGGTTTCACTGCCCTGTCTTTAGCAATTGAATGATTGACTAATCATCATGCTCCAGCAATATTTAATGGGAAGCAAAAAAAAGGGACCCCTGCCAGTGTCTTCCTGAGGAAGAGGTCTAAGAAAGACAGAAAACTTGCCCACTGGACATATCTGTCTCTTTTTTGTTTACAAAACAACATCTAGGTGATTCACTTTCACCATGAGTTTTCTATTATATTACTCAAGGCAGGAAATCTTGATTTATACAACTGTCTCCTACAGTTACCCAGCACCTAACATATCTACCCCAAGTTCCCAAGTGCTATCTAAGCTTTGTGGTGATGCAAATTAAAAACAGTAGTGATGGCAATAACAGGAAGACAATGAGCAGTGTTAATTACAGTACTCTGTGCGTAGATGTCTGACATTGCTATTTATCGCCATAGTCTTTGAATGTTTTCCACTTTATTCAGGGCAACACCGAGTACTGAGCAACACTAGACTGACTACTGAGTAGTCTTCCAGAGGCCACCCTTCATCTCCTCCCCTACCTGACTTCAGTAAATGTCAACAATTGCAAGGATTAGTCTTATATTCATCCCTATATAGAAAACATGTCAATATGCAGAATAGCATATTGAGCATGAGGGGAAATTTTTGTTGCTTTCGTTAGTAAGTTGCACTTTCAGCATTGCAAGAAGAGGAGTTTGTCCTCTTTTTCTGTGAGCAAACAGGGTAAGGTGGAACAGTGAAGTTTCCTTCCTTTGTTCTTGCACAGCCAAGCAGCATTTGCCCCTTTCTGTGAGCAGGAGAGCTTCTCCCAGTCTGGAAAGAGAGGTTGGGTCTCTCAAACTGCACACATCTCTGCAATTAAAGGCTGCTCTTTGCTGTACTTCCCAGGAAGCAAAGTCTTTGTTAACTCAGGCAGAAAGTCTCAATCAGGGAGAACCTCCTCGAGATCCTCCCATACCTTCCAGGCTAGTGGTCTCAGCGCAGACCTGTGCTTAGTGGCCTAGTCAAATTATGATAAAGGCAGTGTGTGATTTCAAGTGATGTAGAAAACCCTGGTGAAAATTTCTCTCACTGTGCTACTTTTAGACGTATTTCTTTCCCCCTCCTTCTCCCCCCCGTGATGCAGATGTTGTAATGTTTCCAGGGTGTGGGGGGAAGGGAGGATATGTAATAGTAATGCTGTTGATGACCTAAACAATGCATTAATGCTTTTAACTGTGAATTGGGGTCATAGTTCTCTGTAAGAGTGTAAAGATCAAGAAGATTTAAAGCTAAACTTTTTTTAAATAAAACTAGATTTAGGGTGTATAGGTTATGGTTTAGTGGCATCTTATTTAAATTCTACTTACTATGTTTAAGCTGAGATGCAGGGATACCATTACTGAAGCTACTCTTAAGTCTGCCTAAGAGTTGGACATTAACTGACATAAATCGAAAAGCTGGGTTTAGATTCAGATAAATTTAAATAAAAGCGTGCATTTATATTTATCCTTTAAAAGCACCACATGGTTATTTTACAGCCTTATCATGTCCGTAGCTAAACATGTCTCTATTTCCTGTTGCATGTCAGGGAGCTGAGATAGAAGTGGATGAAAATGGCACTCTGGATTTGAGCATGAAAAAGAATCGAAGCCAAGACAAAGTTATGCCTCTCACTTCTTCCAGCACAGCACTTCCCACTCCTTCCTCCTCTCCTTTCAAAGCAAGCAGCATCCTGGTAAATGCAGCCTTCTACCAGGCGCTTTGTGAGCAGGAAGGCTGGGATACACCAATCAACTACAGCAAGACCCATGGCAGGAAAGAAGAAGAAAAAGAGGTATTTTTTCTGTTTCTGAGTGAATTTTTCCCTTGGATGAGAGACCATATGATAGTCTTTGGGACCACCTAGTGCTGTTTAAAGGGAATCGGTTTTCACAGGTAGAGGTTTGTGAAATTGAGCTGGTTTTAATGGTCTCTTGGATGTGATATAAAAAAACCCATTACTCACTCTGAAAAATCTTGCTCTCAGAGCCTCCTTGTTAATGTCTGTAAGTCTCTAAGATAAAGGAAACAAAGGTATCCATCATTAGAGACTGCTTTTAAAATTTTGTTCCTAATGGCTCAATTGTGTAACACAGACACCCAAATGGACTAGTGATGACCAGGGAAGAAAGAAAAACAAAACAAAATAACCCCAACAACTAAAATTAAACCAAGACAGTTCTTTCATGCTGAAACAAAGAGCAGTTTTTCCATACTAACTCTTTAGACTTCCAGATAACTTATTATCTAAGCATTTAAATACGTGCTTAAAACCTTACCTGTAGCATTCTTTTGTGGGAAAACCTTTTCTTTTACATACTGCAAGAAATTTCTGCCAGTGAGTCTTAGATCTCCAACTTGCAGCTTCTGCAACCAATCTTCTAGACTGCCACTTCCAACTCAATAATTGTCTTGATTAAGGTTTTGTTTCTGTTTTGCTCTTTCACGTCGGTTTATCCTGTCTTGACAACAAAGCAGCACAGTCTACTGTGGCCTTTTTTTCTTATTCTTCTACTTTGCCAGCAAGTTCGTTTTGTTTGGTTTTTTTTTTCTCTTGAGCCTGATATTCAGGATATGGACTGCTTTCATTTTTCTTAAATCAGGAAGGGACCACCAGCTCTTAAAAAGGCTAATTAGATAAAAGCCTATGTTATGGCTTTCAGAAACAGACTAAAAGGTGTCCCAGTTAGAAGGTTTTATACAATTTACTCCCTGTTTGGTTTTATATATCAAATAATAGAATTTGATCATTATATTTATTATTAAATTATCTTTTGTTCAACTATCAAAACTGACACTTCAAGAAGACATAGATGGGGTAAATCTATTTATGATTCAGGTTAGGGGGTCCAGGCCTCCAATTCAAGAACCACCTTGAATTAAAAGATAAATGAGTTGTGTGAGGAAAAAAGTCTGTCAGCACTGGGTAGTCTGTTGCAATGTGCCCACTGAAAAAGCTTGCATTTCTTGGAGGCTGAGTTGCCTTGAAGAGCCCTTTGCAGTCTCCTCTTTGGGGCTCATGATGGTCTTTACCTCACCAATGACAGCTCAATCTGTGTACCAGGGTTTTGGCGTGGGTTTGACATGAGGCAGGAGGCTGAGGGCTCAGGCCCTTCCCCATTCATGCTGCACGATGCGCAGGCATATCCCAGCTTGGAGAGAACTGCCTCGCTGCTGGGATCAAGAGGTGTCACAGACTAGGCAGGGGACATGTCACCGCCCTCCTCCTCCCTGCTGCCACCACAGCACAGCGAAAGAACCAAGATGGGAGCATCTCCATATTCCCCCAGTCCATGCCTGACTTTCACAAGACTGTGATGGGTGTCTGGATGTTTCCCTGTCCTTTCCCAGCACAGGGAGTTGGAGGCAACTAAACTAGTCAACAGGACATAATGGTCCAGTGCACTCAGGCAGTGGTGCCCCTTGCACTCAGTGCTTTGACACTGTGTGGTTTGTCCCTAATTGAGGATCTGGCCCCAGATCTCTGCAGTGAGATTTTGCCATCCCAGGGAGCCTTGTTTTGTCCAGTGATGTCAGGGCCAGAGGCTCTGTTTTCAAAATCAAAGACTGGCAGTTATCCTTATGCAAAGAAAATGACTGATTATATCTATTTCTAATTCATTGTTATCTGGTTCATATGCACAACAGTTGCTTAATTTTGGTGGTAATTTCCAGAAAATATTGTCTCTCTCTCTCTCAGCAAAATAGCCTGTCCAGATGCCCCCTTAAAAAAAAAAATCTGAATTTGGAAAAAGCTCAAAATCTCTCCAAAAGGAAAGCGCTGAGAAATAACTAGAGCTGTCAGTTAGTTCAACTGTCAGTTCTCCAAAGATTTCAGGGCTTAAAAATGTTAAAAGTGCCAGATGCTATTATCTGTTATTCATGTTACCATTATGTTCTGGTCTTTGCTGAAATCAATATAAACTTCCATCTGTACATTAATGGAGTATCATTGCTTGCTTTCTTTCTGTAGTGTGCATGCATGAATGCACACATGCTCTTTGCAGGAAATAGTAGTGCTTGGACCAATTGGGCTGGTTCCGATTTTCCTTTTAGTCTGAAATTCTTTAGATTTTTAATAGTGTTTAACTATAAATCCATTCAAATGGAAAAGGAAAACTTATCCATACAGTTGGGCTTGACTAGCTGTCACCCAACACACCAATAAGGGAGAAGTGCTAAAGGTGTTTTCCCAAAGGATTGTCTCTGCCTCTAAAGATAAATAGCTGGAGAAGCACACAAGTCAAGACATGATGCTCTACTCTTAGTCTTAAGTGCAGAGGATCAAAACGCACTTGTTCTTTGTTTCTGACCTTCTGTGTTTCAGGCAAACGTAACCTCTTTTGGGCCGTGTGTAGTGATGTAAGGTTCTAGAAAGGCAGAATTTCAATATTCCTTTACCTACATTTCCTTTGCACTGTCCTGCTTTGGCAGCTTCTACACATCTGAAGATTTTATGTTGTTTGAACTATACCAAGTGTTCCTCAAGGAGCTAAGACAATGCTGAAGAAATCACCTGTTTAAATGTCTATATAACTCACTCATTCCTGGGAAATATACTAAGGGATGTTAACTAGGAAAAAAACTATAAATCTGCTGATGTTTCTGTATGTATATATGTGTATACCTTTATTTTAAGAAAAAACCACAAATCTTAATAACTCAATTCAGGAAATTCACCATTAAGATTTAAAAAAACCCCTAATTATTTAGAGATAGAAATTGAAATACTGCAATTCTTAACCATCTAGTATCAGTTATACTGGTGGCTGTAGGTGTACTCATATCAGTCTTCCCCATGAAATCTTATTTTTATTAAATGACTCAGTGAAATGAAGTTGTGAACTACAATACTGTAGAATTTTGTCAAGCCTTGATATACATAATTCTCCATCAATCTGCTCTGCGCAGCAGGTATCAGACAGTGACATGATGAACAACTCACAGACACACACAGGTCTCTGGTCCGTCACCAGCAAAAGATCAAGAGACATCTTTCATTTAGAATGAAGAACACATATACACATGACAGTATTAACATATCCTGCAGCACAAACAGTTATGGCTACTCTGGTGTGCTGCAGGTGCGTCCTGAGGTATATCACACAGCTCAGGATTGCAGTGGAGTGCCAGAGGGTTCTTTCCACAACCTTCTACTCCAGGCTGCTCTCAGCAGAAGAGGCTGATGTATGCCTGGTTTAGATCCATAGTTAGGATGCAGGCAAGGTGTGCTTTAAATTTTTAGAAACACAGGGTTGGTTCTCAGTTCAGTGGTGCAGATGGAACCTGTCAGACATAGCTGTTAAGACAGGAAACTGATAAGCCAGCCTTCTTCAACCTCCATTAAATTAAGTGGAAACCATTTTACCCATGTTTTTTGAAGTTATTTTGACATCTGATCCTTTCCAGCTGGCAACAGGGAGTTACCATTTTGTTGTTTCTTTGGGGAGCTTTTGATTTTACAGTAACTTTTACTGGTGATGATCCCGGCTTGAATTTATACGTTTGTAAGAAAGGTAGGGCAGAATTTGTAGAGAGAAGCAGTCAGGAGTTCAAATCCCCATTCTGCAGCTTAGAGCAGAAAATCACCCCTATAAGCCACTGGGACCAAGATTTAACCCAACTTTGCAAAAGTGTCTTTGATGTTTCTTGAAAAAAGATGACATCCATTTTTCCACTTTTGTATTTTAGCATTTTAGTTTCCATGTTTGGAGGACTTACAAGCATTTATTATTTCTGTACTAACATTTTATCAAGACCTTTTGTAGTTGCTAATTTTCTCTTTTACTCCTTATCTGAAGTTCTCCTTCAGAAATATCATTCCCAAAGCCTGGACTATATGAGGGTTTTCCTATTTATTTAAAATAATTACCCATTAATTACTGTGAAAGAGTGTTTAGTAAAGCTGAATATATGTATTTTTGCTTTCTATATTTGTAGCAGATTAGATTATTCCCAAACAAACTAAACCCACAAACGTGGTTGCAAAAATCAGTAGTAATTGATACAGCAATAATATGGCATCATTTCTATATGTATGTGTAGTGTGAGTTTCAGTAGGCAGTAGGTAGCCAGTAGCAGAAAGCAGAAGGATGTCATATTGAGGATCCAGCCTCCAAACAGGCAAAGAAGAGCAGCCAGAATTGAGGACCATATGGAAGCTTTATCAGAAGAAACACCCCTGCAGAGCTTACAATACCCAGTAGGCAGAAACTCCATTTGCAGTCCAGATTCAGCTCAGCCCAGCACTCTGTGTTAACAGCTCTGCAGACATCCCTGCTCCTCTGTCCTGGCACGTTTGTCAGCTGCACAAGCCCAGAGCATCCATGGCACCAGCCCCATGAGTTTAGCAGAGGCTGGGACCTTCCCCTCTCAGCCACAGGCAGCAGTTTCTGCTCCCACAGATGGTAATCTCTGGGAAATACCTGAGTATTGGAACAGAATCACAAAACCAACATGAAGTCCAAGAAGGGAGTAATAGAGGTTTGATAATTGATGCTATAAGCTTTGGAGAATTCTTGAATGATAAAACAGCCACAGAGCATTCCTCCAGAAAGAAAATACTTATCTTCAATAAAGATAATAATAGCTGAAGGTATAAGTCTCAAAAGAGTACAAAGCAAGCTATTTTGAAACAATCAAAGAAGATTTTTCAGAACACAAAAATGCAATTTTCTTCCAGGACCCCAAGTTTCCAAAATGCCTTCCCAAGGGAGTGAATGCTCATGATTCATACCATCCACCAAACAGCATGGTAGCAGTGATGATTTTGATCTACAAATGGTAGAAATCATGAACTACCCTGGGCAGCTTGCTATTAAGAAAACTTCAAAGTTGTTTTGTTCTTGTGATTTCTGTTTTAACAAGAATCTGTTCTTTGAATAAGATAACAAGCCATTTCATTCTACAGACCCAAAAAGCTTTGCCTTTACATTTGCCTATGTATAACAATACTTTTTTAAAATTTATGACTGCAATCTTATATTTTATTGTGCAGTGGTCAACACTTCAACTGTATTCAAAAGTCAACAGTGTACTTACACAGAAAAAAGTAAACCATACTTATTTTCTGTGTGTACTTTTCTTTGGCCTTTATCACTATCTTATAAAATAAAACCAAATTTCTCCTATGTACAGCTTAAACTAGCATCTGCCTTCAAAAACATATGCACAACACTTTTAAAGTCTACCTGTAAGAACCTGAAACTCTGATGTACTAAACTCTCTTAATTTCTCTCCATAATGTCTTTTTAAGTTTTACAAGATGTTCTCTTCTTGCAATGGCAAATTATTTCTTGAATGTGTGGGAGGACTTGAAGAGAGAAACCTTTTTTCACATTCTCATCTAATTTTTCAGAAAGATCCAGTGAGCTCTCCAGAAAACATGGAGGAAAAGAAGTATCCAGGAGATGTCTCCATACCAAGTCCTAAACCCAAACTCCATTCAAGAGATCTCAAAAAGGAACTCATCACGTGAGTCACAAAAAAAGCCACATTTTCCTCTGCCCTGGTAAAGACTGACTATGCTGCTATTCTGATTTCTGGTTTGAAGTAGATTTGCAGGAGCTGAGCAGGGAAACTTGCACAATTCACTGTCGGTAGTTAGTTCCACATCGTGGGTATGTAGACATGAGGTTTGGAGCTGTGATAAGCAGGCTGTGCCTGAGGGTCTGGATAGATTAATGTCTAAATTTATACTGGGTGCGCTCTTTATTCCTCAGATAGGCAACAAGTGGATAACAGCTCCTTCTATGAAACACAGTTTCATAACACACTGCGGATTGGCTCTGCTAATGCTTACATAATTAAATAAGCTTTAATTGAACAATCGTCATTATAGATCCATTGCTCAGAGCTTGTGTAGAAGCAGACAGGATTTATCAGATAGAAAACATGTAGAGTTCATAAAAAGACAAAATATACGAGAGAAAGTATCATAGGATTTTCCAACCTATAGGAAGTACATGTAAGTCCTTCATCTGCTTCCTTCCAAGCAGAATTAGTTATTCAATCCTGCTGAAAATCCAGCGGCTGTATAAATTCATGCTCTGTGAGTATAGGCTAATACGCTCTTTTCCCAAGTACTGAGACGCACTTGCTCTGTCTTAAGTTCCAAAAGTTTACTAGCTAGAGCTGCAAATACATTCTATTAAATCTTTCTGCATGCAATGGCTTGTTTCATTTTAGAATTGTTTAATAAAATTGTCTCAAGCAGCTCATAGCACGAGTCAGTTTTTAAAATCTCATCTAGGCTCTTCACAAAAACCCTTTGAGTTCACGTCAATATCATGTTGATATCAACACAGAGTTCTCACTCTGTAATGGTTAGCCAGGACTCAGCAATCATCGATGGCACTTTCCTTTTTGTCCCAAACCAGAGCAGATCTCTCTGAACAAGCGCAGTCCTTACCACTGAGTGGTGACAGCCCATAACATGTCCCTGCAGGCTCACCCATAAATAAAGGAGTCATGTCCCGCCAACTTGTGTCCTGCTCTCCAGACTCGGTAGCACTGAAGCAGTTAGAACTGCCTCTGTCTGTAGAATTTACATTTCCCCGGGGCAATCTGCTGTGAAGAGCGATTCTTTCCCCTCATGTCATGCAGTCTGCGTGTTGTCTACTCACCACATTATATCTGCAGTTGTAGTTCATGACCTAAATTGCTACAGGTCAGGTTTGTTTTGCCTCTTCTTCTAAAACAAATGGATACAAAAATCACTGAGACTTTATTTGCTGAAGACTAATGGCTTTTCTTTTGTAATATTTATTCCTTTGTGATATTGACCTGTTTTGAGATGCCTGTAAAATACTTTTCTACTCTCCTAAATAATAACACCAGAATATTTATTAAGGCAATGGTGAGCTTACAGCAGTTGTACTGTATTATTTGCAAACAGTTAGTAGAGATAGCTATCTAAAATGCAGTTGGACAGAAAATTAAATAAGAAATAGTTTTAAATTATCAGAAGAATCCATAGGCAATATAGGATCAGACTACATTCCAATGATCCCATTGAGCTCAGAAATTGTACTGAACAATTCAATACAGTTGGCTCCATCATGAGGAAGCTTTTAAAATGGCATAAGAACTTTCAGAGACAATTTTTTGAACATGGTTAGCACACTTACAGTGAACTACTGTATGAATACTTCCTTCTAGCATGTGCTTTCTATTTTTCCGTGTTAATTCTGTTGCCCATAATGGCATTGCTCAAGTTGAAATGGGCTGTGAAAATGAGACTGATGTCTTCCTAAGGCTTTTTTACAGATTTGAAAAAACTTTATAGCATTCTGCCAGCTCAGAGAAAATAGCCAGGTGAGCATCTCAGGCACTCCTTTTTCATTAGCATGGAGCACTAGATAACACTTTTTGTACAACATCTGCTCGCCCTTTTTATCCATATTTCCAGTGAAAGTAAAACAGTTTTTTATAAGGCAGCTCTGCAGGGTTGGTGTTAGAGTGCTTTAAAGTACCACACAAAAGTACATTTAATTCACCTCCCCCTCCATTCACAAGTTGGATTTCTTGGTATCTTTGCCCTTTTGCAGAGGACTGTATCCCAGTTTGATAAATGAGTTCAGTGTTACCGCTGAAGAAAGGCTGAGAAAAAACAGAAGCTACAACATCTTCTCCAGGTTGAGCATACCTCCAACCCTTGGCTTAAGTGAATACATATATTCTGCTAAATGTACACGACTGTCTCGGTTCCAGCCAGGACAGGATTAATTTTTGCAGTGGTCAGGACGTGGCATGGCTGTGACCTGGAGGTTATTCCATAGCCTCACCCAGGGAGGTGTTCCTTCCAGTTGAGTAAGCTTGGCAGAGGGAGTGGTCAGGTAACACCAGCTCAGAGCCAGAGTAGAGCAGGTTCTGAGCAATCATGTGTGAATCATTTGCCTATCTTGGGCACTTTCTTATGGATATTTTTGCTGTTACCAATCCTTTTCTTATCTGATTACTGTTTCCAGTAAATTTTTCTTACCTCAAGATGTGATTTTCACCATTTGTGCCTCCAATTCTCCTCTCCAAGCTGCGGCAGGGGAAGGAGGAAGAGGGGATGAGCAAGCAGCCTATGGTTTGGAGAGTCTTGGTGGGAACACTAACTTTGAGAGTAGCATTCCTAAACCATGACAACCACCTTTGTATTACTTCTCAGTTCAGCTGAGAAACATCTTGACAAAGTTCTGTGCTCTTTCTGAACTTCAGCTGGGTAATATTGACCTGCTTTCTGTTCTGCAAGAAACCGTAATACCTTTCTCACTTGTATCAGTAAATCAAGATTGGGTGTGTTTCTAAAGAAGGTGCCTTATTTCAGTCAGAAGTCAAAGGAAGAATTTTGAATATTACTGCTCTCTGGCCTATGTTATACTGGAGATCAGATCAGGAACTTCAGCTCTAGCATTTAAGAATTGCTGTCAAAATTTTGTACCAATAATGAAACAGTCTTTTTAAGAGCCCACATTGTAGCCAAAATATGTATGCAAAGCATGGTGGTTTAACACTACACAGATAAAAAATTAAGGTTTTGAATTATTTGCATTGTGGAAATAGGAGATATTCTTTCCATCTGTGCTTTGAGTAATAATCAAAAAAATAGAAGTGAAGTTTTGCTAGTTTTCTGCAGCATCGTGATAGTGTTGAAATGTGTAATCATGAACGTGATTGCCCTAAGGATCATTACATAATTCACGGCAGGGTATGGTGAGCTATGCAGGGTATTACACATACTCTAATTTCTCATTGCTTCTTCCTTGCATAGCTGTCCAACTCCAGGATGTGATGGTAGTGGTCATGTAACAGGAAACTATGCCTCACACCGCAGGTAAGAAACAACAGGAAGCCTAAAACAGGAAACAGAGCTAAGTTTTAGCTCTTGCCATTTTTGAACCTTTTTTATACTAAGCATGGATAAATATTCAAAAGTAATTTGCAGAAATATCATACAGAAATGTGGCTGTTTTTCCTGTTTTTGTTATATTTGTGAAGGTCTGGACTTAATACACTGATACTGAGTTAAGCAGAATATGCTTATTACAGTAGCTGCACTTCTTAGCTGAGACCTGCAGATAAGTAATTTAGTAAAGTCGGCATTTCCCTCAGTGTACAAGCAGTCTCTATACAGATGCTGTTGCATGTGGTTATAAATGATGTTTCTGCATATCTCTCTATGAATGGCTTTGAAATTCATAAATCTACTATTATAACCTGAGGATGTTAAATATTTTCCTCAAAATAGTCTACTGTCAACCCAGGGGTTGAAATAATAATTTCCTGCTTTTCTCTTGGGAGCAGAATGGAAGTATTTTCTGCCTTCTACTAACCATGTGGACCAGATCCTCTAGCTGTCCTTCACATATGAAACAAAAACGATGGACTCTGTGTACCACTGCCCCCTCATAGCAGAGCATTACAGGGGCTAGAAACCTTTGTCCCTAACTGTATATCTTTTTCTAGTGATTTGAGAACCACAGCCTTATATTGGCTGGTTCCTCTTCGCCAAGAACAAATATTTGAGGGTATCATTTTAACCAGTATATAAGTCATAGATTGTCTGGAGGTTGTTGTTTTCAGATAAAAATAAATGTTTGGATTTAGTAAAATATTTCACATCTGGTTTTCTTTTCAGTGTTTCTGGGTGCCCATTAGCTGACAAGACATTAAAATCCCTTATGGCTGCTAACTCTCAGGAGCTCAAGTAAGTATCGACAATAGCACAAATATTATTGTTTTTTATCTTCGAAAAACATGTTCCCTATGTTATAGAAGTTGCAAATTTGAATTGCTCTGAGTGGTATCAAACCTTTATCTGAAAAGTGAAGTGAATTGGTTTGAAAGCTTTTGAGTGAAATAAAGTTTACTTTTCTCCATTTGTCTTTCTTCATTCTTGTACCCCTTCATTTTCATTAATTAATCAGGACCTGGGGAAAAAATTGTAAACACTAGGAAAGATGCAGTTTTCTTAGTATTTCTGAATCAGAGAGGCATAAAAAATAAATAATATGTAAGACTGATCTGGAAAATAACTGATCCAGATAGAATTAATTGGAATTATTTAGTTAGAAATAAATCTAATTAGAATAAATCTAAAAATGAGACCAGAATACCTGCAAATAATTTTTTATTATTCACTACCCTATACTATGAGTTTAATGTCACTGAAGCAGATATCAAGTCATATGATTTTGTGCTGGCATAATTCTCACCATGAAATGTCACTTACAAAAGGACTGTGCGGGCTCTGCTATATAGACAGATGTATAGGGACATATGAATATTTCAAAAATCTGTAGTCAAGAGAGGCACTGGCAACCAGTCATCTAGTTATTGAATTGGCTTTGTCAATAAGGATGTGGGGGAAAGGAAAGGATAATTAGAGTTCTTTCATAGCTTTCCCTCTGCAACTTGCAAATTGGATCCCATAATAGATGGCTTGAAAAAACTCATGAATGCATGTAAAAAGGGGAGAACCCCGTGACTGTCCTTTCTGTCCTTTAGGTTCATCCCTAGTCCAGATAGAAGAAAATAAAGTCTGATCATGGTACTATTATCCTTTTCTAATGGTATTAATAGCAGAAGTGACTACATTTAGGCTTGGCTCACTGTTTGGCTTCCCCAGATCAAATGTTAGTGGTCCTTTTCCCGAGTCTTACAACTTAAATTATAATTGAAATGCTAAACTGATGGTAGCTATGAAGTTGAATGTGGAGGAGATGCAGTAAAATGGCAAAGAAAGGACATTTATATAGGCAGCTGTCCAAAGCAGGTCACAAAGCCAGAAGGTAAACTGGCACACTGGCACAATGCTTCATTTTCTGACATCCCTGATCCTCAAATGTATAAAATTTGAGTTTAGTTTGTTTAAAAAGAGCAGAGCAGTTTGCAAGGAACTGACTTGCAAAAATGCTGACAAATTTGAAATCATTTGCTGAGTCATATATATTTGTCCCTGCTTTTATTGGCTTTCTGCCACACAAAGACACTCACACAAATATTTTGAATAGTTGCTCCTCATGCATCACCCCCCCCCCCTCCCCATTCATGTGTGAATAAGTAAATTTGCATACCAATATGGTTATTTTTCCACTAAAGCTTCTAGAGTTTTGGTCATGCCATAAGGAAAGAGGAGCAACAGCATATGACTTAAATGACAAACTGCACACTGTACGCCATGTATAATAAGTGAGTTGTGAAAGACAAAGTCAAAGTTCATGGACATTTCACAGACAGAAATATGTCGCATAACGCACTTAGCATTTAATTTCAATTAACTAGAAAAAGAGCAAAAATCAAAATCTGTTCACAGACAATTCGCACAAGGAAAAAGGGCTAAATAAAATTATTTTCCACAAATGTACTACCTTAATTTGGGTTCCTGCAAATGTAGTTCAGGTGATATTTTGAACAAAACTCTGCTTTTGGCTAAATGACATGTTATGCCAAAATGTTGCAATCATGCTTGTGCTGGTATAGTGATATCAATAGTTAATTTTAGTATTGCTATGTTAGCAGAGGGCATAAATGCTCATCGAATCAGGCCAGGAAAGTACCCTCATGTAGTCAGGCATGAATATGAAAAAGCTGTGTATTTTTTCCAAATGTTATTCATGCTTAATTTGCCAGAATCAAGATAAGATTTTGGCTTTAATTATGAAACTCTCTGCCAGCAAATATACAAGGCTTCCATGTGATCTACAGTTTGGAAATAAGGAAGATCTGCTCAGAAAGTGGGCCTGTGATTCAGATTCAAGAAAATTTCTATATGAAGATTCTTGCTGCTCAGAACAATCAGAGGTAGTCAATTTAAAACATAATAAATTTGATGATGACTCAAATTTTAAAGCTAAAAGGGGTAATTGTGGCTGATATCCTATTTAACCAAAGAGCTTGCTTATCAAGCCTTAAAGAATTTAAAATTTGTACTTTAGAGAGATATTTACTTAAAATTCAGAAGCTTTGAGGAATAGGTGGTCAGTCCTATCCTTAGACAATTTTTTGCAGTGGTTAAATGTCAATTTTTAGGAGAGATTTGAGCAGTTCTTCTATGTAGGTCCCACAGAAAACACTGACAGTGACACATTTATATTCCATAGGTAGTACAACATATTTCAGTCAATGGTTTTCTCAGCTGACCTCTAGGGGTTCACCTTAACTACAGCTCATATCCAACAGCCCCAGTGAGCTTTTGAGGGAGCAAAGGTACCAGAAGTGCTCCTAAACCTGCAGCTCAGTGTTTAAATTTTACATGTATTTGTAGTTCATCTTCCTAAAGATAAAGCAATCCTCTTGGAGAAAGGCACAAAATAGGAGGTACTCGATACCCATTAACAAGAATTTATATGTCAAATTGCTGAGAGATTTATTTTTGAATACTAAATTTGGAAGAATTGTAAAAGAACTTGTAACCTACACCCACTTGAGAATTGACATCTCTTAATTTGACCTCTTGAGACCCCTGGCCCTTCAACATAAATCTTATTTTCTTGGCTCTGCACAGGAATCCACTACAGAGGATGACTCCTTAAGCTGGAGCACCAGTCTAAACAGCAGTTAAAAGCTGATGAAATTCCACAGCATTACTGACTGCAAAGCGATAGCTTTTTGGTGTATTTTGTATTGTGGAATTTCCCAATCCATACAAAGATAAAACCAATGTTTGGAAAACCCAGCCCAGAGGCCAAGATTAAGAGTCTTGTTAATGAAGCTTTTTACTGGTTTGTCAAGAGTCCACCTGAAATATCATCTTATAATTTCATTAGTATTGATAATAT
Source organism: Origma solitaria (assembly GCA_013397895.1). NCBI lineage: Eukaryota > Metazoa > Chordata > Aves > Passeriformes > Acanthizidae > Origma > Origma solitaria. The sequence continues at coordinate 616,162 of VZRL01006642.1, forward strand.
CTCTGCCTCAAATCTTCAGTGCCCTCCCAAATAGCTTGGACTCCAATCTGGTTGGAAATCTGTCTGCTGCCAGAAGTGGTAAATACAGAAGGGGTGATTTAATATTTAGTTCAGTGTCCTTTTTAAGTTTATTCACAACTCTCAGACTTTCAGATCTGAATGCCTCACACAAAGAGCTTTAACTGAATTAAAGTCCACCTCCAGTCTTTGCAGGGAGCCCTTCCATCTGTGATCATCTGATAAAACAAGTAGCCAAAATTAATACCCATAGTTTTTGGCAGGTGTTCTGGATTTACTTGTGAGCATTCACACTCTCCAGACATCTGCCCTTGCTGCCTGCTCCACATGACATTGTGCCCAGTCCTTGTCCCACACTTAGACAGGTCAACATTTAGTTCTACACAGTCAAGCATATCCTGGCACTCAGCAACCCCCACCTTTACCTTTGCTGTCAGTGTGAGGCAAGTTGTTCTGCCAAAAATATTTTGTTCACAAAGCATCATCATGAAACGTTTTGACATTATCTTTTAAAAAAAAAGTTGCACCTTTCTTCATTTGAAATTATTTGCTGAATTCTACTTGAATAAATGCATAAATTTGTTCATGTCCAAAAGAAGTCAGATTTTTGACAAATTAATTGTTCGCAGAAAAGTAGTTTTAAATATTCTGTGAAGAGATGCACCTGCACACTCAGATGTGCTATTACAATTATATTTGTAGGTGTTTTCCATGGCAGCCTACCAATGACTAGATTAAATCATGAATCTCTTTTACTCAGGAAAGATTCAATAACAACTGAGACCCTTAAGAACATATTGAACCATGCAAGTTTCCTTAATGGTTCAGTACAACATGATTTGGCACAACTCCTTATGTAATTCTGATACTCTTAAAAATCATAGCATTTCAAAGTCCCTTAGGGCTGTTTAGCATAAGAACTTTGAGTTGTGTAATACAGAAACATAGAAAAGGCTGGCATAATTTCTAAAGGCAAATGTTTTTTGGTGCTGCTTTGTGTATTGAGGTATGTTTATATTCGCTGAAAAAGCCTGAAACCAAACCACCCCACCAACATACAATACTCTTAAATTAAAAAAAAAAAAAAATTAATAAAATAACAAATAATAAATACAAATATAAAAAAACAAATTAAAAAAAAAAACTGTACATCTGAGATGGATGGTGTTATCAGTAAGGTCCTGCTCCAAATCCCACAGAAGTCAGTGGAAAGACCTCCTGACTCCATCTGGCTTTTGGGGCACATTCTTCATGTATGAACAGCAAGCAAGAAGCCCACCCTGCCAGACCACTGGCAAAACCAGAGTAACAGGCAGGTTTTCTTCTTTCTATTGTATGGATGTTTCAGTATTAAACATTCATACTTGAAAAGGCTTGTTTGTTGCATATACACAGAGAAACCCCTTAACTATGAGACATAAGAATAATCCAATTGCTCAGCTGAATACTCAGTTGAATATCATGCTAGAAAGAGATGGTCCTGTGGTATGCTTACAGTGCTAGAACACACAAATTATTAAATTCAAATTCTGACTATCATCTACTGATGCCCCAAAGTAAAACTGCTTCTCTGCTTTCATTTCCCCTTCTGTAAACACTGGCAAAGTGCTTATGTATATCTCTACCTGAAAACATCATAACAATAATAAACAAACATGTAATAGTAAATTTACAAATTGATCGATATCAAACTGATTTTTTTTCTTCTCTTCATAATGTTGATTCTGTACAAGGAAAAATGTTTGATGCAAACATTGATATAAACTAATTAAACCTACACATCATAAACAATATCTCTCACATTCCTCACTAAAACTCTGCTATATTAAAATAAAATCCCTCCTGAAAAAAAGGAGTCTGCTCATTTAAAAAAAAAAAAAAATCAGCAAGAGCTAGGTTTAGTTATTCAACAAAAGCTCTGCTGTTCTTTCTCCCACTCTAGACAAAATATAGAATGCACACATAATTTAGTCTATATCTTTCTGACTGTATTTTTTAATCTTCCTGTATTATTCCACAGGTGCCCAACACCTGGCTGTGATGGCTCTGGCCACGTGACAGGGAACTATGCATCCCACAGAAGGTAACAACCATCCCATTGCGTGGGGCTGCAGTGCTCAGGGCTCTCGGCTGGCAGCAGCAGAAAGAGGTGGCTCTTATTCTGTGTGCTTCTTTCAGCTTGTCTGGTTGTCCTCGTGCCAGGAAAGGAGGTATCAAAGTCACACCTACCAAGGAAGAAAAAGAAGATCCTGAACTTAAGTGAGTACAGAATCGGGGGTCTGCCACCAGTGGAGGGGGGTGGATATGGCCTGTGAGAGTTCATGGCTTGAGGGATCACAGGGAGATGTCTCAGTTAATCTAAACTGTGCAAGAACAGTGCCAAGAGCTGTAACCAAACCAAGTGTTTCTGCTTCTCGTGAAGTTGGTGGAGCCCATCACCTAGGAGACTGAACACTGAGGAAGGATTGCTATCTCTGCTTGCATCGCTCCAATTATTTTAAAGAGTGCTATGCAAGTGCCGCTTGGTTGAAAAATTTGGCAAAATGGAGGAAAATTATTACTCACTGAGGTGAAACATACCAGCTAATTAAATCAGAGTAACACCTTCAAAATATGTTCCAGAGAACTTAAAAATATGTAAGTTTCATGTCTTTTCTCTATGTATGGATGAAAATTTCACTTAAACTGAAAACTGGAAACTCAGCAGAGATTCACTGCATTCTTGGCTTGAGTGCACACTCCATTAAAATTTGTAAATGATAATTGCCAGAACATGACTGAAGACTTAGCTGCATGCAATGTTGTCTTAATTCTTGCTAATGATATGTGCAAAACTGCATAACACTGACAGAGCAGCACAAAAAATTCCCTATCCTTTCTTTGCAAGTATTTGCATGAGTTTCCATGCAAGTTTTCCAGCCACAGGTACCCACCCTCTGCTTCATACCAGAAACTGAGATAGAAAGGAGGCAGTGTTGATTTTCCATATACTTGGAGAAGTGTGATTTATTGCCTGTGATAGAATATCAATTTTCTTTTCTGATAAAATGCTATCTAAATGAATGTCTTATTTTCTTAGTCTCTACAATTGCATTTTTAAATGCCTTATTTTAAGATCAGTTGAACCCCCATAACTCAGCTTGACAAGAATTGGATGCTCAGGTACAGTATGCCACCAGGGACCAAGTCTTACTCCATTAAAGCAAAGTAGTAAATGCAGCTGAAATGATTTTCTTGGAATTTTTTGAGACTGTCTTTGTCTGCTCTCTCCAGTGAAAGCGAGGGTTCTTTTGCTGTGTTTCTGTAGATGTCCAGTGATAGGCTGTGATGGCCAAGGTCACATATCAGGTAAATACACTTCTCATCGCACTGCTTCTGGTTGTCCTTTGGCTGCCAAGAGACAGAAGGAGAGTCCTGTCAATGGGTCTTCACTATCCTGGAAACTGAACAAACAAGAGCTGCCACACTGTCCTTTGCCAGGCTGCAACGGGCTGGGTCATGTTAATAATGTTTTTGTCACCCACAGAAGGTATAACTTTGTGTTTTCTCTTTTCATTTTTCCTTAACATTCCAATTTGAATAGGCAACATGTGAGGTTAGAGTAAGAATAAATTGTGCTATAGTCTTTTGAGTAACAACATAGTTTACATTGCAGCTAAAGTAATACAAAACAGAATTACTTTGAGAGACTTAAACTTTTATGTCTTTTTCTGTGTTCTCATTGAAACATGACTTTCCAAGGTGTTCAGATTAGCACAGTGCCTATGCAGTTTAAAATTAAATTGAGTTCTTTCCTAGGGAAATATGGAGTTGTATCTGCATAGCTTCAAAAGAAAAGAGAAATATCATTGAAATGTCACCAGAAAAGTTTTAGCCAAGAGGCATTAATTTCATCTTTCTACCAGTGGAAAAGTTATATTCATAAACTTTGTATTTAAACAGCTAAAGCCACATAAAGAAAAAATAATAAGTATGCAGAACTCACATGGATTAAGGAAGCTTGAAGTTATAACAATCCTACAAAGGAAATTACCCTTACAGAGAAGGAGTCACACATATAAGTAACAACAATAAACACCATCTATAACTGTGAAAATGTTAGTATAATCTGACCAAATTGAATCAATAATAATCAAAGAATCTGACTATAATATCTGAATTAATATCTGGAAATTCCGGTTTTCTGTCTTTAACAGTAATTAAGTCTACATTCTCTGTCTCCTTTGCTTTCTGCCTAACACTCTTACCCAACTTCTCCAACACAAGAATGTCCAAGGTGATTGGAATAAATTCGGTCAGAGTCCAGCGTTATCCTAATTTTGTTCACTACATCCCATCTAAAAGTCTTTACATTAGGACACTACTGTAAATTGTGGCTAATTAAGCAAGTAGCATAAACTGCATGTTAGCTGGTTGCAATTCATAGTACAGGGGATTTCTGTCCTACATAAGACTGGGTCACTCTCAAGATCACATTAGTTAAAATGAGGTAGCAAATAAAGCTTTGTTTGATGTCCTTTCCTAGGACATTTGAAACCTATCAAGTAACTCCTGGCTTTCAAACAATCTCCCAGTTAGCTATCTGCTCTGGGAAGAGATAATAAGCAGAAACACAGAACTAAAGAACTAGCATCTTTCCCTATGTAGCTTTAAGCTAAACTAACGAAAGCTTGGGTTTCATGGTTTTTTCTTTGTTTTTCCTTTTTTTTTTCCTATGTGGAAATGCCATGTCTGTTAGGATCCTCTTTTTTTTTTCTTTTTTTAAAAAATTTTTACACACACACACACACACACACACATCAACCATTTTCCTGTAGAACAAAATTTTCCTTCACTCCTTACTTGGCTACATCTAAATACAAATCCTTCTGCCAGTTCTTCAGCATATGGGTATTTCTTCTTTGTTATTTATAAAGATAGTATTAAGACAGTGCAATTCCTCTTAGCCCTTTAGTGAGCTATAAAAATTGCCTCAGATAATTACCAGCTGATGAAATTGTAAGCTTTGAAATAGCAAAATGTAATTTAATGTGAACAGTGGTTAAAAAGCGAACTGACTATATAATAGAACCATTCAAAAAAGCTATTATAGCCTATAGGGTATATCCAGAGTTATTATTGTATTGATCATTACTATGTATCAACAAAGTGATATAATAATTGTACACCATGGAAATCATCCCATTAACTAATTTTTTTTTGGATAGTAAATTTGCCATTTTAAAGGACCATACTATCCTCTCCTTTGGAGCACAATCCCTTGATAAAAGCAGTTTATACCTGTTTGAACTTTAAGAATTCTGTAAATGCATCTTCATGTAACTTAATAGTAGCTGCCACTGCAATTTTGATTATTTTGAAATATGCTTAAGAGTTGTTTACTCATAGATTGAGATTTCGGTGCCAATTTTCAAGCTGGGATATACAGCTAAATGGCTCTTTATGAGTTATGTCAGTCCCTAAAGCCATGCTATAATGGAGATACTGATGTGACCTTAGGTACAGAGGTCTGTCCAAGTGCATGATAATATTGTCTGAAAGGATTGTTGCCATTTTCAAGTGGGTGCTAATGTTTTCTTTCCTATCCGTTTCAGCCTGTCTGGTTGTCCTCTGAATGCACAAACCATAAAAAAGGGCAAAATTTCGGAAGAATTAATGACTATCAAGCTTAAAGCAAGTGGCGGTAAGGAGATCTGTAAAAGATGATGACATTTATTTAGATAGAAGGGCCCTGACTCCCATTTATACTTGTGCCCCTTTATGCCATTCTGGCATTAATTCTCACTACTTTCAGTTGTCTCTAGCAATAAAAAATCTTGAATAACAAAAATATTTACATGAGAGATTATAAAACTATTCTCATTTACATCTTAATAACTCAACACTGAGGGTATGTTCTTGTCCTAGAGCATCATTTTTTTATTTGGATATGCTTTCAATATTGTTATTATTAATAAACTATTAGTTACAGATCAGGAGGATTTAGCTATCTTATGAATAAGGAAGAAATAATGTGGGCAGAAATTGACTCATCTCCCTAACTTGAATCCTACAAGGTTTAGTATCTATGCAGTGCTTGTGCAATTTTGCTAACCTAAGTGCAAAGCAATAATTACCAAAAAGTTGCAGGGGGAAATGTGTAGGAGTCTCCTTTCTTATATAATGTGCTTTAGCAAGTTGGGCATTGAGCCAGGATTGAGGAAATTTAGTCTTCATCTTCCAACTGCTGAGCGAAACGGTTGTGTTAGTGCTTACAGATTTCCCAAGCTGGCTCCCCAGTAGACTCACTTCTAGGCTTTAAAGCAGTAACAACAGTGGCACAAACCTCCAGGCAGAGCTGGTCTCAGAGTGATACTAAGCACAAACAGGCACACGTATTGCCAGCAGCTACTATAGCTCAGTATTTTTCAGGACAAGGCTTTCATTAAAGAACTGAAGCCTTTTTTCTTTGCTGTCTAACTTGTTGGGATGTAAAAGGCTGGCTTCCTTTTTTTTTTTTCCTGTAATACTTGTTAGTTTTCTGACAATGTCCCTTTTCCTGTTATCTAAATTTCACTATTAGTCAGATATAATTAAGGCTTTGGTTATTGGAGTTATTCTGCACAGGAGTTTTCCCCCACAGAAATCCTTGCAAGATCAGAAACAGGTACAGATGAACTTACTAAAGTCAGCAATTATACTAGTGAAGATGTTGCCCTGGGGTGCTTTGTGAAAAGAAGGGTTGCTGTTACATTTCTTTTAAAACAAAACACACCACCCACCCACTCCAATCCAAGCACCATAAATACCCCCTCATGTTTTATGATAAACTATCCTCTTTCTGGGCAGTTCTTCCTTTCTGGACCCTGCAGCTTGTAGTTGCATGTTGCAATGAAAAAAAAAAAAAAGAATTGTGAAAAAATGAGTACTAAGATAGCCTCATCTGTGTGTCAGCTCATAGATGTTTTACATGTAGGAAAAAATTTTGACCATAAAAGCAAACTAAAAGATGATTTAAGGATCAATCATTTGATGAAAATCTTATTTTCCCATGGTTAAGTTACAGGTAACAGTTTATTACTCATATATCTATTTACATGTGGACACATTAAGTCTGATATTGCTATTTTCAACTATTTACAGGTATTGAGAGTGATGAAGAAATAAGACACTTGGATGAGGAAATAAAAGAATTGAATGAATCCAATCTTAAAATTGAAGCTGACATGATGAAACTTCAAACTCAGGTATGCCATAAACGTGAAACCTTTTGTTATGTGACGTTTAAGCACAGTATATAAATTAAATGCTATGTAAATGCTATGTTTAAAAATAGCTAGTGTCCCGTGCACTTGTTTTTCCAAGCCCTTGTTTGTTTGTTTTCTGTAAATAAGCAGAAGGTATTGTCTTAAAGATCTGGTGAATGACAAATTCAGGGCAGTTTGGAGCTAATCTTGGTAAGCAGAAAAAAACATTCTTACCAAACAAAACATTCATTTTCCTTTGTTGATCAAATATTTGTTTACCAAACCACGCAGATCCTGTGACTTGAGTTTTTAGGAATGACAATTCCTCTTACTAACCCACTTCAACTCTTAATGAGAGTTGACTGGGTTCCTACGTGTACCTAAGAAATCTTCCTAGTTTTGTTCATCCACTGTCAATTATTCAAATAGTTTGAATTTTGCCTCCAGGCAACACTTGGTAAAGAATGTATAACTTTTGCTAATTTGTATAGCAGAGGATTTTGATGGGAGTTATGGAAAAGAGTCATTCTCGTTCATTATTTTGTATACTGGAGAGATTAAGTTGGTTTTAAGATGCTGGTAGTGGTTCTATGGAGCGAGCTGTATAGGTTCATCTCTACAGAGGCTCCCATATGCATCTAGAAGGTCAACTGAGCAGACTGAGTAAAAAAAAAAACAAGAGCAGAACTTCCTTCAGAATTTTCAGAATAAGAGTTAAACAAAAAAGTTCCTAAATGAGATCTGGGAACTGAATATAAGCCTAAACTGCTCCAAACCAAACTGAGTGTAACCATACCCAACTGTATTGGTACCACATTGCAATGTGCAGTGTTGACTCATGCTGTTTTTGCAATAACCACTGCGTGCATGGTCTAAATAAGAGATCTAAACAATCTGGCTTCACACAGCAGCAGCTGTGGGGATATCCAGCCCAAACTGCCTTGCAGGGGGGCTGTGCTCAGTGTCTCAGGACACTTGGTTCTCTCTGGTGACTGTGCTATTTGCGTGGAGATTGCCCAATTTATGCAACCAGATTTCTTCTACCAGAACTTTCTCCCTGGCGAAGGCAGTCCCACGAGCAAAGCCTGAACTGAGCTACAGCAGAAGCCGTAAATCTCTTACCTCTTTTTAATCTACCCTAGCCAGGTTTCAGGCTGCTACCAACACCCTCCGGAGGAGGGGTTGTAGTGGATGGCTGGAAGGCAAAAAGGAGGTTCTTGCACGGGGGAGTTTTGCTGCGTGACTGTGTGTGAGGAAAGAAAGTGAAGTGGCCACAGCAGGAGGCAATTAAGTGGAGTAAAGAGGTGCATACTAATAAGGATAGGATAATCCTGGATGTGACTGCACCAATCCGTGCCTTGTGGAGCTGTGGCTGGGCAGAGGGATGGCAGCCCTTGGTTCTGCCCTACCAAGCTGTCTGCTCCCAGGGCAAGGAGTGGGGCAGGAGGGAACCAGACCCTGCTGCTGCTGTTTTTCTTTTGTCAGCACTGCTTTTCACATCTAAGCTTTCAGAGCTGAGCATACTCCAGAGCTCTCACTTTTAAAAGATACTATTTTTTCTACTTTGGCTGTTTTTTCCTGCTCTTTCCAAATCCCTACTTTCCATTCTGTTGGTCAGAGATCATCTTTGTGATGTGTGCTCAGCCTTTCAGTTTCCCTTCCACTCCATTTTTCCCTCACTGTTTGCAGAGCCAGGCCTGTTGCTAATCCCAAGCAGCCCAGGGCTGACCCAGGAGCAGGGCAGGGAAGCAGCACAGCAGCTAATACCTGTGCCCTTGCCATTGTGGTAGAGCAGCAGGGATGCTGTAAGAGCAGGACAGCAATGGAAACATCAATCTCCTGTCTCCTTCCCTCTGCCAGCCCTGAGGCCACACTCTTCATCCCAGCTCCACCCTGACCATCCTCTCCAAGCTCAGCTCCCTCCTCCCACTCTGGGGCACTCTCCAGTGCCTTGCTGCCACAAAGTTTCTCCATGAACCAGCAGCGAAATCCATCCTTTCAGAGCAAATACAACCCCTTCTTTGCTCTGAATGTTCTGTGGAGAAGTTATGTCTCTCCTAAAAAAAAGCACAGCTGAGTTTCAGGTTCATCATGGCCTCTCTCATAATCACCCAGATGATATTTTGGGTTCAAACTGCAGTAACAATGCTGCCACGGGTTTGTCTGTCTGTGTTTGTGCCTGCCTGTGTCTTTTAGATCACATCTATGGAGAGCAATTTGAAAACAATAGAAGAAGAGAACAAACTCATAGAGCAGAACAATGAGAGCCTGTTGAAGGAGTTAGCTGGCTTAAGCCAAGCCCTAATCTCCAGTCTCGCTGACATTCAGCTTCCACAGATGGTAAGACCACAGCCAGCAGCTTCACACCTTTTGAGACTGTCTTGCCAGCACCTGAAGCAGACGAGCAAGCTCAGGGGCCAGCAGGAGCACTGGAGCTGCAATAGCAGAGAGCACTTTTAGGCTGATTTACTTTGCAGAGATGCAGGATCATGAAACCTGTGCTGGTAGTAGGTGCAGTTGCTTCCAGGACTGAGCCAGCCCTGGTATCTCTGCCCAGTCCCACCCTGTGCAAGGCAGGCTTTTCCCTCGTCCCTCCCTGTCTGAACACCCACGCTGCACAAAGAGTGGAAACCTCCTACTGATGCGAATCCTTATTTACCCAGCTCCCAGATCAAAACTTTAACCTGTTTCATACAGATGATTTTTCTGGAGCCAACCAAGCTCCACCTTCTCAAAAACTTCATATCTTACTCTCAAACACAGGCCAAATCCACAGAGATACTTGTGTTTCCACTTCCCTTTCCAAATGTCTAGAGTCCCAGTGGAAGATTAAGTAAGAACAGTTAGGGGCAATGTCAGTCACAATCCCAGAGCCAAATCGGCCACGAAAAAAAAAGTTACACTAACTGTAATATCTCCAACTCCTTTTCTTGCTTGGAGAGAGTGTGGATTGCACAGGACATGCAGCTCCTGTAATTTCCACAACCGCTCCATTAATTTGGATGGCTGCCCTGTTTATGGCTTCTCCCCGGTTGCCATATCGCTTCTTTGACATGCTTTGAGGTTGGGTGTTTGGGTTTTTTCAGCCTTAATTTTACCTCCTACAATTATAATCTGTTTTGTCTCCATTTAGGGGCCAATCAGTGAGCAGAATTTCGAAGCATATGTAAATACACTCACAGACATGTACAGCAATCTGGAACGGGACTATTCCCCCGAATGCAAAGCTCTGCTGGAAAGTATCAAACAGGCAGTGAAGGGCATCCATGTGTAGGATGTGAAAGCTGCTGGGCAACAGAAATTACTTAACAGCAGTAAACTCCAGATGGATCTGTTAGGAGTTCATGTACTGCTAAGGGGAGTAGGTTGCCATGCTGCATTTGCAATTGCAACATTGCACTAATTTTTTCCCAGCTGACATAAAAAAAAGAATAAAACCACAACAGACTATTTGTATTAACAGCAATGCACTCTGTTAGTATATTGTATTTATTTCAGTACAATTTCTTTTTTTTTCTTCTTTTGCACTCAGTTTTTGTAAAGTGAATGTAAAAAGTGTGTGCGACTATTTTTTATATTTTTTATTTATTTCTAATCAAAGAGTTGGTTTTTTTATCTTTTAACAGCATTTTTGCGGCCTGCCATATTTTTACAAATGTGTTTATTAATTTATTTTCCAATGGGATTTTAAATAGACTGAAAGCTATACTGTAAATTAAATAACTTGCTGGGTTTGTACAGGAAGAAAAAAAAACCTATGAAAGTAACAAATGACTGAACCGTGGTTCTAGTTTTATTTTCCTCACATCCTGCTTTTTTATAATGGCTTTGTATCAGAAATGGGTTTGCAGTAACACGAGATGTGAAGATGCATGGAATGAGAAGATAAATGGTGCCCACTAGTGGGGAATTTGGGCTCTCAAAAGCACAGTATGCTGGAAAACAGTGTGTTAAAGAATATGTTAGCAATAATGAAATATAGCAATCAGCAAAGCACTTGACTTGGCTGTGTGATTTAGGCTATGAGAATGATTATTTAAAATGTTTCAAGAGAACTTCAGATTTATTTTACCACTGCAGTTTTTGTTCAGAGTTAGCTCATGGAGGGAAATGACAATTATATCTAAACAAGAAGGGTAATTATGTAGGTACTGGTACTTTTTTAGTATGAGACGTTGAGGTTTTAAGCAAGTGACCAGTATTGCAATGGATTTGGATTTAAAAAAACCCAAACACATCCCAAGCTGAAGGCTTTGTACATAATGAGTCGAACACATCTCCCCTGAAATGGCATTTAATACTGGTTTGAAGGTAACGGCAGCTGAGAAGGCAGCGGTCTGGAGGGCAACAACACCCCTCTGGCACCACGGTGGTCGCTTGTCCCTTTGAATGACCGGTAGCAACACCGTGACTGGTTTCTCCCATCCTTCTTCACTAAGACTAGGCTGATACTGAATTTGCCACCAGTCTTCTGGTAGGGTACCAAGTGCTACAGAGCAGACAGACAGGTGGAGGTGTGGACAGACAAGCACTTGCACAGAGGTGCGGGTGTGCGCCTTGGTATCCGGTTAGCCTGGGTGTGGAACTTCTGAATCCGTCAGAAACTAGCGGTTGCTATAACAGAGGCAATGTCTATTTCAGGGATTGTAAGTAATTAAGCATTGTTTCAGAAGTTTTTTTTATATTTATTTTTTTTAAGAAAAAGGTATAAACAACCAGCTAAACTGCCTTTTTTGTATGCACACACACCTCATGTGCATATGTGCCTCAGTGTAAATGTATACATGGATCTAGCGTGTGTTTAATTTTTCTGTGCTATAATGAAAGTGTTTATTTTTATTAGCCGCATTTATATTTAGATTGAATATGATGGCATTCACAGGCTTGACATATACAATTATATTATTACTGTTCCTGCACAAAAGTACTATTCAGAAGTGATTCAACTCTCATGCACTGTGGTCACTGTTCTGCATTAGGTGGGGCTTGCTTTTTGTTGGGGGTTGATTCAACTCTCCAATCTTAGTTTAGACAGGGGAAAATGTGTGTTCTTAGGAGCTGTGTTTATTTTTAAATTGATTTTTCAAAAGCTACCATATGTGCTGTCTAATATAAATAGGAGAACACCAAACAAAAATTTGCTATTAAAGTTATTGTTCTTGCTAAAAACACAACAAGCAAACATTTGTTATACTTGTTAAATGCATACAAAATGAGTTCACTCATTACAAAGACTAAAATTTAATTTACTAAATATTTTAACAAATTTGTTATATATTTTATTTAAGTAAAAAAAATCTCTTACTGACCTATGTATTTATTATTATGATTTACTATGGCTTCAGGTTAATTTATCTGTGTTTGGTTGTTTGCTTAGGATGTTTTGTGAAGTATGTTTGTATTTATTTGCCTCCCTTGTACTTGATGTGTTTTGTAATGTGCACTGTTTTTTTTCTTTTTTCTTTTTTTTTTTTTTTGTGTTTAAATGCATTGATGAGCTATACTGTAAATTAGACCTTTTGTAAAGAGCAATGATGTATGCATTTTTTTAATTTGGAGTAGTTTGTATACTGTTTCTTCATACAATTAATATTTCTTACATCAAAACGACAAAATTGTGTTCTGTGCTGTACATTTGGTGTATGGTAGGAAATAAAATTGATAATGAAATATTGCAGCAAGTTTGTTGGGTTTTTTAAGCCTCTAGATGCCGACTTATATTACACTTTCTTAACTGCACCTGGCATTATATGATGTGTCAGATGTTCCACTTTCTTTGTGTACAAAATGTGTCATCCTTGTAAGTAAATTTCTGATATAAATAATTTAATTAGTGTTTTACTTTGTCAATTTGAAATAAGGAGGAGAAAAACAGAATGGCTTAAGAGGTCCTTTTCACTTCTGAAGGGAAAAAAATCAAGATGATAATCACTGCATTATTTAATGCATTCTTTTCTTGGCAGTTGTAGACTTCATTTATACTGATGAAGTACAGGATTTGTGCTGACCTTTAACAGCTGCTAAATGATGTTTAAACATAAAAGCCATTGTAAAGTTTCCAGCAATTCGGAACCGCCCACTGTTCCAGTGCAATTTTCTGCTGAGAATTGCAGTGCTTAGACATTGCAGAAATAAAAATCTGCTGGTTTTAGAAAGACAGTATTTCCATCTAATGGACTTTCTTTTTTCACTGCTCGTTGTAGCGAAAACAGGCCAGTTTTATTTAGGAAGCATGCTAATGGCTTCAGGAGCATTTCTTGTCTCAGATTCCAACTTTCCACAGATAGAGAACAATTTTCATTTGGAAAAAAAGGCAAATTAAAATCCCCTAAAGTAGCTGGTAATTATTTATTTGAATCGACATATTGAGATAAACCAAAATGGACTCTGAGACATAAAAAAATGACATATCCTGCATTCAGCTGGAAGAGAATTTCAAAATTTGCATCATGTGAATCCTGGATGCTCACAAATCTTGCCAAATTTGGAGCTGTAGAGTCAGTAAAGGGCTGGATTGAAGACAGACCTGTCTTGGGAAGCTCTGTTCCACTGGGGTTCAGAGTATTCTTTGTTCTAGGACACTTATCCAAGGCCAGTATGAACTGGCTCTTTTTATTAAGTCAATTATTAGTTATTTACATAATATGACTTAATGAATACAAAATAATATCTTTTAAGGGTTCTTTAAATTTACTATTTAACTTCCACTGTGGATCTTCAGGTCATGAGACACTAGGGGGACAGTCTCTTCTCATACATCACAGATGAAGCAGAAACAGGTCTCCCTTAGCAATGTGCCTTCATGCTAAACAGATAAAGACTGAGGCCAACATTTTGATTTTGTCTGGCTGCCTAAATTCAAATCACAAATTTAGAAGCCCTTATGGTAGGATAGACAGTTTTTCACAAGTCATTTTTAAAGTTCTATACTAAATATGATTATCTGCTGTTTAAGATTGGGGAAAAGCAGTGTTAGCTGGATGTTAGGCTCTACATACATGAAAGAAAATTGTGCTCTATTCTCAAATGTTTCCAGCAATCTGAGATAAGGATTGTGAGTAGAAAAACTCTTTTCCTAGTGGTTCTGGATATGATTTGGATAGGAATATGATATCCATAGTTAATGAATTAAATTATTATTAGTAGGAGTAGTAGTAGTTGTAGTAGTAGTAGTAGTATCTAAAGACTATCTGCATTCATCTTTAAACAGCTTGCTCTGAAACATTTTTCAGTGTTGAAATTATGGCCTTTCTCCAATACAAAAAGGATAAACACTAACGCTATATTCATTATTAAACTAATATAAGCTGGGGGGTCAGGGATATCCCAAAACAACAAAACCCATTGTGCTTAAACAACCTTTCAAACCATTTTCATCTTCTGAAGCTTCTATTTTAAATGATTGTTCTGTATCTATGCCTATAGAAGGGGGAAATGTACTTCAGTGAAAATACATAGATGCCAATTATTCAATTAACTTGAAAAGAATTGAAGCTTTAAATATCAGAGAGAAGGAAGGGGAGCAAGAACAGTCAACATCTGTTGTCCTCACAGCTCAGGAAGCCTATCCCCTCTCTGAACTAATCATGATGAAGATTTTTGAGTCTATGATGTAGAAAATAGATTCTGTAGAAAACAGATTCTGTTTTCTACTGCAATGTTATTTCTATTTACTAATTAAGCATCTCTTCTCTCCTGCTGACTTAGTATATATATCTAGCTGTGTCATGGCTTTTCTACTCAATGCCCCTTTGTCCTACTTACACTGTACTTTTAATAAGTTACAGGATTTCTTGATGGAAATTTGTTATCATGCAGTGACAGGGAGTTATGACGGAAGTCCTCCCCTTAGTTTCCTCCCGTGTTCCTTCAGTGCAATACATTCTACCTGTCTTGGCAATTCTGCTATGCTTAAAATTTTTCTATGATTTATGCAGCTGTATAACTTGGATGCTGTCAGGAGATCTGCACCAGACAAGGTCCTTTGTTCCACTTGCTCAGGATACTGCAGGATGATAGAGCTCCATTTAGCTTTTGTGTAATGTAGGACAGTGACCTAGTTTCAGTACCTTTCAATATCTCATTCTGGCTTGGTTTTCTTCTGTCTCTTTTGCTCTAGTAAGTCTTAGACAGCCAAGCTTACACATAATTGCATCAGGGATTAGTCTGATTTCCTGTCTGACTTCATGGTACAAATTGTTCCAACTGCATTTCATTCTTAACGAAATGTTCCCAGGGACATTGTCTAAGTAAATCTCAGGACTTTTCAGTTATGTGATAGCAATTACTATTTACGTTGCTGCTGTCTGCTCCTGAAATTGTTACTGCACAAGATTTTTTCCAACCAGCTTTTGGTGCCCAGTACCAGCTTTTGGTGCCCAGCTTCACATCCCTTGGAGGGACCTAATTTTTAGGAGCTATATGCACAGCTGTTTTTGCCAACCAGGGCCTTTTCAAAATTCCTTTCTTTGGCCAATCCAAATTACCATTGACTAAGTTTTCATATTATTTCATAGCATTGGTATATATATATATATATAAAAAAAAATATATATATAAACACTTGTTTCCACAAACAATGCACAATAAAATTCCAGGTGGATACTTGTACCCATCCCAGGTATTGAAGAAAATATCATTATTGTTTTCCCAAGTCTATTTCTAAACATTAAAAAACTCCTCATTTACTGTTTGTGCATACATTTTTTGTGGTTTTCTTCTTTTTTTTTTTTTTTAAATTTCTGACAGAAAATAAAAAAGAAGAAAAAACTAAGGAATGAATCTCATTCTTTATTTAACTGAAGATATTGTCTGTCCAAAGAGTCCCCTGAAGCTGAGGCAAGGGTTGAAGGTATCCGGCCTGCAATATTGCTTAATTATAGTCACATGTAGCATCTCATGTGCACCTCTGCATATTTCTAAAATGATAAAGAAAATCTGGATTAGGAACCAGGTTCTACACTGATTTCAAAATTACTGGTATGAAATTGTTCTGATCCTTTAGATGCTGGATGAGTTTAGTTCCTTTGGGAGGGAAGTACCTAGAATTGGGAGTCAGTTCCTTTAACCCCAATGTATAATAGTCAAAAAGGTTTTAGGGAAGGAATGAAGAATTTTAAAAAGCTCATACAAACTTACCAGGAAAATGTGTGTAAATTGAATTCCTCCTGCAGAATTGCAATGCCACCTCCACAGACTGAAGAGCTGAGCTCTTTGTGCAGACACACCACATGTGTGGCAGAGGCACCACACATGAGGCACCAGTGCTGAAGACTGGGAGGGGACATCTTGGGTTTTCCTGATGGCAGGAGACAAAATGGCACCTCAGAAAACCCAGCTTTAGGCCTTACTCAGGCTTATTGATAACTCTGAGCAGGGGTTATTCTAGCTCTGTTTCCACATCCGGGAAATGAAAATAACTCCATTGTGTACTGGGAATGACCAATGCTAGTTTTGCACAGGGGCGTGAGGTACAGGCACGTGTGTACAGTGAGGGAAAAAGAGCCAGAGCAGATGTGTAAGGGCATAGAGCCCCTTTTTCCCCCCCCCCCCTTACTAAGGCATTATTACAATCTTTATTTTATTGCCCTGCTTCTTTTTTCCCTTGAAGATATCTTCTAGGTAGCGCTGCTGGCCAGTCTCACACTAAATTTTCAAAATGCAGAAGCTAAATTTCAAAACAACAGAAGCAAAGGCTATAAAAGCAGAAGTATTTTTATTGAGATAATGGAGCTCCTACAGATTTTGTGAAAAAATCAGCTGATTGCTATGAGAGCAAAATTATGATTCATGCGAAGAGGGAAGAGGAGGGAGGTTCAGCTGTTACAGATTCTGTTTGGCAAGGGACAGCTCCAGATCAGCATGATGTACAACTCAGAGCAGCAGCAAGAGCTAGTGCAAGGCTGGCCAGAGACCTGTACTCGTGTGCTTGGTGCAGTGTCAAAGGATGGAAATAACACAAGTCTTACATGTGAGTAAATATTTGAGCAAGAACGAAGGTAGACAAGCAGTAACGACAGGCCTGAGTTTATAGTGACACTGACAGGTTGGGGCACAGGGCAGAGAACCACAGGAGTCTGTACCCCTGTACACAGGTGCTGTACTCCATAAGCTCCACCCAGTGCAGAACAGGCCTGTTTTCCAAATACAGGTCTTTACCCATTTTGTCACACTAACTACCCTCTCCAGCTCTGGCTCACCCCAGGATGAGTTTATGTCCGGAAGACTGAAGGTATTACCCCGCATCAGCAAGGCAAGCCTTGCTGGGGAAAACCCCAGTGGCGCAAAACTCCGATGGCCAGCATGTCTTCTTTCGCAGGCTGAGGTTTGGTGGGGTGGCTGGTGGTGGGGAGGAACCAAGGTGCTGGCTCCTTGTTCCCCTCCGTGTTTTCCCATCTGCTTGGTGGCACCTTCCCACGCACTGCCAGCCCCAACCAGGTAGCAGTCCCCCAGCTGTGCTTCCTCCCTTTTCCCCCCACCATACCCAGGCCAGGCTGGAGGCAATCCCTGCTGTGTTTTTTTCTTCTGCAAGAGGCTTAAACCTCCTTTCACCATCTTGGGAGCATAGCATGACTGCAGCCATCGCTGGTTGGCCCGGCTGCCACTGCTCATGATGCCCTTTTTATTACCAGATTAGAGGACATTGTCGTGACGCGCATGACGCCTTCCAGATAAGGCGCTGTACAAGTTCCAGCAGGTTCCAAACACAACAGCGCGGCTTTTGCATCCAACCCACAGGATCAGAGTTTATTTCCCCAATGCAGACAGCTTTGCTCTGCCTTCCTGTTAATTAAAGTAGTGATTACAATACTGCACTGTTTACATGCAAGATTTTGCATGGTCTTGGCCATTCACGTGCAAATGAACTTGTAAGCCTTTCTGTGCCCTAAAATCTGCTGATGTCAGTCTTCCAATTCTAACTCCATGTTGTAGGACATGTGGCTTTCTATAGCTTAGCTTTGATGCCCCCAAGTCATATTATCTCAATTCTGGGCTTCATTATGATAAATCTTTCACTGGTTTTAAATCAAAAACTTTAATTGTACCGTACTTATTCATCCTAGGTTTTGGCTCCTGAAGGCAGCAGTTTTAATTGCATCATTTGTATAGTGGCCCAATATGTTTTGGTGTGAAAAGTGCATTATCACGTTTAATTTTGCATTATTTTCCCCATATGTTTTAGTTACACTAAAACTTCAGATGGGAAGTGATGAGGCTTTCCCACTGTTCCCTCATTCTCTCCTCAGTGTTTTTTAATGAGCTAAGACCACACTATTTTCTTTTGTTCTCATCAGTTCAGGTTTTAGGGAGCTGTTTATTTGTAGGGTAATTCTTGTATTTATGTAGAGCAAGGCATTAGACATTTTTATCCTCTACTTATTAACAAGCCAGATGGTACCGGCTGCTACCCACACAATTCCAATTATCAGATGGCAAACTGAAATATACATGGGGCAAATGAGAAGATGTATATTAAAGAAGCATCATGTAGAATTGGCTTCTCAGAGATGTTGATTCACAAAGGGGTACTAGCAATTAGGGTATGACAGCCTGCTGCTGAATGTACAGCATTGGCCTGGGGGCACAAGCATTCAGCCTTCAAAATTTTAATACTCTCTCTCTTTCCCCTATGGTATGAATACATATCTTTGAAATCCAATTCAGGCCTTTAATCCTTTAGATTTCTTGTCCACTTCATAGTGCTGTGTAATATCAAAGCCAGTCAGTAAGTTAAGATATCCCAGAAAGATGCAGAAGAGCTGAACATTATCATGAAGTCTGTTCATCACATCTCCTAATACACTCATGCACCCCTTGGTGTGTACCTCAGTAACACAGGAATAGCTCTAATGCTGAAATCTAGGATCCAACCAAGTACTGCTATTCCAGGTCTCAAATTTACCTAGAAGTTACAATTTACACATAGATTTTTGCTTAAGAGCCACTCTTAACTTCAGGTTTAAATGTAAGGAGGTCTGCTCATGCCAATTGTGGTTGGCTTTGTGGTCTTTTAAAACAACTTTTGAAAATTCAGAATGTAGACCCAGTCCTTACTTAGGGATTCACCCTACATCACTGACACAGGCTGATAATAAAGAATTAGTGTTTTAATGGGAGGTAATTGCTTTATTGTGTTGGGGTTTTTGGGGGGTTTTTGGGGGATTTTTTTTTGGTTTTGTATTTTTTTCTCCTGTCCAGAAGACACAATCTCTATAGGAAAAGTTTTTGGGTAAAAATGGTGCTCTTATGCCTCATTTATTTTGACACAGAAATAATACACAAGTTGGCTGGGAAAATGGTGAATTATGAGGGAAACTTTTTTTGTGACAATTTTATTCAGCTCAAGCTGAAAGTGCTAAGCCAAATCTAACTGTGAAGAAATTGATGTTCTCAGGTCAGATCAGCTACAGGAAAAAGTTATTTAAGCTAAAGTAATTGCTTTCTAAAATTCTCTAGTTTTGATATGGGCTACTAGCAGGCTAATCATCTAGATGACTGGATTTTGCTAAAGTCGTAACATGAAGCATTTCAGATTGTTTCTAGCTTCTGTTTATAGTATCCAATCAAGAGAACACCTTCTTTTACAACCGCTGCTCTCACAATGCAAGGGAAAAGATACTCTCCTTGCAGCTGTTCCTGGCTCTAACACTTATAACCTATAGGTCTTGGCGAGGTGTCTTAACAGAATGAGTTTGAAAAGCAAATCTGCATGGTTTAACACCATTTACACTTCAAACAGCTGACCACATGCAAATGGCACATGTGCAAATTCTCACTCCTATTCATGGAGGAGTGAAAGATGTGCACAGGCATTTGTCTGCCATTTGGTTACACAAGTGTATGATTCTGCAACTGTGAAGAAGCTGCTGCTTCTTCTTTCTCACCTTCCATCTGTGAAATGGGGGGCCTAATAGCGATCCTTTCATCTAGCTGTTAGCAGGAGACTTGAGCAAGATCCGCAGTGGTCTCTAGAAAGTTCTCAATGAGATCCAAAGTGTAAATCAGTGGTACAGCTATTCACACAGTCTTGGGGGGTTCAGACAGAGTTTTGTATCTGCCTTAATAGGTACAAAAAACCGAAATCAAATGGTAACCATTGTCTATTACTTGTTTTTTTCCAGTGAAAGCAGCTGATTGCCTATTTTATGTTACAGATATTCCTCAAAAAGGTTAGGCAAAGTAGAGAGATTCAAAATAATCTTCAATTTCTTGTAGATCCAAGGTGCAATTGCCAGTCTCTCCCAGTCTATACGACTGTCATAGAGGTTCACTTTTTTGCTTCAGTGCCCTAAAATCCAGCAGGCCAAAATTTAATTTGATTTTTCAAAATAAGAAAGCCAACACTGGATCAGGTGCTTGGAGATCACTGACATCCTAATTATTGTCAGGTCTGGATTGCAAAGAAGTGATTCAATAGCTGAACATCTGTGTACTTGCTCACACAGAGTTGCTGTTTCACCCACAAGCAGCTGTGGAGTAGACAGGCAAAATTCTCTACATGGTGATAATTACAGTGTGCATTACAAAGGAGGCATAGACATAAGAGCATGCAATCAGATTGGGTTTTTTAACTTTGGAACAGAGAAACACTGCTTGATCCAAGGCTAATATACATAAAATAGGTTTCTCAGCCAAAAGAGAGGAACATTTAGTTAGATCTGCATGAGGAATTAGGAAATTCACTTACTAAACAGGCAACTTTCTCCAATCTTAGTTTTGTTGCTGTAGAAGCAATGTTTAAGAACTACCCCAGGCACACAAACTCTTCCAGAGACTGAAACACAATTGATTGTCTATGGATCTCCAATTTGCTTTAATATGCTTTTATTGCTTGCTACATGTGCCTGCCTGCTCAGTCCTAAGCAGTGGTGTTAACTATTATACTAACATTACTGACCACCATGGTAGTGGTGACAGCTGAGTACCCTTTTCAGAACTCATGATCTCTTAATCTCTTCTCTTATGCTCTTTCAGCCCCTCAGTCACATCTTTAGATGAATATTATTGCATCCCAGGGGAAAAAAAATTCAATGAAATCTTTTTCTCGAGGCAATCTTTCAAGGCAAGCAGCTATGTGCTGCTGAAACACTATAGAGCTTAAATGAAACAAAATGGAATTTCATTAATGCATGATCCTGTGTGAAGGACTGCTTTTTCCTTACATTCTGGATCTAGAAGCTCAACTTTCTTTTTCATTGCTAGGAGTTGAAAGGCACTCAAGCATGAAACAGTGCCTTCCTCGGGTTAATTCTGACATTTGGAATTCACTGTTTCAAGGTTCACATGGGAGTATGAGTGTGCTAGGGTGATGTTTTGGGGATCACTGCCCACACAGCCAGAGAGAACAGTCTCACCTCAGGTAAACAGAGCAGCCTGAACTGTGGCAAGAGTGAATACATCATAAAACATAAGGATTATGCCAAAGGACAAGAAGATTAAATGATGTCAGGAGTCCAACAATTACTGCAAAATGGCTGCATTTTACTATCACAGGGGTTTCTGGTACAGTGATGACTGCACAGCCAAGTCTTTTTCTAAGCAGTAGTTTAGTGCAAGTGTTTACATTACATTTATGGAGAAGAGAAATAGAAATCAAGTTTTGACTGTTTCATTTTTTTTTATACAAAAGCAAGTCTTGCTTTTGCACCTGAAATATTCAGGAACTGTATTATTTTTATCATCTGAACAGGTTCCAAAATGTCACAATTTTTTCTCGTAGGGAAGATATTAGGCACAGCAAGATTTGTGATGGAAAAAAAAGGCAAGTCACTCCATAAAAGCAAACCAGCTGTCAAGGTTTTGGTTGTTCCCTTAATAGGTAGCTGTGGAAAAGCATTGTTTGGATAGAATAACTGCAAATCTGGGATTGTGGCACTAAGCACGGTGCACAGGAGGAAAATAAGGAAATGGAAGATTTAATATAAAGTAAAAAATTTAATTTAAGGGAAAACCCACTGGAGAGGAAGAGAGATGAGGGACAGTAATGGAAGCCCCACTCCTGCCTGCAGTCAGGACCAGGTACAAGACAAAGGCTGGGCACTGACTAAGTAGAATGTGTCTCTGCTGAGACTACATACAATATTCTGACACACCTGGAACAAAAGTGTGTGTGATAGGCAGGTGCCTATCAATGGCTCTGGGTGCTTAAAGCACAGAGTATCTAACACTGATGGTGTTGTGGGAAAGGCAATGGGGTGGGTGCAGGCAGCCTCTGGCTACGGGGAGAGGCCCTCTGGGTTTGCTTGGCACGGGAACAGACCTGCAGCGCTCAGGTTTGGCCCAGATGGCAACCCCCTCACTTAAAGCCTGCAGAGAAGGGTTGGTCCATCATTGCCTGTGTCCCTGAGTGGTACTCAACACTCTCATGTCAGCACTCCCCAGGGGGCTTGTAACAATTTATACTAGCTGGGGTTCATCCCCTTCTATTTTGTATCCCACAACGGAGAACAAAAATTCAGCAAGATGCTTAAATGTGTTAGCGTGAGTTGAACACAGTTGTTCTGCTGACCTTAATGGTGCTATTCACATGCTTAGAGCAAGGCCTGCGCTCAAGTACACTGCTGAATCAGCTCTTGTGTGTGTACTGAAATATAACAGTGATTTCTGCAATCAAGGCCAGTGCCAAGCTCTGGTACACCCCTGCCTAGAGTCAAGATATCAGACCAATGCTGCTGTGTGTAGTAGCTGGCATTGCAGCTCCTCTTCCCAGGGCTGCTGAAGATGAGCAGGAAGCATCCACACAAATTGGCTCATGCTGCTTCTTTAATAATTCATGTATTTTTGCTCTCTTCTATAGTTAATGAACCTCCCCCACTCTCACCCTCATTTTCTCTCCCTCTCCCATTCAGTCAGTTTGTTGTGGTTTCATGTATCTAATCCATCTGTCACTCGATTATAGCTATCGAGCACCTGTTATGGATTTCTAGAGTTTCATTCAAGCTGTTGACAAGTTATTCACAAATTGGCCCTTGTCACACTGTCATCGTGTGGAGTGCACTTTAGTGAATTCTTTTGGGTACACAAAATAATGAACAGAAGACAGCAAGGCTTGCGAATTAAGCAGTTTCCTATCCCCAATATTTAAAGAACCGTCAACTAATTGGAAGTTTCTTGCGGGTGATCTATTTTTTAAGCTCTTTTCTTAAAATATTTTGTCTTCTCCATGCAGATCCTTTTGCATGAATAAGCATAACACAACTTGATTGAACTGTCAGGGCAAGCTTTGTTGACAATGATGCCTTATTCTATACAGTCTATGTTGCAGCTGTGACAAGTTGATCATTGCTTCTTCTGTACGATGCTACTTGCCTACACTGCTTTGGTACTAGCAGGGAAAGCAGAGGGCTGGCTGGCTGACTGACTAGCCCTCAGGAGCTGCAAGTGTCTTCTCCTCAGGTGATTATTTGTTTATTTTGCCCTGAAGGACACCAGGCAGAAGTCAGGCATCAGAGGCAACAAAGGTCACTATCCAAAAGTGAAACATCTCCCGAACAAAGTGTTAAGAAAAGTTAAGGTTAAAAGCACATTCAGCTATGTCTTGAAAAATCCTCACTTTCATAACAAAATTTCAAACATCTCAGTACCAGAAGGTCTAGAAATAAATTTTTTCACCCAGTTTTTACTTCTGCTCCCATATAGTTGATACTCACTCCTTATAAGGACTTTTGTCCTGCACTGTTCATGTAACTCTTATCTTCCGTCTGTGCCCTGCTTTCACTCCCCAGATACTCTTATTAATATAACTGGTTTTCAGTGTCGTAGTAAGGGCTTTGAAAGTAATGTGGTACCAGGATAAAATAAGCTACAGGAGGATTCTAAAATACTCTCCCAGTGCAGTGTGTTAGTGGTACAGAAGAAGGCATTTGCAAATACAGGCAAAGTGATTGATCTGTTTGCAGCTATGAGAGAAGTTATTTATGCACAATTTGGCTCAAAACAAGTAAATGTAGTGCATGCATATCTGTATATTTAAAAACTATTTTGCATCAATGAACATATGTACATTTTTCTAGTGTAGTCTGCAAATCCTTTGAATAAGACTCCAGGGCTTCAGTGTTTTGATCTTTGAAGAGGATTTCTTTTTTCCAAATTCAAAAGGAGAGAAACTAAGGTTTAGCAATTGCCTTGTCCATATGGGGTGCAAATACAGCACTAGAAAATTTTCTGGCAATTGTAAAGGGTCTAAATTATTTCTGCTCACTTGTTAGATTTCTTAGTGCTTAGGGGTTTGATGCTGTAAGATCTATTTTCCTTTGTGGTTTCACAGGGAGAAATCCAGCTGCCCTGATCATTGCTCTGATAAACCAATAGGTGGCAGGACTTCAAAACAAACTGTGAAATAAAAAAGCCATGTTCCATTATAAAGAAGTTTTAAATAGAAAGCGCAGCCGTATCAATAGTTAGTTAACAGTTTATCTCAGAAGAAGTTATTTTTAGAGGGTTTTTTTAATATGTTTATAATAATTTAATGTTCAAATCTGTGAACTGCCATTGAGATACTCAGAACAATTTCCAATTAAAAAACCCCGGAGTTTCAGGGAAGTTATGGGTTAAGTTTGTAAGGGCATTTAGGTATTAGAGGATGCTGATAGGCATCCATGAGTTTTAAAACATGTAAGATTCAGATTCACACAAATACTTGGATACCTAAATATTTAGTCACTTCTGCTGTGTGATACTGATACTGATCATCTTGAGGGATCCCAGCGTGAATAGGTTATGATAATAAATTCTGTTTTCAAAACCAATTTCCTTTGAGCCAGGTCATACAACCAAACTACGCACCTGAAGAGGCTTCACTGTGTGTTTTAAAACCAGATCACGGTGAATCCATCAGTGCAAATCAGTAATGATAACTTCTCACTTGCTGCTATCCAACGCATTCAAATAAGCCCAATCTCAACTTCAGCACCACAGTAATGAGCTGCTCTGAGCCCTGCCTCAAGCAAAGATCCTGCAAGCCTTGACACCAGGGGTTTAGCCTGGATATCTAAACACTTCTTCTATTAGTGGCTTACCCATCCAGTGGCATCCTCAGCACGCCTGAGGCTGGCTGTCTCCCAGCACCATGGCAGGAAAATAAATACAGGGCCACCTCTAGATGGAAAAAAAGCCCAACTCCAGCCTACCTGACAGCTGAGGGATAATGAGAATAATAGAGTAAGTGAGCAGAGACAGCCTTCAAGACAAGAACAGCTTTTGACAAGTAGGGCACAGGCTGCTTAAGTAGTTGACTTGGCTGCGATGCCCACGTCCAGCAGAGGTCCCAGCCAAGGATCCTGAGCGAGGGGAGCCACCTCTAAACTGGCATCACATCAGTTGCTCAGACACATAAGCCCCATTCTTCAGTCTTGCACTATTGGCTAATTCAGGCAGCTTCCCTGCTCAGCTGTTTGCCTTAAAAAGCTGAAAATCCCTTTCTTACAAGCTTAGCAATTCCCATGTAGGGATCCCAAGCTGCAAACAGACACTCAGGTTGGTGCTCAAATGCCAAGCTGTGAGCAGTCGAGGAGTTGTGTTGTGCATCTCTGCCAAACAATGCTGAAAACCATCTAAATAAATCCCTTCAAATCCTAAATCTTGCTGGCAGTAACAAAACTAGGCTAGGGGGGTTTAAATCACTTTTGAAAATTAGTGTAGGATCCTAAGTCACTTATGTGCCTTTGAAAAATTTATCCTTAAAAGCTGTATGCTCAAAAGTGATTTTCTTTCACAAGTACCACTGCTAACTTCAGAAATTATTCCTGAAGTGTGCATGAATGAAAAATTATTCATAGAAATAAGGGTATCACCATCCCTCTGAAAAAAAGGGAAGCATAAAACAGGCCCAACACCATATTGGTGTTCAGGCTTTTTCAATGAATCACTTTGAAACAAATTGGTTTTCACTGGCTTTAAAAAAACCCAAAAAACATAATGTGTTCCTTCTAATTTTTTTTTATCATGTAAATCCAAATGTTTTCTGAGTATTTCTCATGGGTGGTTGTGAGACTTTGATTACAGGATTCTGGTAATGAGGATATTTTGGCACTTTGAATTGTTTTTTTGGGTGACATCAAAAAGAAGTCTCAGGTGTTTTATAACTGCTAAAGTACTGTACTGTAAGCACAGTTGCAAGACCTCTAGTCTTATTTTTGCATTAAAAAATAAATAAAGGTTTATAAAAATTACATGTTTTACCTTCATTTCAGTTGTTGCTAGTCTTTCAGTGTGATTTAGGGGTGTTCCTTTCTACTTTGCAATGGTTCAAGGAGTGAATAGCTTTGAGGAAAAGAAATAAGTATCATTCCAAAAAGCAACTGTACAGAACTGTATAAATCTGGGCTAGATTCAAGTGTTGGTTACACCAATGAAAAATCAGCAAAAATCTGATTCTTCTGTTCTTGCTGCATTTCCACAATAATGCTTCTGTTGTTGCTGCATTTCCATAATATGCACCTGTAGTGAGACATGAGGTTGAGCAGAACACTTTCTCTTAGTTGCCTGCTCTCTTGAGCAAAATCAGCCTTCGTATATCTACTCATTTCCTTCAAGTGCTTTTCTTCTCAGCAGCTCTCAAACGTTTTAAAAATGGGCTTCTCTTCTTTAATAATTTGGGCGTCTCTCATCGTCACGTATGGGAGTATTCTACATGCAGTGCCATCTCCAGCACACCCCAAACTTTACATCCCAACCTCCATCTCACTGCCCATTTTCATGGTGTCTGCTCCCCCTAAAATAATAACTTTTTTCAATACTTTAGAAAAGCCACCACTGATGAAGCAAGGCATTCTGCTCTCTCCTGCAGCCCATGTGGCTCTCAGAAACCCAACTCAGAGCTACTTTGGAAAAGGTAAATCTGTGAGAAGGTTGTCAGAACAGAATAGAACATGGGGCAAAGTGAGCCAAGACAAAAACAAAACCAAACTAATGAAAAAAAAAACACAAAAGAAACCCCCAAACCCAAGGAAAAATTCTTTAGACCTTCTCCTGCTCTGAAGATTTATCAAGTCTTTTCTGTACATCGCCATTTCAAGCATTGCTGGTTTGAGTTATCTCTTTGAGCCATAACAGGCAGTCGTGGGGCTGAGGTGGCTTTGTGGCAGGCAGTTCTGCTATTTCTTCACTTGACAAGTATAATCTCCTGCCATGTCTTTTTCCATTTGCTTCTCTTGTTACTGAAGAGCTGCTCAGTTTCATAAAAGCTGACATGCCCTGAGAAATTCCATGTACTCTTTCTTTTACAGAGCCTGTGCATGTAGATCTCTGAAGGCATATAGGAGATTTTTGACTTTTCATAGAACAAAGGCTCTCAAATCCATTGTTAGGGAATATCTGTGGGGGAAAGAAAAACACCAACAAAACTCATCCTACTTGCCTTTTGACATGTACTATAAAAAGACTGAGTTAGTGAGAAATAGCTTATGTGCACAAAATAAAAATGTACTGTATCAGCCTTTTTCTTTGGAGATTAGCAGAATGAAAATTGATTTATTTTTGGTGACGTTTCCTCCCCTGGGCCTAGAGAAAATCAAAACTCTAGATTATGCCCAGGTAAGGGTTTTAAAAAATGCATGTGTGTACTTTTTTTCTTAGTTAACACTGTTAAATTAAAGCTTGTATTAACTAATTGATTAGACTTAAATGTAGACAATTTCATCAAAAATTTCTATAAAAATATTAAAAATCTTATTAGCACTTAAATAAATTGAATTAAATGTTTGCTGTAGTGCTTATTTTACCTTCTTTAATTCAGCTATCAACCACAGTCCTAGATAGAGAGGTCCACAATACTGCAAAAATGTAGCAGCTGAGGTCTAGAACTATCTTTGTGCAGACAGTAGAGTGGATCACTGCTTACAAATATATGTATATGTATGCGTGTATATATATATATATATCTCACATGAGCAACTATCAAATACATATATATGTATTAGTTATGGTACTCTTATAGCTTTATATATAAATATAAATACATATATTCTGATTTTGGCGAGAATTCTTTTGGTTACCCTCTATTTTAAGAGAGTTGTCAATAGTTGCACAAACAGGACTGTATCAGAATGCTAAATTTTTGTCTTTTCTGCCCTTTTTCTGAAGGGAGTAGAAACAATATCAAAACCCACACAGGAGTGATGAATCAGGCTTGTCACAGGAATTTTGACTCACTAGTGGGCCAGGTACACAGAAGGATGAGTGCATGTTTTCAACAAATTTTGGTGTCATTTAAAGCCACTGTTTAAAGTATTTATTCTAGTTCACTTGCTTAAGAGCACAACATTAAAATCAGCCAGGTAATGGTAAGATTCTTTTTCAATGACTTCTCACAGCAAAAGACTTTCACTGCCTCTATGCAGTGACCTTTCAGCAAACGTAGGGTGAGGTGCCATTAAAGGTTTTTTAGGACATTATTGGTGAGTGCAATTTTTTTACTTTAATTTTCATGCTACTTTGCTTTTGACTATGCACCAGGGATATTTTTAGATTATTGATGACTGCACCATCTGGCTGTATTCTAATAATACCAGTATAACTGAGTTCTGCAAACTCTTTCTCCTTCAGTTCAAACCCTTAGGCAACATATCTTTTCACAGCTACAGCAGGTATTTCAGAGTGAGTGACCTTGGTTGCATTAAGCAACAGAAAGTATTTGCTCATGTTTTAAGCAGTATTTCTACCTGTGCCTTCTGACAGTTGTGAATATGAGACTTCAAAGGAAGAGGATGGAAACAGATTTCAAGGTTAATTATCTTGTAGCCTCAACTCTGAATCCATCTGGATTTTGCTGAATGAAGAAACTTGATGGCTGGGAGGCTGTTAGGAGTGTCATGGTCCAAAGAAGCTCTGAAGGACCTTGCCAGTATGAGGAGCTGCAAGAGGACCCTCACCAAGGGAGTGGAAGTTCAGTGTCAGATTTGTCAGTGCAAAAGTGGGGCTGGATGTGGAGAAATTCCAATATTTTTCAGCCTGGAAAATTCCTGCTTGGTCTTATACACTAACTGAAAAGCAGTGCAGAGGGTCTGGATTGAGGTTTTTGTAAGCTGTTTTCCTCATGGTTTCCAACCACCACGTTAAGAGGATTCAAATATTTCAGTGCTTATTGATTTGCCTTTAACACCAGTTTTACCTGACCTGCCTGTTTAGTTTTGAAGTTCTGGCTACACTACATGCTATTTTCAGTGCTTCCATTTTTTAAAAAAAGCACAGTAATTCACAGAATTCCCAGTAGTAATGGATTAAACACTTGACAGCCTAGTTATGCTGTACTTTGTTTTCACTGGTAATAATGCAACCATTTAACCACAATTTTATAATCCTTAGGATTATGATGTTTTCCTGACTTGTTTACCTGACACTTAATCACTGAATGCAAAAATTTGTTAACACAAGGAGTTTTGATACTACAGTGCTGAATATCCATGAACGTCAAAACAAATGCTAGTCATAAAGTGAATTGCAAATAGTGAGCATTCTGGTTCTTCTGCTCCCCATATCGTAAGGAGTATTTACAAAAAATAATATGAAAAAACCTCACAGAAGCACTTGTGGGAAATTTATTAAGAGAGAAAAGTTTTATTATTGATAATAAATTTTTTTAGAAGTGTCACAAATTATTTGTCAAGCTCAACTCTGAGCAAAACCCAACACTGTAGTGGTGTTGTCACCTGGATATAACACCTATGTATCAAGACATCTAGATAGACAGAGAGCAATCATTTTTAGGGTGGTGACAACAGGATATTTCTGCTGTATGAGATGGAGAACAACATCCTTTATCTGAGAGAAGGGCTTTACCAGCTTCTGTTCAGCCACACTGGAGAAACAGTTGCCTGAAAACATAGTATATGATCTTTGTGTTGGTTATAAGCTCCTGAATATCATTCTCATGGAAATTATTTTGTCTTCTCCAAAGACAAAATGTTTTGGAAACTCCCTGTGGGTTTCTCAGACTGTTGATTCATTACCTGGTTTACTGCAATGTTTCAGGCTCTCACACTCTGGACTGAGTTGTGATTCTATATCTATCTCTATTTCTTTCTTTTACTGCGTTTTTCTTTCTCCAACCCACATTTTTCCCCACTGGGAAAGAAACTGTTTCATATTTTTCCTTTGAAGCTAAGGCTCCTTAAATGACTTCCATTGAGTTTTTCCAAATCAGGTTCCATTAGCAGAACAAAAATGAAAACAATTCCTGCTGTGGTGAGCCTTAAGAAATGGTTTGTGTAATAAACCAAGACAATGGGTGATTGACAGTCAAAAATTTATGAAGCTAGGATACATAGCTTCATAAAAAACCCCTCACAATCCTTCACAAAAAAACCCTCACTAGCAAATAGACTCCCATATATTTCCTAATGTCAGCAGTCAACCTTATATACCAGGTAAATAAATACTCATGTTTAAGGATTTTGATAGTATATGTCCCCAACAATGAAAAAACATGGTTAATATTCTTTCCTGGGGTTAAAGAAGCAAAATTAACTTCAGAGCTACTATTGCTAACTCTGTGATTTAGGACTAGGGAACAAGCAATAATCAGATGGGGGAAGAGCTAATGTGGATTTTGCTAAAAGTACAAGGAACCACAGACTGCTAGTACAGCAGGATACCAGGAAGAGTAGAGATCCCCAAGAATTTATGGGGAAGAAAATGCATGGTGCCAGCTGAGCTCTATAGTGCTGGCCCACTGCCAGCACTACAGGACACCAGATAGGGTCCTGCAGAGCCACTTTGGTGTGTGGTTCCCATAGCAGGTGACACTCTGTCTTCAGGGGTAGACTGACAGCAGTTATTGAAGCACAACAGCTGCACAAGGAGCAAGCTCAAATCATGTGATGCCCTGAACCACATAATCTTCCCAGATCACATCCTGCAACTCTAGTGCTAAGGGAAACCAAAGGCACTTCAGAAATTGGGCTTAAAGCAGCGGAAATTAGATATTTTGATAAACCTCATCCTACAAGCTCTAGCACATCACCAGTGGTGGCAGGGTGGCTCTACAGAGAACTGCTCTGATGTGCTGCACAGGGCTCCTTAGAGCATTAGCAAGGTACCCATCTCATTCTGCATGTCTTTCTGGCATGTTTGCACACCTGGATCTGGAACACTGAGGCATGCGGAGAAACAATAATCCTGTGAGCTATCAGCAGGGGTCTGCTGCAGCCAGAGTGAACATTGCTGGACCATGTACCTAAACGATGCCATGTGAAACAGTGAGTGCACCTTGTCACTGTGGTGATTATTGCAGGAATGTTTTAGGAATCTCACTGAAAATGTTCTTGCATAACCCTTTTAAGTAAAGTAAACTATTTCAAACATATCTGACTTCAGAGAATCATAGAATGGCCTAAGTTGGAAAGGACTTTAAAGATCATCTAGTTATTACTCTCATGCCATTGACAGCTTCTCTGGGCTGTTCCATTGCCTCACAACCCTCACAGTAAAGAATTTCTTCCCTAATATCTAATCTAAACCAACCCTCTCTCAATCTGAAATCATTGTTCCTTGTCCTGTCACTACATGCTCTTGTAAATCACCTCTCCATTTTTCTTGTGGCTCCTTTCAGATACTGGAAGGCCTCAGTTACGACACCCTGAAACTTTCTCTTCTCAAGGCTGAGCAATTCAAATTCTCTCAGCCTTTCAGTCTTTCTAGATAAAATATTGCCATGTTCTGAAAGTCTGTCTTTGATATGCTTCAAACAGTCACTTAAAACCTGGAGTGGCAATGTCTACTAGATGATTCCGAAAAGTGTGATATGGGCTTTATGAAATGCTACAGGCCTTTTCAACTAACAGATAATCTATTAATCATCAAAAATATGGTGTATGGGATTTTTAAAAGCCATTTAAAGTATTTCTTTGGTTTCTCTCTTTTTTCTTTTTCCTCTTTTAAAAAATTTTATGAGAATATAGTATTGTAGGTAGAAATAAGATTTTGAACTGGAATGGAATTAAATCTGGAAGGAGTGCATAGACTTTTTGGTCCAGAGGGTTCACACTCGGTGTCATATCAATTATACCATCCCACAAAATGTTCCCAAGGGAATCCCTGAATATGATATCATAGACCCATTTATCTTTTGTAGCTAGTGAACACTTGCGACTGCCATAGATTTAGGGGAAGCAGAAAACCTGCAGCACTTCCTGGAACATATATTTTCATTTGCATTTTTCCACCCTAAAGGGTAAACTATTATCTGCTGTGTTTTGCTTGCTTATTACTGGACTCCTCAAGATTCCACCTCAGCATCTGGAAAGACTCAGATTTCAGCCTTCAAAGTCAGCCTTTAATTACAGGCAAAGAGGAGAGAGGTGTGAGGCTGGAAGAGGGGCTTATGCAGCTCTTGTACACCACAACTGCATTTTATTCAGATCACTGGGCTACTACAGCTTTTCACAGGGAGCTACTCCACACTCCAGTAGCGCTATTGAAAAACATTTGATAAGAAGCCCTTCTCTTTCCTTGCTCCATTTCGCTTCGTCAGGCTTTATATGTAATTCTTTTGCCTCTAATTGCCCTTTAAAAGTTTACAATCATATTGATGCTTGGAAGAAGTCAGGCAACTGGAAGAGGTAGAGAGTCTTCAGCATAAATTATGGAAGGATTAGGCTGTAATTGATAGGAAAGCCTAACCAGCAGGGAGGAAATTCTTGTACTTATGAATCCAATGTATCTTGATCACCTCAATCACTTTGATCTACACCTGCTAACTGTATCAGAACCAGAGGAAAAAACCTTTTTCCCTTGTAATACCATGGGAGGGGGTGGTTTTCTGCTAAAAAGGTGTGCACCCATGGAGATGCTCTGAACACTAAGCTTTGGCACAGCTTTTACCACATCCTTATAGCTACATAAAGTGATTAAAGCCAGTTTTGTACATTCCACATGCAAGACTTTATGAGAAACCCAATCAGGCTGGCAAAAACAGGATGAAATGGAGACAAACTTAATTTACTTCTGTGGACTAGAAGCATAGGCCTTGAAAACTTCCACGTCAAACAAGGCTGAGCTGTCAAATATAAATATCTCCATGATTAGGGAGGACTATTTTACATCTCAATTTGGGATTTGGGAATCCTTCGTTCTAGCCAAGTCTTTCTGGAGGAGATCCTAAACTCCATAGCAGGTATTTATTTCAACTAATTACAGACAATCTGTTCTGGAGAAAATGAGTATTAGGACAGGACTAAAATGCAACAGACAACACGTATGAGCCTCTATGCAACATTCCCACTTTCAAAAAGCATCAAAAAATTTTGTTCATTATCTGTAAAGGAACCTCAAGTCACCTGACAATATAAGTAGCCCTTCCCTCAAACTTCAAAAGCCACAAACCCCCTAGGCTTCTGGCTCTCAGCGTCTTGCTCCTTTTGACAATTTTCTGTGATTCTTTTTCTGCTGATAAATATAAACTCACAGAATGAAAACAAGGCAGCCATAAGAGTGCCCCTGTTTCAAATGGAAAGCGCAATCATGTGCATCCTGCAAATTTCAGGTCACAGTCTAGGATCTATAAAAAGCCCATCCAACGGATATGAAGGAGTTATCCTAATCTGGGAGTATTACCCACATTATGACTTCTGCTTCTGTGCAGGCGTGCCTGGATACAAACTGCTAATATTTTTAAAGTCTGTGCTCCATGAAGTTAGAAAAAAATGACTGTGATAAAAATAGACTAAAATATCACTTGTTCTTGAAAAAATCCATTGCAAATTAATTTTATACTACTCAAATAATTTCTACTGAGTTAAACACAAACTAAGCACTGCTGAGACCCCACCTGGAGTGCTGCATCCACCTCCTCTGCTCCCCAGCACAGGAAGGGCATGGACCTGTTGAAGCAAGTCCAGAGGATGCCACCAAGATGATCAAAGGGATGGAGTAATCCTCCTATGAGGAAAGGCTGAGAGAATTGGGATTGTTTGGCCTGGAGAAGAGAAGGCTTCAGAGTGACCTAATTGCGGCCTTCCAGTGTCTGAAGGGAGCCTACAAGAAAGATAGAGAGAGACTATTCAAAAGAACATGTAATAACAGGATGAGAGGTAATGGATTCTAACAGAGAGTAGTAAGGTGTCCCTGTCCATGTCAGGGGGCTGGAACTAGATGATCTTTCAGGTCCCTCCCAATATGACTGTAAGGAAAGATATCTAAAACCAAGTCACAGACTAGTGTTTCTTTAGTGCTGCAGTTGTACCATATTCCATGAAATGTCAAAAAAAATTACTAAAGATAACAGTTGACTACATTATCCTAAAAGAACTTCAGGACTAAATTTTAAGGAATTTTTACAAATCTCATCAGAGTGCATACTGTAGTGCATTACATAAAATCCTTTTCAGAGTAGGTCATTTACATGCACAAATAATTACTTTGAAGGAAGTGAAGAAATAAAGTTTAAAGCACCAGATCTAGAACAACTACTGTTTCCTCAGGCAGGCTGGTACTAAAGTCTCCTAATTGTCCTTAGGATAACGGTGGGCCACAGAATGCCACAAGTAGGGGTAATATAAGGATTACCCATCTGACATAAAATGCTGAAATGTAAAGCACAATCTCCATTTTACTGTCCAAGTTTCATCCTGAATTTACTCACTTCAGTATACTAAATGGATACAGAGTTGTTCTGCTATAAGGACATCCACATTTTTTGTTTATAAAAAGAAATAGGGAAATATCTATATGTTGTAATGCTAGATCATGAAGCATTTCATTTATTTTGTGCAATGCAGGTGTATCCATGCCAAAAGCACAATGCTAATAATCTAAGAACATTCATACAACAACAGTCAAAGATTGATAAAAATGCATTTCACTACCAGATAGGAGAATTTCTTCAACATTCTTTGACTGATCTGCAAAGTCCTTCATTGAAATTTGCATTAAAGTTGTCATCTTACCTTTAATACCAATACTCATCAGTCAATTTTCTCCTCTCTCTCTCTCTTCCTCTCTTTCTCTCAAATATCCTGAAAATAACCTTCAGCTTCTTTAAAACATAAAGCTTTGGTGTTTTGGAGAAACCGTAATGAGCCAATAAACCCAATTTGGAGGCTGGTTAGTACCACATAAATTAATTTCCCTGCTAAATGATCAGAGTCACATCCACCTTTTTCACTACCATCTGCCTCACAACAAAGTTGGCACTGTACTCCTTTGAGAGGTGGACTGTAAAAGTGTCATTTAGGAAGGGCTTATTAACAAAATCCTTTCTAAGTTCCAATTTTCCTGTTCCAGGGTAATGATCACAGGCAGCATATATATACCATTAGCAGGAAACAGTCAAATGTCCATATGGCATGCACTTAAATAAATAATATTAAAGAAAAAAAACAAAGTAAATTGAATGTGTGTATGGATCTATACAAATATTCGCCTTCATTTTCAGGGATTTTCCTGTGTAGTTGATCACACCAATTGTGCCTATGTTAGCTCTCCCTATGAAGGAACAGTCCCTGCCAGCTGGGGTATTTCCCACTTGCCTCTGGACTATATAAACAAGCCCTTTGCCACACCTATAAACCAGCACCGGAAAAAACCAGTTTTCCTGAGCTTGTACTTAATCCCACCTCCCCCTCTGATGTGTGACAGACATTCAAAGTCACTCACTTGGCCATCTGATTCAGATCCTCTACTGCTGGATACCCTGGTTCTGGCTGGAGCTGCTTCCAGCCTCCTGGGACTCTAGAACACCACCCAGAGATCATCGGGGCAGAGCTGTACCAGCTCTCGGAGGGAGATCACAGGCACTGGACAGAAGGCTCCCTGAAACCCATTCAGATTTCTAGTGCACCTATTACTCTTTGCCTTTATCTGCTATTTCCTGCCTATTTTCTTCCCCTTGCACACAAATGCTTTTCCTTCCTCTCTGTGTGATGTGGAGAAGCAAGCTGGCTTTGCAAAAGCCACACAAGCTCTCTGAGCTTAGCTTAGCCCGCATGTTTACCATGTGTTGTAAAGCAGGAAATCATCCAAAAGTGTTTGCTAAATTCTGATTAAAAACATTGTTCTGGAATTTTTTACTTGTTGGGAGTACTCACACATGGAGACTAAGATTTTCTTTATTTTGAGAAGCCTGCAGTGAAGGCAAGGAAGTTTTAAATTTAGGCAAGGGCTTTAATTTTGTTTTTCCAGTAATGAAAAATATAGGATGACAACATTGATTAATGGGACAATAGAGTAATAAGTTTTTCCATGTGAAGGAAGTAAGAAGAAGCTATATACTCAAATTAAAATGTATTTATGTGTTCTGCTTTTATGTAGCTGAATCACAATGAAACAGTTCCACCAAATGGAATTTTACTTGCAATGAAGTTATTTTGCAGTTAATGGTGCTGTTCTTTCCTGCACCAAGGTGCCTGCCACTGGGCCACAAGCTTTCAGACAGGAGAGCAGTATCAGCGTGACATACCAAGCATCATGTTATGTTGTTCTCCTCCACTAAATGTCCTACAGCTTGCTGTTGTTCTACCACACACAGCACAGACAGCAGCCTTTGTTTATTTTCAGAAATAAGACATAATTTTTTCCCAAAATTTTTAAAACCTCCATTTCTTCCCCCATTAATACTAGCTGTAAATCCTGAAGTAGTAATACAAATTACTTGGGTTTCAATGTTCTCGCCTCTCTAAACAATTGGAAAAATATTATTAAAATAGTTTCCATAACTTTCTATCCTACTAAGTATAATTAGATTCTTTAGTATTATTTTTCCCTCTTAATACTTATTTCATCTGTTTTGTTTTTATAGGTGTTCTAGGGAGAACTGTGTTTTAAGAGATTATTTTCAATAAATCTACATGTGTTGGTTTCGCTTGGCCCAGTTGTTTGCTAGTGAGTAGGGTGGGGTACAAAGATGGCTCCTGTGTGTCCTGAGTAAAGATTCTGGAAGTTTTCACCATGTCCAGCAGAGCTAATCTCTGATGGCTCTGAAGATGATGGACATGCTGCTGGCCAAACCTGGGCCAATTAGAGATGTTAGTTACACCTCTGTGAAAACATATTTAAGAAGAAATCAAAACAATGTGAGCACGCACTTCTTTTTAGCCAGAGAAGGAGGAGGAGGAGGTAAAAATATGTGAGGGAGAACAACATGGAGGCACCAAGGTCAGTGGAGAAGGTGGGGGAGGAGTTGTTCCAGGCGCCGGAGCCGAAAACCCTCTGCCAACCATGGTGAAGACCATGGGGGAGCAGGTGGTCCCCCTGCAGCCCATGGGGTCCAGGGGATGCAGAGAACCCCCACAGCCTGTGGGGAGGTGCCCACGCAAGAGGAGCAGGTGATGCCTGCAGGAAGCTGTGACCCAGTGGGAGTCCCAGAGACTGAGAGTTGCAAAGGCCTTGCAGGAGAGAGAAAGGCCTTGCTCCCGGGATTGAAACAGCCTGGCCTGGACTCGGCCCCGGCTCAGAAGTCTGCACCCTATGGACAAGAACTTGTGTTGCAGCAGATTTGGGCAGGTTGCTGCTCGTGAGATTGGACCCACGCCAAAGAAGTTCACAGAGGACTGTCTCTTGTGGGAGGGACCCCACGGCTAAGTAGAGGACTCTTCCCCCTGATGGACTGACCCCGAACAAAGGAAAAACCCCATATCCTACCCCCGCCCTGGAGCTGTTGGCTGGAAGGAGGGAGGGGGATGAGCAGAGAAACAGTGCCTTAAGAGGGAAGGGGGGTGAGTGAAGAAGCGGTGTCTTAAGAGCTTATTTTTACCTCTGATTTATCCTCCGACTCTCTTAGGTTAATAAATCACTTTGCAACTTTCAGTTTTCCACCTGTTTTTCACCCTTTCTCTGTGTATCCTCCCACCAGTGGCTTATCTCAACTCATGAGTCCACTGTGTTTATGTTAGTTTTTTTCTTCTCCTCTGCATGGTTGTGGCAGGAGAGAGGGCAGAGGTTGTAGGTACCTGGCATTTAGCCAGGGTCAAACCTCGACACTACTTAACAAACTCATCAGACAGTTTGAGCAACAAAACCAGTAGCAGCAATCACATGAATCAAATTTCACTTCAAAGAAGCTTTTGAAACCACACTGTGGATTTCTAATCTGTTTTCTGTCCTCAAAATTAATGTAAATGACTTGAATGTAAATTAAAAATAGCAAACTATATGACTGCAAAGTTCAAAACCCGCACCACAGAATTACTAACAGTCTTTCTTTCAGATGTATTGTCTCCCTAAGTTTAGAAATAATTGAAAACTTCCTTCTTCTCCACTGAAAATTAGCACTGCCAGCATAACATTTAGTAAACTTATTAAATGAAACCTTTAATTCACCTTTCTGAAGGTGACAAGGATACTAGAAACTCCAGAGTACATGCATGTTGCAGTGTGACAATACCAACATTAGGTAATAACAAACTCAAACTATCTCCATGTCTCTGGTGAAGTAAACTGAAGAGGCAGAAGCTTCTGTTTGCTCCAGCCAGTAGCTCAGGAGGCTCTTCTCTATTTCATCATTCTGGAGATCAGCGCAGGTCTTCTGTTCATTATGGGAGAAGAATCTTGTTCTGAACCTGTCTCTGACTGCAACCTGCCTCTCAGTTCCTGAAAACATGGATATGCCTATTTTGAGCTAGGAGAGGTGGCTTAAAAATCATCACTGGCACTATTAGCTAAACTCTGTGCTCTAGGACTGGGGTGATCGCCTTGAGGTCTTTTCAGTTTGGTTAGGTCCCAAAACTGGCAAAATAATTGTCCTGCATTTTCCAGAAATTCCAAATAATTTCCACGTGAACGAGGTTTAACTGATATCTCTGGACTCCTCACAGCTAGCTAGTTTCTCCACATGAATTATGGAGTCTTCCAACTTCACAAAAATGGAATTTATCCTGGGGAAGAAAACTCTGGGTAGGTTTCTGACTGAACACATGAAAAAATGTGAAAAGTGCTTTCAAGTATAAAAAGGTAGCTTCCTTGCAGCAGGAAGCATAGCCACCTATCCCTTTATGGCAGCCTCTTCATTAACTCCTGGGTGGTTGAGAGCTCTTTGCTACCTGGCAGCACTGCTGTAGCACAAAGCTGCTGCGGCAGATTTCCTCCCCTAAGGAACAGGGCACCCTGCACTTCTTAAGAAAGTTTAAAAATACATTTTCCTGGGGTTTGTGGTTGAGTTTGAGTTATAGGAAACATTCTAGCAGTGCTTTGAAATCACTGTTTGCTTTTCTCTTATTTTTATCCTCAGCATCTTACAAACACAGCCTATATTTCATTCCTGTTTTACAGCTTCAGAGCCATTTCACTGCCAGCTACTGGTTGTTTACACTGGTCATTAAAACACTGATCAAAGTACCCAGAATCTCAGTTTGTCAAGAGAACATTAATCTGGTCAATTTTCCACCATGTATATGATAAAAAGAAGCAGAACTCTGCTAGCCCTTCATGCAAATAACATTATGTGCACAAGGCACACTGTTAGTATTATCATGAGAGACATACTGTGTATTCGTGTAAGGCTATTTTAATGTGTTTCTGGTGTATGATACCTTTTTATAGACATGGGTGCTGATTTTAAAACAAAGCCATTTTTGTTAGCTTGCTAAAACACAAACCTAAAGCTCAGAAATATAACTACTATTTCTGTGCATATATTTTTGGCAAATACAAATTCTTTTAGGGTACATTACTTGGTATTCTGCAGATGAAAATGAGCCTGGTCATTGCATGTTTTCAGCTGTCTGGATGCAAATCTTTGAAGATGCAGAGGCTACATAACAATATTTAAGATGACATTGTGCTTGCGGAGGCAAGTCCTTCTCAAGCACAACAACATACTACTTGGAAAGCTTGCAAGATTTATTAACCTGACCACAGCACCATGTAAAATGTAGCTCTGCCATTTCTTACTTTGTTCTGAACATATCCAGACATGAGACACCCTGGACAACTACATTTCGAAATCCAATTGTGAATACACAATGCTCAGAGAGAAGGAAGGCATGAACAAGTCCACTCTAAGTTGTTGTCTTCTCAGTTTCTACAGTCAACTGACTTCAGCAAAGCAAGCAGCAGGATGAAGATGCAGAACCTGAACCTGTTCTCTCTTTCTGGAGCACAGTGAAAGGTTTGCAGTGACTACCACCAAGGACTGGAGATATATTTTGAAACTGTTTAGATGCTCATCCTGAATACACCACAACATAAGGTAGATCTGTATAAATCTCTTTCTTGGAAATAACCACTCTCAGAATAATAAAAGGGGTTATGTATATATATATTTGTATTTAGAAGCCAGTTTATTTCTGAACAGACACGAGGAAAGCATACTTTTCAATCTGAGAAAATTCAAAACTAAAAGGAAAGACAGAAGATAATTTGAGGGTGTTCCAGTCCAAAGTACCAAAGCAGAGCCAGCCTGCACATCCAATCTGGGTTTCAAACTCACAACTCAGTGACTTTCCAAGTGCGCACATCGTCCTATTTCAAAACATAGGGAAGGGTGATTTTTTAGCTCATCTCCTGTTTTGCCTGTGATTTTGATGTTGTTCTCCTCAGGAGCCATGCACCCATGTTTGCTGTGCTATTTCCTTGCTGGGTCTCCCATTTTTCCTTCTGTCTGCCCTGTCTCTCTGTTGTGAATCCTCCCTTCTCCGATCATGTCCATGAATTTCTGGGGAACATGGCAACTCAACACAGTGTATGAAGCTAGGACAGACCAAGGAGACTTCCTTTCCACTGATCTGCCACATACTTTTCAAAGAAATTAACTGACAAACTTCTGATATACTCCCCATATATCCTAAAACCCCCCTATCATAATGCACCTCTAAAACTAAAACTTTAAAAAAAAAAAAAGGAGACAAAAATATTTAAAAATACATGTAGGATGATATAAAGATACAAAATTACAACAAAACTTAATGCAGCTGTGCAAATGGGCCATGACAGTATGCACTGATATATCTAAGAGATTCCTTCTCAGCTGGAGCACAGAACAAATGGAGTGAATAGGCAGGCAGAAAAAACAAAGACAACTCCTTTCCAAGCATCATTACATTCTTCTTCTCCCCAACACATGTGCACCCTAAAGCAGTGTTTCCTGGGCTGTGCTCATGTCAAGCTCTGCAGGTCTTGAAGCTTGCATGTCTGCACATCCCAGATATGATACTAAGTCCCTGGTGCATGGGACATCTCTTATGTGCCTCACTCAGCATATCTGTGGTGGCTACCCAGCATTTTGACACATCAGTGCCCTGCTGAGTGCCCTCTTCATGCCATCTGGAGGAAGTCCTAGGTCATACCACCAGGGCAAGTCATCTACACCAAGCCCTACAGCTCTGGGCCTCAGCCAAAAAAACCCCACAAAAACAAACCCAAATAAAACCTTCAAACCTATTGGAAACGAGCTCATCTTTACCAGCTGTAAGGACATGGTCTTAAGAACAATGTTCCAAGAATAGATGAGGGCTCATCTGTTTAACAGCTGTGTTTGATAAAACTTCTGTGTGACTGGGGACCACGCCTGAGAAGAGACTGAGGTCCTGCTTCACACATTCAGGCATCTTCTCCACCTGTGTTCTGACCAAAGCAAAGCCATCCAGAACTGAAAATAATATACCTGGTGGATGTGGGCTGATCCTGGCTGCTGAAACAAGCACTGAGGGGCAGGACTAAATACTGCAAGTGTAGAACTGACCAGGTATCCACAAACACAGACCTGCCTGGCTTCAGGCACAGGTCTGCAGCAGGTTCAGCTGGCTCCTGGCACTGACTGAGCACAAACACCACTGCCTGCTCCCTGTTGGTCAAACCCAAAGAGAATTTGGCTTGTTTAATATAGAATAACAAAAGCCAAGAGAGCGTGTGACTTCTAAATATATAAACTATGTAAACCGTGGAGACAAACATCTGCTTAAGTTCAAAATTAACCTTTGATCAGAGACAGGCATAGTCTGGGCTCAGATAAACTTGGATAAAAACACGTGAACAGTGAGGGTCTGGACCAGCCTTTTGGTGGGAATTGCAGGCAGCTGTGGAGGGGAAGGCAGGGAAGCACAAGAGGCAGACAAATATATATTAAAGCTGTTTATGGACTGTAATTGGGGGTGAATCAAAAGTGGAGAATGCAAAAACAAACAAACAACCCAAACCAACCACAAAACCAAAAAGAAAGTAAAGAAGATGGTAATGGTTAAGCTAACAGCCTGTAAACTGTTTGCAGTCTGCCTGCTGTAATCAATAGATATATTTTGCTGGAATTGGAAGCCTAAAGTAGAGAGATACAAACTGGTGATTGCATAAATGTCAGTCTGTGTAAGACTGTGAGGAGCCAATGCCTGTGCAGGCAACAAGTTACTCAGATGCTGCTGCCACTCATTTAAAAGTAAAGCTTATTTGGCTAAGAGGTCAAGATGGTGTTTTCTGTGTACACATGATATTACCAACCATTTTACTATTCTAAAATTCTTGCTTCCTTTGGTTATTCAGGATTCTATTGCCTTGGAAAATTTCAGTGGTAAGTTTGTAAATACCTGGGGTATATTTGGGGGTTTGGTCTGTATTAGGTTGGGTTGGGGTTTTGGGGTTTGATAGGGTGGGTTTGCTTGTTTGGTTTTAGTTTTGGGCTGTTGACGTTGATTTTCTGAGGTAAAAGCTTGAATTTTGTTTTGTGTGGAAAATAAATCAGTTAGGGCAACAGCAGAGCTACTCTGAGAATCTTGTTCTCCCATACAGTTTTGAGGAGCGGTCAGGAAGATCACCATCTCTCTCCCAAAGACACAGGACATACAGAGGGAAAGAAATTCAGTGGGGATAAATGTGGGGAAGGGATTGCTGCTGCTGTTGCTGTTACGGTTTTACTTGTTTTGGACTTATGGTGGTGAGTTCTGGGGTTTGCTGCTTGGGGTTTTCTTCTTTTGTTTGATTTCTTGATGAAGCTGCAGCTATGGAGTGGAAACCTCCCCATTGCTCACTGGTAGCCAGCTGCTCTTTCTACAATCTATCACTGTGCTGCTGCTTTCCAGAGAAATACAGTCTTAGCTGACAAGACAACTAGACCATCCTCATTGTTTTGAAGGGCCTCTGGAAGCTTGAAAGTGGGTGGAGGCAGTTGGTATGGTCACATGAATCTTTTTTATATCAGTTATCACACTTTCTGAAGTAGCCTTAGGATAAGTAGTGACATCACTGGACTAGCAGAGCTACAAACCTGTCAAGCATTTGAGAGAAGTTTGGGAGGTGCTTCCCATTCTAGACTGAGAAATGTGACCTTTTGAGAGTGCAGGTGGGATCTGTCTGAAACAACAAAGAGGAAGAGCTGCAAAGATGGTG
The DNA here is from genome assembly GCA_013397895.1 of Origma solitaria. Taxonomy (NCBI): domain Eukaryota; kingdom Metazoa; phylum Chordata; class Aves; order Passeriformes; family Acanthizidae; genus Origma; species Origma solitaria. Next base: position 659,649 of record VZRL01006642.1, read on the forward strand.
CAAATATGACAACAGACTTGAAGACATTTTTTTGTCTTTGGCCAAATGGTTTGACAGTTTGCAATATGTCTGTGAATGATGAAGTGCTTGGAAAGTCATTGCTGACCTCTTTCAAATCTCTCCAAAAATGAGTGAAGGGGTAACCTCAGTAGATGCTCTGTAGAGTTACCTCTGAAGGCCTCCAGGACATCCCAATAAACCACCTACAGCAGGGATAGTGATCCTCAGTGAAGTACACTGTATTTGGTCTTTCTGTGATGGAAAGACAAACACACTGTCACTCCTGCTGACTTCCACAGTTAACCCAGTGCTTCCTAGATGGAAGTGTTTTGGGATTTTTTATTTCCCTGAAATTATGGACATCTGTGACAAAATATATTACCCTTGACTGGTTAAGTGGTCCTCTCTGATTCTCTGTATAGATGTATCCTGACATTGAGCCACCAGGTACTGAAGGTGTAGTGCTCAGATATTAGAATGGTAGGGAACTTAAATATCTAGAAAGATCCCTGATAAATGATACACTCTGCAGATAAACCTCTGCCAAATTCTATTCAAATAGCAAAGGGATAATGTGAATATGACTCTAATGAAGGAAGGCTAGAGTTGCCATAATGCATGCAGGTGCAATTGCTCCAAATCTCTCTTAAAATCCATTTTCCTGCCAGTGCTCATTCTTCCTTTAAACAGAAGTTAATACTCTGCTGACATTACTGAACTCCATCATGCTCATTATCTCAGGCTAGCATTTAGATCAGGTTTTTGGAGGTGAAAGACCAATTCATTAACTCTATTGTGTCATTCAATGACTTCCTGTGGAGAGATCATAAGTCAGATGGGGGTGTCACTGCTGGAAGATAAAAGACAGCTATAAAGTAGGAAGACAACTAGTATAATTCACAAAAATGAGGAAAAAAATTACTCTATAGCCTTTAATTTCTATTCATAGTTCAGGTTTTAAGCATGTTATTTAGATAACAGTGCATTTGGGAGATTTTTTTAATGAGTTTCAGATATGGAATGGAAGAGGTTATTGGTTGGTTATTTATTTTTTATTTAAAGGAGAAAATTAATATAGGTAACAAATAACACAGTAATCCCTGTTAAATTTTTTTTTTTAAATGGGTGCCTTAAAGTCAGATGTGTTGAAATGCCCACATAAATTAATTTGTCTTGGCTTATAGGTAAAAAAAAGAGAATGTTTGTAAAATTATTACTTAGTCAAAAAGAAAGTATTATGAAACTGTTTTAATTGTTGAGAAAGAAAAAAAGTCTGCCAAGAATCAAAATCCATCTATTTGATTAAAATAAAATCTCTATACTGTTTCTTAAGATTAAAGAAAATGCTGATTTTTAGAATACTCTCAGGAGTATCCAAAAATAATTTTTCTCTCTGAAAGAAATAAAAATTCTCTCTGAAAGAATTTTCGAGGACTTTTATGTAGAAACTAGTTTCCTACTGCTATTATTTATGACTGAACATGAAGTTTCTCAGTTTCCATATGGGAAATAAACAAGCAAAGATATTTTTGTGCCTGTAATTGAGTTTTTTCATAGAAAATTTTTGAATACGAGACTTTGCCTGGGTAATTAACAACTACTTAATGTGAAGAAACAATGTCAAATAAGGAACACCTTTGCCAGAGAGCTTTGCAGCCTCTATTCAACTTCTCTCTACCTGTTGCTCAATAAAACTGTGGGACATCACGGAATCATAGAACGGTTTGGGTTGGAAGGGACCTTAAAGATCGCCTGATTCCAAGCCCCTTGCAATTGGCAAGGACACCCCTCACTAGAGCAGGTTGCTCAGAGCCCCATCCAACCCAGCGTTGAACACTGCTAGGGATGGGGAATCCACAGCTTCTCTGGGAGAAAAGTTGGGCAACCTGTTCCACTGTCTCACCATCCTCACAGCAAAGAATTTCTTCCTGATACCTAATCTAAACCTACTGTCTTGCAGTTTGAAGCCATCTTCCCTTCTCTTATCACTACAAGACCTTGTAAAAAGTCCCTCTCCACGTCTCTTGCAAGCCCTGTAGGTACTGCAAGGCTGCTCTAAGGCTGCTCTGCCAGAGCCTTCTATTCTCCAGGCTGGAGACGCCCAAACCTCTCCGCCTTTCCTCGCAGGCAGATCCTCCGTGCGGCTGTCTCCTCGCTAGGCTGAGAGAAGCCCTGCAGGCGATTGAGGGGGCGGATGCAAGATGCAGGATGCAGGAAGGAGGGCGGGGCACGATTTTTAGCAGCACTGAGCCCCTGCAGGCCGAGCGCAGCGCGGGCCTGCAGTGCCCGCCTCTCGCCGGCAGAGGGCGCGCGGCGCGGGCACGGCGGCTGCTCCAGCTGCTGCTCAGGGCGGTGCTGCTGAGTCTCTGCCTCACTCAAGCTCAGGGAAAGAAACCGTGTAGAACAATGCCGACATCAAAACGTCTAAACATATTATAGCATGTTCTTGTACTTCAGTACCTTTTGGTAAACTCCCTCCTGCAGTTGATGGCACGGGGATTTCCAGCAGGTAACGCTGGCCGAGGGCTGGGAGCAAACATGAAACCAGCAGCTGTTTATCAGTCACGGCATGAAAAGCAACAGCACGCTTATTACCACGTTTAAGGTTTCAAGCTATCAAAAAAGCGCCCACGACTTGGGAAATCTAAGGTCTTCTTCAGTTTCTGATGAATTCACAGAATCACAGAATGGGTCAGGTTGGAAGGGACAACAGTGGGTCATCATCAGGTGCAACCTCCCTGCTCAAGCAGGCTCATTCTAGAGCACATGGCACAGGATTGTGTCCAGATGGTCCAGTGGGGGAGACTCCACACCCTCTCTGGGTCATCTGTTTCATTGCACGATTACTTTCACAGTAAAGGTCTTCCTCATATTCAGGTGAAACTTTCTGAGCATCAAGTTCTGCCCATTGTCTCTTCTATTGCTCAGCACCACTCAGAAAAGCCTGGCTTCATTCTCTTGTCACCCTCCCTTTAGTTACTTATATATTAATGAGGTGCTCAAACCCTCTTACCTCAACAAATGCTGTGGGTTTTTTCCTAATTTTCCCTTCATATTCATTATTGATATAAATTAGTGTGGTTCCCAAGCTGTACATGAAAGAAGAAATACGTTTTCCTTTCTCCTAGCTTTCTCCTGGCTGGTTTGGAAACAGCCACCTTCCCTTCCTCACCCTGCCCCCACTTCAGCTGACTCTCTTTAATGCTAATATATTCATACCTTAAATGAGAATCCCTTTCTCAGATACTTTAAAAATTAAAACTACAAATGAAAGGAAACACAGAAAAAAAGAGATTCTAAAGTGGTATAAATCTATTCTTATTTATAGATTGCAGTTATTTATTGATTAATTTGGTTCTTCTTAGTGTGTTATCTGGGAGCATCCTTTGTTCTATGTTTCATCTGGATTGAAACACTTTCACAAAACCTTTCTTTACATTTCATCCATGTTATTTCCTCTGTTCCCCTCCCCACACCCTGCAACTTAAAGCTGCACTCATTTGCAATATTTTCTGCTACTAACAGACTGGTTGAATTTTTTGCATCAAGTAGCAGCTCTGTAATTGGAAACCTAAGAGTCACTTAATATAAAGATCACTGCAAATCATAAACCATTTTCTTCTTGACCTTTTCCACCAAAACATTAGCTTCTGAGTCAGCCTGCTTTGAAGCTACAGAAGCACTACATATTGTCTTGTTGGTTTTTGACTTCAAGCAATTATTTTCTTCCATTTCCTCCTATTTTTAGCATCTGAAGGCTGAAATTTTACAATATGCTATTGCTCTTTTATTTTTTTTTCCCAGGAACAAATGTCAGCACATCAAAAGCTCACTGCTTTTAGTATGTGTCACTTGAGATCACTGAGAAAAAATACTCTGTAAGTCTCGTTATTGAATCATTAACCGTGGGCGCTACTATGAATAGTTTTCACAAAAGTTCTAGGATCAGTTATTTCAGCATCACTTCACTGCTAAGTAAAATTCATAAAAACTCTCAACACTGAACAAGGGGACAAAAAAAATAAACATTATCCCAAAGGTGAAGAGGTATGCAATTAAAACATTTCTCTTTTATGTAGCTTTTGTATGTGTTTTGTTATATACCTTGTGGTGTTTTTTCTCTGTTATATAGCATTTGCAATAAAAATAATGGTACACACTCACATACACATATACTTGAGTTGCTCACTTCCTCTCTTTCTGTCTAGATGCCAGTCTTAAATCTTCCAGACCTGAAATGCTTTCTGCAGCAATCCAATCCTCTCAGACAGCCATACAATAGCTGTTTATTAGGAAAAGTACTTTTAATTTCTGGGAAAATGATTCATATAATCTTTCTGATCTATGGTTATTGAGGCAAGGGGGTTGTGGGGTCACTGCAAACACATCTGGCACACACAAAGGCCGCAGTAGCTCTCCTGTTGCCTTTGGTGTGCTGCCACAGGAATTCACCTTCTGTGTATGCAGATAGTTATGTCATTATCCTATAGCTGCAGCTGTGGACAGGGTCAATTTCCATATACAGCTACAACTCCTATACAGCCTGCAACACCAAGTATGTATTAAAGAGCTAGAAGGACTGTTTATTTTTTCTTGATAAACAATAATTACCTTTCCTTCCATCCAGCCAGAGGTATTCACTGAGTGTTCAGAGGCATTCACTGAATTTAATGAATCTCTGAAAGAGGTATGATAAGCAGAAAGGCTTCAATATATTTGGCAGGAACAACCAATATGGGTTTTCCAGAACTCTATTCAATTTGCCATTCATCAAGTTGGTATCTATAGCAATAAAGAAAACAAATATATTAAACATTTCAAACGGGGCTACTAAATTGCCACCTAGTGGTCTTGTAATGAAGCTCATGTCTCCATCCTGCTGATCTGGCTAAAAAAAAAATCAGTATGAGTTCTGTATTTTTGTCAGCATCCCAATGTGGGTGTTCACTGATGCCTTCCACATAGTGTGGTTGGAGCAGAAGGATGTCAGGGCACAATTGCCAAGCCAACACAAGAAAAGACCATTGGGACTGCTGGGGTACCAGGGGCAGCTTGTACAGGACATAAGACACCAAACGGGAATTTCTGAGCCAGTCAGCCAGCCTGTGCACAGGATAAAAAAATGCTGTCAGGTAAGAAGAGCCTCAGTCTATTATCTGTACTACTTGTTAACTTTTCCTTTTTAACAAAACAAACAAACAAAAAGAGTAAATAATTTGATATAAAAGGAAATAAAAGGCTTTCTGACTGTTGGTAAATTAGCTAGGAATTTTGTCCTTCTGAGGCTCAATTAGTTCCAGAGAGCTTGTTGTGGCCTTTCAGGACCTACAGGGGGCCTGCAGGAAAGCTGGAGAGGCACTTCTTACAAGAGCATGGAGTGATAGGAGAAGGGACAACAGCTTTGAACTGAAAGTCGGTTTAGGTGAGATACAGGAAGAAATTTTTTACTATGAGGGTGGTGAGGCACTGGAACAGGTTTCCCAGAGAAGCTGTTGATGCCCCATCCCTGGAAGTGTTCCAGGTTGGGCTGGATAGGGCTGTGAGCAACCCAGTCTAATGGAACATGGCAAGGAGCTGGAAGTAGATGATCTTTAAGCTCCCTTCAAACCCAAACCATTCTATGGTTCTATGATGATTCCAGTGGAGGAAGCACTTTGCTCTGCTGGGGTTGCTCCCTGGTTTTCCTACCTTCTAGTTTCACTCTGCCTTAGCCATATGTTCATCAGCATGTGCTGTTTACACAGAGCCAAGCAGATGAGAAACAATAAAGAAGCACAAGTGGAACAGTAAGTTTTGCAGTTCTGCTTTTGTGATTAGTCATGCAGGTCTGCCCAGAAGCTACTAAGAGACACTAAAAATAATTTGCAACATGATGAACTGCATAAGCAAAGTCTCTGGGGATTACTGCACCCTCAGTCATTTTACCAATAATCAGCTGGGAGAGCACTGGACTGCATGCTGATAAAGCTGATGCTCACAGGAGGTGGAGGAGGCAGAGGCCTCATGTTCGGAAGCATCCTGGAGTGGGGGCTGCTGGCTACATCACTGGGAGGACACATCAGTTGTTTCACAGATAAGTCAGAGATAAGTCAGTCCATGGCAGTGAAATCCAAATGATTCATCTTCCTCCTCCATCCTGTCACCTGCTGGGACCTAGTACAGTTAGTGGCTGAAGGAGAAATATCAGTCCTGAAAGACAGACTGAGGACCCTTACTGCACCTGTATTGAGGTCCTGTGTAGATAAAGTGTCACATAAGTATAACATTGGTCTGAGGATGCTGTATAAACTGAAAGTTTAACCCTGGCCAAAACACATCCCCTTACAGATCCACTTGCAGATCAATACCCTGATTAAGGTATTGGCACTTCTCATGCTTCCTCTCCTCTTTTGATGAACTGAGAGCCCTGCAAGCAAAGGTCATTGCTTCCCACAGAATATGAGATAAGTCAGGAAAACTAGATGGAGAAAACAAACATGGCTGGGGCAAGGGGTAGGACTTGGGCTGCAATAAAAATAAATCAATTGTTGACATGAATATTGTCTTCCTACATTTCAGATTTTGTGATTAAAGTACAACTCACCATATAGAGCACAATATATAGTTCTATTTTTCCTTTCATATAACTTTTGGCCTGGTTGGCATTAATCTGTTTTAAGACAAATCTGATGCTTATTTGCAGGCATTTTCCCCATCATTTTTTGTTTCTTGGGGTTTTGTTTTGAATTCATCTGTAATTCTCTTGTTTCACATTGTACTTTGTTTTTGTTCAGTACTGATGCAGGGAAATTTGTACCTTGTTTCTCTTTGTTTCACAGACTTGATTTGCACACAGTTTTGTTTTAAACAAGTATCTATTGTTACACTAGTGTCTGATCTCACTCCATTAATGTAATCATATTTAAGTCAATGAAGTTCTCTGTAGAGTGAACAGTTATCTAAACTAATTTACTTTTTTTTTTTTTTTTGTGAGGCCACAGCATCTCTTCTCTTAGTTATTATGGAAGCACAGTAATAGAGGAAGCTGTAAACACACTCTGCAAACTGATGAGCTACTAATCCAAACGACCCAGTATAATAAAAAGGCACTCAATTAACAGTCAGTTTACTCCTTAATATACTCTAGGTGATTTGATCTTTAAGGAGTATACAATATAAGGTGAAAGGTAGTCAATACAGTACTGCCTGAGAAATTGAAGATTTAACTGCATACCTGTTATCAATAAAGTTATCCAGGGACAGAATGTCCTATAAATGCAACCAGCTTTTTCAAAAAATAAATGCTCTGTTCCAAACCTGAGAAGCTGGTAAGCCACAAAATAGAATCCACATGACAATTACTCATTTGAACTTTAATGTGTGCCATGAGTTTCTGTTTCCCCTAACCTTTTCTGAGTTAGTCTCTTCAAGGCTTATTAGGATCGCCTTTGACTGAGGGATTTACCATAGAGTCAATCTGTCACTGTTCTGCTATCCCAGTAGCTTCCTGAGTTTTCAGATTCTGTTTGAATTGCCATGCCAAATGGCATCCACATAACTCTGGAAGACATGCCTTTGATTTCTGGGACCTCATGCCTGCCATAGGTAATAATGAATGCCTTCAAATACATCTCTTTACAAGTTTTACTCTTTCCAGTTAGGAAGCTCTAGATCCTCCTGTCTTCATCCCCACAAATAACAAGAGTTAATGGCTTGGGAATGTGCTAGATGGATCATTCAGTACGTTTTTACCTTGCTGTTTATACATTTACAAAACCACTAAATGTTTTCAGGAGAAAGGAGGCATCATCCAGTGTTACTGTGCCAGCATCGAACAAGAAGAGCAATTATTCAGTTGCCATGTGCAGAGAACATGCAGTGGTAAGAATTATTTGCGTTGGCTCTGAAATGGTATATTGTCTGTCTTGTCTTCATCTTCTGGACTGTGCAGTTTTTACTCCAGAGCAGTCAGACCAAACTTGTGCCTCCCCTAAAATACCTGAAGATGTGCTGTATGGGGCAAGCTATCTACACTTACTGTTCTGGCAGAGAGCTACCTTAAGACTTTTAAAAATTGAAGTACAGTCAGGCACTTAAAAATGGACCATTGCTTTCTCAGCCAGTTGATGTATCTCAGATACATAATAGTAGGGCTTTCACATGAATTTCTTTGAGAGATCTTAACGACATGAGCAGGGTACTCAGAGTAACAGAACAGCCATAATCTGAAATAAGATTGTTTTCTGAATATATGGAATTGTTTTCAGACAAAGGGATGGAAAAGTTGAAATAACTGGAATGTTATGGGTTTTTTAAACAATTTTCAGTAAAAACTGTGAGTGAAACAAGCCTGACCTTTTACAAAGCAAGAGTTACTTTTATTTATTCATTGTTTATTTTCACTTCGTGTGTGTGTGTGTATCTGTCACCTCCAGGAATAAAAACACTGAAGTCAATTCCCTTCTGCCTTTCTTTATATGGAGCTGGTATTTATAATAAGCCTCCAGTCAGCTCTGTCATGTTAAAATGAACTTTCTGAATTATCGTTGTTCGCCTGATTTCACAATCAGCCCTTTGCAACCCACAACACTGTCACTAACAATCTAACCAAAGGCAAAAATTTCTTTAATGTCTAGATCAGTTTGTGTTGAATAATCTCAACACCTTTCAGCAGCAGTAGTATTTAAATACAGCTGGAGTGGAACAAAACAGAATGTCTGAAATTTTAAAAAGCCTCATGCATCAATGCTTCTTTCCTTCCTGCTGGAATTGTGTAAGTTATAAGTCTTGGGGGCCCTTTTTCTCCTCTTTCTTTGTCTTGCTACTATTTGGTGTTTTGCCTTGGGTGTAAAGGATGAAAACTTTTAAGGTGGATGGTCTTTGCCATAGAAAAGTGACTTCTCCATTAGAAAGCCAGTAGCCAGTAGACTATATATAAATTCCAGTCAAGAAAAATTATCCATTCATATAGCAGGTATGTCTCTGTTATCCTTTGGATAGACAGAGCATAAAAACTACTGTCTTTTGGAACACTGCAGGAATAAACAGCCAGAGATAGTACCTTTACTTGTAGCTTGAAGTCCATTTCCAGCTACCACTTCACATCTTTTTCTTTACTTTTTCCATTACTATTTCTACTTACAGTTTTTCAAAGAAAGTATCAGGTAGATAGCATTGAAGGGGAGTGGGGGGCGGGGAGGACAGAGAAAGAGCTTGCCTATACCCATTCTCTATTCATCATCTTTTCAATCATCTTTTCATCTCCTTAAAAAAAGAAAATCATCACAAAACACAAGCTAGATTACGCTTCTTCCCATGTGATTACCTGTTGGGGTAAAGAAAATATCTACACCATCTGGTTCCAATAACTGTGCTAAAAAAAGACTGATACAGATTCACAAGAGGTGATTTTAAGAAAATACATTAGGTATATAAAGCATTAGTAAGGTTTAGAAAATAATTTAAAAAAATTCATATCTTTGGCAGCAACAGAACTGTTCAGCATCTATGCTCCAGGTTGAGATGCACTTTGAAAAAATGCTAAAGACAGGCCCCTGTGCATATTACCACAATAAATTCTTTCTCTGCTATATAGTCCTCTGTGTGCAATAAAGATACACAGGAATAAATTCTGAGTGAGATATGTGTTTTATTTCTAGTCCTATTATAGAGTAATTCAAAGTACAATCTGACTTTAACTCTGCTTCCGCACTGGCAGGATTCTTACCTATTCCAAGGGCAGGACCACTCACTCACGGCAGGGCTGCAGGAGCTTTGTAGCTCTTTGAGGCAGCTCTGAATAAAGCCTCATGACCAACCTCAGCCACTTGCCAAAAGTTATCAGAACTGCAGATCGCTAGAAAAGCTCTGTCACTGAGCTACAAGTCAGAGCGGAAGAAAGACTGCACATCCAGTTGTTAATTACCATTTTTCCAGTACTTGCCATAGAGCTTGTGCGCCACCAGAGGGCATTCCACGCCTCAACAAAATGCAGATCGGTAAACAGTTTGAAAGCAAGGGGAAATTATTCTTCAAGTCTTAGATCTTGGACATTCCATATTACTAATCAAATGCTTAACTACAGCTGAACTATCCCAAGCACAGCATCTATTGGGTATTTCTCAACTTCTCTTTCATTCCAGTAGCTTCTTTACTGGGAAAAATAGTAAATTAATTAATTCTCATTTGTGAACAAAGAGTGAAAATAAACTATTAGAATTGAAGACATATTTTCCCTTCACTACAAATTAATATGAGGAAAAACTTAAGAGCATGTTGAATTTTCAACTATTAAATGCATAGTTTTAGGCTTCATTTCTCCTAGTGCTTAGCTAACACACTGCAGGCTTTTTCTGCTTAGTGAGGCAGGTGTTTATGTGGATTTTGCTTTACAAGCATCAAGTAATACTGAATTCCATCAGCTGAGGAGCCAACTTTTGCATATCTTTAGTTATAGAAATATGGCACAGCTGGAAGTACATTTGCCCTTTAAAAATTACATTAGAAAAATATGTTTTCAGTTTCCAAGTCTGCAATCTTGTATAAGGATTCTGAACATTTTTTTCATCTCAAAGAGCTTAACATGTAGACAGCCTCTAAACTGATGCCTACAATTTAGAATTATATTATAGAAATTATAGAAAATATATAAATATAGAATTATAGAAAATTCTAATTTTCTATAAATCAAGCAAAATGAATGCTGTGACTAAAACTGAAATGACTGAAGACAAAGAAAACAGCATTTCTCATACTTCTGTGCAGATTTTCATTGCAATTAGCTTAATGTTTGCATTTTTTTTCAAAGTCTGATAATTTTAGCAGCACTTGCAATGATCCCTTAGCTTCACACATGAAAACGATTTTATTGTCCATTTCGAGATTCAAAACTAAGTTAACTCACAAAGTCTTTTTTACCAAGTAATGTCTTGCTACTTCATAATATTATTGCATTTCTGTTCTTCAGGTAGAAATAGGGTCTTCAGGGAAAGCAGTACAACAGGAGAGTTCACATGCTAATGTATCAATGCATAATTACACGTTTTATATGTTACCAGATACTCTAACAGCCACTCCTTCAGGTAGCATACTAGCAATTTTCTAGAATGTTCTTAAAAAAAAAAAAAGAAATGTGAGTAAACAATCTTTTGTTTTTAATTCAACCTATCAGACAACATTTGGAATCATCTATATTTCTGAAATGCACTAAAATGAAAGATTATTGAATAAACTATGTAAAATAATACATTTCTTTTTACAAAAATACTGAATTATCATTGAAGCAATTGATTAAACTTTGTTATATAAGAAAAAAACATCTAAAATGTGGGTAAGTCATCAAATAGTAAGAATGGAAAGTATTTTCTTCAGCAGAACACTTATTTTTATACAAGGATGTAACAAATATAGCAGCCAATGAGCTTCATATTATACAAAGCATCCAGCTTTTCAGGTTTCTAGATGAGTACCTAACTTTAGATCTCAGAATGTAAACATAAGATAATAATTATTTGTGTGTTTACAAGGCAGGGACGTGCAGCGACTTATATCTGTTCCTTGGATAGCAGAAGTCCATTGGGCCATTTTCAAGGTGATTTTACAGGGTAGGATGCACTCACTTGCCTGTTCATCCAGTGTGGGTTTGCTTCCTCATCTGAATACTGGCATTGCCATTTACTAGCTTATAATAATGTGTGTATCGGAATTCTAAGATTTGAAAGTGCAATGTTTACATATAAGTCCAGTCCTAAAATTAAAATATTATTTCCTTCTGCTTCAGTGGATCAGAGGGAAAAATGCCCTTCCAAGAGAAGGATAAATACCCAGAGGCATGTACACAAATGACTCACTGACACTTTCTGTACATTTTCCTTCTGGTTGTTTCAGAACTCAGCAAAATCCTTTGTTGGTCACAGATCAGAGAAGTCCTTGTCCAGCTAAGCCTAAAATGATTTCAACTTTCAGCGTCATCTAGGCTGCTCTATGAACAGGAAGGACTGTGCTAGGAAGTTAAGGCTAATTTGTTTGGAAAGCAGCTGTTCTCATAGGTAGAATGTATATTAATTGGAAACTATGGGGCAATATTAATTCAAACTCTAAGGTTAATAAGGACAGTATTTGAGATGTGAAAGTCTCTAACACAAATAAAAAGTGCTATGAGTTTAAGCAGACTATGATTTCTACCCACAAAGCCCATAAGTCACTGAACTAGAACTTGGCTCAAAGCCCATTTCAGGATATTGGCCCTGCAGTCCCTTGCTATGGTGCTATAAAAACTTACACAGGTGCTCTGAAATTTGAGCTGTCAAAGTAAAGGAGACTGCTCTTAGGAATTTAAAAAAAAACCAAAACAACTCTTCTGCCTCATGTAGGAAGGAAGACGTGGCAGAAAACTTTCAAAATACCTTATATTTCTTACTGCTTTTGCTGACACTTTCTTTAAAATGTCAGCTGTATATCACAAACACAGCGTAACCCAGCTGGCATGCAAAGAGGTTAATTTGCCTCATGTGAGCCAGACATTCTTAAGTAAAAACTTCAGCAGAAATTATAAAGAAAGATTATGTATGCATCCATCTCTTAACCAGTAAATAACTTACTGAAAAGTTATTGCTCTAGCCAAAAGGTTGGCATTCAGCAAATGTTTTGAATCATTATGGTTACTACATGCTTATTGGATCTATGATCTATGAATGTTGTTTGGGCTGGCTTTGTTTGTCTTTCATTTAACACTTTCTTTTCTTTTTGATAAACGATAGAAGGAAGTTGCTAAGAGTCATCCCAGATTATAGCAAAGCCTGGAAAACAGAGACATTTAGCCTCAATAACATGGGGAAAAATATGTTGCCCCTAACACTGGTGCAAAGAGTAAGAAGGGCAGGTCAATGGCAGCAGCTGGAGGGACTCAAAAAAGGAGGTGAGAGGATGGAAGTCACTTGCATGGTCAAGGAAGAGGCGCCTCTGCATCAACTTGTAAACAAGCACGTTAATCATGTTTGCTACTTCATTAGCATTTGAACAATTCAGATTGAAATATGAAAGATGGTTTTATCTCCCTTCTCTTTTATGCAGGCCCTGGGCAGCTTTAAGCAAAACACTTCTCATGTGAATGATGGGGATAACAATAACATTTCTCTGTCTCAAAGGGCTGATTATGAAAATAAATTAGATGCTCAGATGCTATAGTAATGCATCCCAGTAAATTAAAAAGAATTTTCAAAACAAAATAACCACGTTTCAATTATATTTCAGATACCTTCATTTCAAATTTTTTTTTTTGAAATTATAAGTTGTTTGTATGTAAGCAAGGAATTTCTGGATGGTTAAGCCCAGAAATGTGAACACTTATTGGGAAATACTTCAGCTAGTTGACAGCAGAAGAGATAAAGAGGAGACTATTAAATTATTAAATGACCTACACAACAGTTTCTTAAATGCAGGTATTGCAGCTGGAGAGGTGACTGCTAGAATGCTTAGTTTGGTGTCTTCAAAATGTCTACAGAGAGGCTCTGGTTTGAAAAGTGATTATGTAAAAATAGCACTTCCTACTCAGCAGATCTGTTCTTCTATGCTTTAGTGGGGAGAGAAAAAAAAAAAAAAGAAAAAAATACCACTGCATGTCTTCACTGCTGAGCCACCATATCTCTGGGGGAAGAAACTGCATTATACTCTAGTTTATGCAACTTCATCAAAATCACCAATTTAAAGCTATAATGTACCTAAGCAAAACCCATCATTTCAAAATTGTGCCCTTTGAAATCAGACCTGCATAACCTCATTACCTTCAGCTGAATGGAAATGAATGAAATGAAAGGAAATAAACCCTTCAGATTGAAAAATCATGATTGGATTTCCTCCAGCTTCCTACCATCACCCAAACTAATCAAGCTATTTTCTCCCCAGGTGGAAAATGAAAAGAAAGAGAGAGGTGATGATGATTCTTTTTTTAAATATTTGGCAGGTAATCTCAGAGCATAGAGCCCATAGAAGTTTCAAGAGGTTACACAAGGACTACAGAAGGCTAATACTATGATAACAGCTGCTAGCACAGGGATGTAAGCAAAGCAAAAATCAGATTCATGCAGTTTGGCCAGCCTGTTTCCAGGGTTGTCAGACTCGTATGTGATGGAGTGGGCTTTGCCACTATCAGCTGCTTCTAAAGGATCAATATATCACAGCAAATGTTCCTCTTCAAGCTTTTCAAAGAAGTCTTCGTTGTCAGTGTGATTTTTTTTCCCCAAGAAGAGCAGATGAAGAGGCTCTTGTAAAAAAAAAAGAAAAAAAAGTAAAATTCTGAACATGGGAAAATACATACTTAGTATCTGTCTAGAGATTTGAAATGATACTTTGATCATTCTTGCCAATTACATACCTGTTAGAGGCGAGTATATTTACATATTTAATATTCAGCTAATCTCCAAAAACTTTGATCAAGAAGACATGCCATTTATCCTCGAACACTGTGCCAATTTCATCTCTAGATAGCCTAATGTGTGAAGTGATGAATTTGTTTTCAAGTCTTTTACAGAATGCCTTCCATTTTTCACTTCAGATTAAAACACCTACCCTTTTAACAAGTGTACTGCCTCTCCTGAACACTATCTTTAAATATAAAAGAAATCATACCACAATGGTTCCCTCAGGGTTCTGCCTTTTGACATTTCTCTACTTAGAAAACATCTCAGAAAGAAAACTAATGGCATTATGCTTGCAGACACAATCCTTTTCTAAATGAACAGAAATGTCTACATATTTCTCCTTCTCATCTGTGACATATTTTAGTGTGCCTTATAGACACAGATCCTGAATGACCTTCACTAAGTTCCTGGACAAGAAGCCTGACTAGCTCTAGAACTACAAGTTCTGAGTGTGGGCTTGTGCACTCACAGAAAATGGAAAGATTACTGCATAAGTTTGCAGAAAACCCCCACATCAATTCTGACAGAAGCCAGTCCAGCAATAGAGGTTTTGCAACACACTCTGGACTCAGTCTGTTATGTTAGATGTAGATATAAAAAATCCCAATCAAAAGTACCATTTTTTTCTTTTACTAAATTGTGTTCTTATAGAATACAGGCTTTCCAAGCAATGTCTAAGCTTGTTATCCTTTTCTTCTTTGTACCAGGACTTCTCCTAAATCTCTTAAGAAATCTCCTTCCCAAATTAAGAATCCACCCAAGAATGCTTTATTCAACAAAGAGAGTGATGCAAATGCAGCATCACAACTCCTTTATTGATTAAGAATGCAGCATTTGCTTTGAACCTCAGCCTAGATCTTGGAGATATTTCAAGCGTGGTCTACATGTTTACTGAAGTAGCAGGCATTCCTCTCCTTACAGTGCCAAGCATTCTAACAGTAGAGTGTTAAGACCTCCGGCAAGGAAGATGCACAGTCTGGTAACAAAACTGTAATATATCTGGGAGCCAGTGCCAGAAGAGCATTCCTTGTTTACAGTCCTAAAATTGAACTACCAGGATACTGTCTCTCACAAAAAAATAAGTTAAAGAAAGATTTTAGTTTCAAGTCCTACCAGAAGTACTCTAGTATTTAATCAGTATATTCCTTAGTGTTGCTGCTTTGGGGAGCAAGTGTAGGAATGAAGCTTTGTAGGGAGGCAGCTGTGCTCTGTCACACCATGGGAGGCTGGGGTCCACCCTGGCAGTGTGCCTCACTAGTGGCATTTGGGGCTTGAAGGAAGAACTGATTTTGTACAATTGTTTTTAGGGTTCAGGGTGCAACTGGACGGACTTATTTGAGCACGGACTGCAGAACTCGCTAACCTGCAAGATGAAAAATAGGCAATAAGAATATGGGAGAAAAACATTTTATTACAGAAGAAATTAGCTTTCATGGAGTGCAGCAACCTTTCTATCCTCATCTATCACAGAAATATTTTGAAGGTCATAAAGCATTTTTTCTTACCAATGATTAGATCAGTAAACAGTAGAGCTTCTTACAAGGATATAAATAATAGTCTTTAAAATTTACAAAGATAAAATGAAATAGCCTTCAGCAATGTTAGGGTACGCCCCCGAAGCCCTGCCCCCTTCCGGGCAGATCCAGACACTGACAGCCTCGGGGGGCAGGAGTCCAGACTGTGAGCACGCCCCTTGGGCTGGTCCCAGGGGTGACAATCACCTCAACCCCGCCCCTTCTTCTAGCACCTTCCCTGCCCGTCAGGGCCGGTAGGCGGTACGGGGCGTGGTGATCCGCCTCCCTCCTCCCCCAGTTCTAGAGAGTTCCATGTTCCTTGCGTTGAGATTGGTTGTACACATGTCTGTATTCCTTGGTTCCACCCTTAAGTTATGTTGGTTGGTTACTTATGTTCTGTTAACGCCCCCTTACTGTTATCCTATTGGTTGTCCCCTCCCCTTAAAACCGCGTGTCCCGAGAACCTCGGGGTCTCTCGAGTGGATCACCTGCATTGCTCTCCTCCTTCCTTCGACTCGAACCCGAGCCCGACCTTCAATAAACCCTGCCACCGGAGACAGCTCTCTCACTCTTTTGTTCCCTGCGCCGCTACCACCAGCTAGCAGGCAGACGGACCTGAGGTTGAGAGCCTCCCACAGAGCCAGCCGGGGAGAGCCACCCTCCCAGGGAGAAGAGCTCCGGAGTGCCAGCCCGGTTGCCCCGGAGACCTCCCCTCCTCTGGCACGCAGCCCAGGGAGGGACCGCAGGATACTTTTTATTTATTTTATTAAAACTATACAGCAAGAACATTATTCTCTGTCCCCATGACTAGATCTGTTCTTCTTTTTCCTTTAGTCATAGACTTATTTTCTTTGCAAATGTTTTTTCTACCTGGGACAAATTTGTAGAAACTGATTTACTGAGAAGAATTCTGACACTTTCCTGGCAACTTGCAGTGATGCCTGGTGAAAGCAGCTAAATTTTGTTGCAGAAGAAAACTGCAAAAAACTCACGAAAACAGCTTTTGAACTCATCCAAATGTGATCTCCCTAAAGAAAAATCTAAATAGAAATGTCAGGATTGTAATCTTTTACTCACTTCAGAAACCCCATTTGGTATACTGGCTATACAGCTGAATATTAAAGCTGGTTTTTGTTTGGTTGGGTTTTTTTCCCCATAGAAAAAAGACCCAAAACACTGTAAGACTTACTTTTCTTGTAAAGCTGTCTAAACTAAGTATCTATCATACATTTTTGCCAGGAGACTGTTTTGCTTCTTGCAATTTCACCTTGGAGTCTACAAAATCTTATAAGATCTATTGAAGAATAAAAAACATAAATGCTGGGTATCCCTGTTTTGCCCAACTCCCCATCATCAGACACAAGCAAGTAAAAGAGGATCCAAAGGAAAGCCAAGAGCTCTGTCCTTGCACGCCATGAATTAGAGATCACTCCCCTTCACCTTGTAAAAAATTTAAGGCTTGTAGTGCAAAAGCTACCAGAGGATACTATCAGTATTTCAGGTTCCCTACAACAGCAGGAAACTCATTCTGCTTAATGGAATCCAGAAGCACCACAATCTAGGTATTTCTCCTATAGAATGACATCTTGGGTTTTGTTTAGGTAAGCACTCCAGCCATGAAAAGAAAATCCACAAGGCATTTGCGTCCAAGCAAGCAGCATGACAGGGACTTTAAATTGTGTATACCTGACAAAACTCATCATCAGTGCAATGCTTTTTATATCCCCTGTCTTGATAGTTAATTTCCTAAATAAACTTTAGAAGCCTCTAATTTAAATTCTTCATGGGTATAACCTGTTAAAGGTGTTCCAGATGACAACTTAATAAAGGCTGATCTTGTGAAAACAGAACAGAACAAGATGACAAGAAATTAGAGTGCTATTCTTGGTAAACTTACTTTTTCTAGTTCTGAAAAATTTGTTTAACCTTGCTGTACTTCACTATACTCTAGGGCTAATGATACATGCCTATTCTACAGAGAACTGGGAAAATAATTATCTGTACATTTCAAAGCTATGGGAATGAAAAGTATCATTACTTCACTGTTATTTAATTGTATTAAAAATTATTCTTCAACTTCCATTAAAGTCTTCGGTATTTAATATAACAAGAGAGAGCAGAAGTAATGAATACCATAGTCCCTTATTTTCTCTATGGGTAAAGGTATTTATATGAATTGATTGGCAAAGCCAAGTCTTTGCAGAGAAACAGAGCCTATCTTCTGTCTGAAGGAGGAAGAACACCTATCAAACTTGTATCACCAGTTTAGTTTAGGTTCTTCACAGTGAGTTTGCAGTGTTTCAGGTCTGGGAGCGTTTGGGTTCTGTGAACATTATGGTGCTGCTCTAGTACTTACACTGCAAAGAAAAATAATCTAAAAATAATCTAAAGAAATCAAGCTCTCTGGTGTTAATGTCCCAGACAGGAAGAGAACAACAGTAGGATGCTGACTATACACAGATCTCTATATAGAATTTTAATAAAATTTCCTCAATACTGTGCTGACCTAAATAAGGTATTTCAGAGAATTTCCTGTCCAATAGAAATGTTATTTTATGACAGATCTAAGGGGTCACTGAAAATTAGTAACAATAATTAATGCCACATAACTTTCTCCTTCCTTTGCGCTAACCCATGACTGTGTTCCTGAAAACAACACTTGCAAAATCAGAAGAGTTGTCAGCAGAAAGGTGACTACAATAGTGAGGTCAGAAGGTATACTATCTATTAGAAGGAAACATTCTGATAGTTGAGCTGTATAGGTAAGATGCAGTAATAAATCCATGTAAAGACACCCCCTGTTCCCAAAGAATTTACACTCTGTTTTAGGCAGAGGAAATACTGAAGATATTTTGGATGTTGTACTTCACAATACCACTATGTGTTACTGACCCCTATGACTACTGCGGGGAAAAAGAAGTGTACTAGAATAACCCTATGAATGTTTAGAGGTATTTAAATAGTAACCATCAAGAAAGAAATTTATCATAGTTAATTTAATGTATTTTTTAAAATTTATATTTGAAGTTTTTATGGCTTTGGATTATATGTAAGTATTGAGCAAGTTGGTGTGAAATTTTTGAAACGGGTTATAGCAGGTCAAATTTACATCTTAGCATGCTGAAAGGTTTACATCATGACTCACTAAAAAGGCAACATTATTCAAATGCAGGGCCTTTACCTTTATGTGTTTCCATAACTTTTTTTTCCTATGAAATGAAGGGTGTATTTCATCCTCTGACTATAAAAGTCTTCAGACATTACAGTCCCCTGCAGCTCTGAGTCACAAAACAAGTATTTATTACAGTCTGGACTCTCAGTATCTGATTATGTTTTGATTCCCCAGTTCTGATTGCAATGAATGGTTTCACTCTTCTGCAACAGCTAAACTAATTTTATATAGCCACACAAACACTACAACCACATACTTAAGTCTTTGTTGCAGAAAACTAATTATGACAAAATAAATTCTAATGTTTGTAGGGGGTCAGCGAATGAATTAAATGAGGGGTCTGTAAGATTTCTCTTACATTTAAACACCAGAATAAGATAAGTTACTGTTATTATCTGAAATGATCTCTCTTGGCTGCAGGGTGGAAAGTCAGAATAAAGAAAGGTAGTACATTGACTTTATTAATGTCAGTGATAGTGCAGATGGTACCAAATGAGAGGCAATGAGAAAAGCCTCAGGGTCATTTAGCTAAATGAACTTACAACAACAGCATACCCCGAGTACACAAGGAACTAAAGCTGCTCTGACAGTCAAGATCTAAAGGGCCCAAAAGTTCCACGCAGAAAATTTCACAGAAATTTTTAAGTATCTGGGATAAAGTAGGATTAAGCAGTAAAAAGCTACTTCTGTGGCATAACAGAGACAAAAATATCCTGAACTAGAATCCAAAGCAGCGTGATATTTGTAAAACTATTCAGAACAACTCTTAGGTATCTAGGATGCATTTTCCATTGTGGCTTTCTAAAATCTGTTTCTTGTGAATTATTCCAGAAAATAAGATGCTTCTACTCTTTCCTCTTCACTGCTGAGGTTGGGGAAACTACTGTAACTTCTTTTTCTTTTATATTCTAAAACTTCATCTAAAGATTCTGGCAACTTTTGGAAGACAGAATACTATCATAAGAGATATGAAGAGCTATGCAGTAGCCTTCATCTAATTTTTCTAATGTTAAAAGATATATATGAACAAAATGGAGCAAGATTAAATAGCCTGAGTTGTGTGGGGTGTTTTTGCTTTGCCATTGCATGTATTGTATATTTTTTAAATATATCTATGGAATTTTACCCTTAACACAGATGTATTTGAAGAACCCTCATGAAACAAGTTGGCTACCAAATAATTCCATTTGTCATACCAGTTTGACCTATGTGGTTACTTACATGCTGGGTAGTGCCTAATGACTTCTATCGCTCTAGAGGCTTGAAACATTTGGATGCTATTCTATTCATAGGTCTTAATTACTAACTTTGTGTTCATTATGAGTTCAGTTCCCTATTAGATGCCAAAAATACAAGTAGCTATATTCAGGTGAAACAAAACACAAGAAGAAAAAGCATCAGTTATTTTCACCAAACGGGTAAGGTTGGAAGGGACCATTGGAGGTCATTCAATCCAACCCCTCTGCTCAAGCAGGGCCCTGTAGAGCATGTTACTTAGGCTTGTGTCCAGACAGCTTTTGAATATCTCCAGAGAAAGAGATTCCACAACCTCTCTGGGCAGCCTGTTCCTTTCTACACTTTTTGACGGAAAAGAAAGTTCTTGAGCTTCATTTTCTATTCTGCAGCATCAACCTTCCTTTCTGGAGGAGTGTCATATCAGCAGAGTTCTGCAATTACAACTCCTTAGAAGCCATAGTGAAACTTAAGTATAAACTTTCTTCATTGATCTAAGTTGATGCTGGCATAATCTAAATAAACCTGTTTACCCATCAGTGCTAGATTTACCTGTGATCTAAACTATGCTTTGAGTTCTACTTTGTCAATAGAAAATGGTTATATGAAGACCTGAAGCACCCAAAAATTACCTAGATACAGACTCTAAAAAGAGGAAGTCCAATAGAGATAGTTGGAATTCTCTAATAATGCACACTGCAAAACATTTTCATGAGTGCAGATTCCAATATGCTAGAAAATACAGAAAATCACATCAGTTCAATTAAATACAGTTCATACCTTGCAGGAGAAAAATGAGGTTTGTATTATCATTGCCTTTTTAGCTGCTTCCGTAGCAGGCTATCTGGCAAACTTGTATGTAAACCAAAGAATTGTGTTATTTTTCTTTAATATATTGAGATGTTAATTGTTTCAGAACCAGATTCTGCCACTGGTATAATATATAGCATGGTGTTAGCAGATAACATTCATACTTTGCTCACTTAAGAGTCCCCTGAAGACTATGTTGCCATGGAAGGGCTCAACATGCACTCAAGAAGAAAGGCTATGTAAGGTATACCCTCACATTTGTATGTTGTCACAGTGATTTCAGGATGTTATTTTACTTGAGAAGTCACAGACTTTCACAGAGTAATTTTTACACATTCTCATGCCTGTGTTTTTTCAATGCTTTTCTTTCTCTTTTCATGTAATTGTATGAAAAATTAGAGATTGAGTAATACAGTTAAAGGTGTATAACCCCTACGAAGATTTATAGACTTTTATTGCCAAATACTTGATTTTTTTTTTTTATGTCTTTAGGTTAATAGAAAATTGAAAATTGCCAAGAATCACGATGAAACAAACTTAGAACCATATAATGGTTTGTGTTGGAAGGGAACTTAGAGAGTCTAACTCCCCTGCTATGGGCAGGCACACCTCCCACTACTCCAGGTTGCTCAGAGCCCCTTCCACCATGGCCCTGAACACTTCCAGGGATAGGGCATTCACAGCTTCTCTGGGCAACTTCTTTCAGTGTCTCACTGTGATACAATCTTTCACATGATTTAAAGGGTGGAGATTTAGGCACTCATGCGGATCTTTGGGAGTACAGAATGTTCAGTCCTGTAGCTGCATGCAAGAACGAGTTCGCTTTAACAAGATCTTCCACTATTACCAATATGCAGTGAGGGGAAAACGTTAGCCTTCAGCATTTGCTCAAGACTTAACACAAGCTTACTCATCCTTGTCTTGCATATGGAGGTATATGCATTAGGCCAAATTAAAATAAATGAGAGAGATCACAAACCTATTTCTTACCATAACAGTAAGACATCATTTTTACAATAGACCAAATGCCTACCTAAGGCTGCTGAAACTATCAGAAGCTTCTTAACTTGGCATACCTTACCCATGACAAATCAGTACAATCTTAATCTGGTTATTACACCCTGTAGTTACATATTCAGTGCAAAGTTTTGCCTGCCAAGCTATGTCATTTAAGAGCCCCATTTGGGCTTGATCAGTTGAAAAGCTCAATGTCATGGTCTAGTGCACCAAGAGGCTGTAATGGTCCTGATGAGAGTCCATTCACAAACCCTGCCCATGGCCTGAGAAGATTCATTTAACCTCAGGTTGCCCTATCCTGTAGGTGTCACCTACCATCACCATCCCCACATCATTGTTCTGGCTTGTTGCCTTGCTTTTGCTCTATGATCTCTCCATAAACTCTGTTGCTATTACCACTCTGCTTATCCAGCCCAGGTGTGATTGGACTGTGCCCTGGCAATGACAGCACTGCTCATCCTCTGCTATGGCTGCTCTCCGCTCTTTGTTCACCATTAGCCTTGGAGTCCTTCTCTTGGGGCTGCCTGGTACTCAGTGGTCACTGTTCCTGTCAATAGTGAATCCCTCTTAGAAGTGCAGCCCCTGAAAGCATTCAGAATATCATGCAAACAGCTGTGCATGGAGCAGCTTTAATCTACCACTCACTATGAGCGTACTCAGTTACAAAATTTGCCTTCAGTATCTCACATTCTTTTCCCACTTCAGCCCCTCTTGCTTGTAAGAACCTTTCCAAAAGGTGCTAGTGACCCTTTCTCCAACATACTTACACACTTGCAGGATGCTCCACCTGGAATGGGGTAAAACAACTTGAACAATGACCTATTTGCAAAGCTACCAGTGGTAAATGAAGAAGGGGGCATCATACTGCTTTTGGTGTTGAATAAAGCTGAAACCAGTCTGACTCATCAATCCCAAAATTAAGCATCCTGACAGTGAGATGAAGATGTGGTAGGAGTGGTAAAGTACCCAAATAAAGGAATAAATAAGTTATACTATGAATAACTTATCTAAAGCCGCTGAACTGACACAGCTGGCCTGACTGACAGTCAATCACTCTATACTACAAAAACCCAGTCCCAAATTTTAAGAGCAGGGTCCTCTAACATCCGCTCTTGGAGTGTATATATGAAGATTTCTTCCCTTAGTGGAGATGTCCCTCAAGGTTACTCCTCCAGGCTGAGCAAAAGAGATTTGCCCACAGTCATTGGTACGGATGAGTAACATCAATCTCTACTTAATAATTGTTTTTGCTAACTTTAATACAAGTGCTTTAACATAATTGCTTCAACATTGTTTCATAATGCACTGTATTATAATAGTTGCTGTAGCTCCTATACTGTGTAGGAAACAATGTGGATTAAGGTCTTTTTGTCTAATCATTATCGTAATAAATCACATCTATTTATAAATATATCTGGATTGCCATCTTTAATCCTACAGGACAAAGTTCAATTACACATATATAATCCTTTAGACATAAACTGTCAGCAAAGTCTGGGGCTACGATGGGATCCAGCCACACCCAGGCTCCTCTCTGAGAAGGGGTTTAGAAAGCAAGGGGGTCCTTTCTGCACCCTGTGACTCAACAGGAGGACTCAACAGGAGGCCTTCTTTAATAAACTGTGTCTGAAGCTCCCACTCTGCCCATGACAAAGGGTCTAGCTGTGCTTCAATCTATTTGGCTTTGCATGAAAATAGCTGAAGGCAGAAAAGATCTTGCCATTAGTGGTAGGGGAAACAGCTGGAGAAATGGACAAAGAAACTCATGCAGCCAACAAGGGAAATGCATATTGTTCCACATAGCCATAGTCAATTAATTGATATCAGTGATTGTATCTTACCTGGCTAACACCTCAAAATTTTTACCTTTCTCACAATTGCTCCAAGAGCCAGGAGGACAATATGGGAGAATATTCAGGCCATTTAATTTCTTTTACTATATACCTAAGCCTGTGGTGTACAATCACAGATGAGTGACTCTAAGAAAGCACTCTAATTAATTGGTTGAGAACAGATCTGTTCCGGAGATATTTTCTACCTCTCCTAACAATCAAGTTTCATCTAACTTATTAAATAATGTGCTCCTCAGACACAGTTATGAAGTTCCACTTTTAGTGCTCTTGCCATCTGCACATATATGAAAGACTTGGTAATAGTCAACTGCATCATTCAAAAAGGTAAAAACAAGTAAAAAAACCCAGGTGCTAACCTCTGCCAAATTTGGAGAAAGATATCAAATTTTTTTTTTTTTTTTGGGAAAGCATCAGGAGTTTGGAGGATGCTTAAAGAAAAGATTATGGTCTGTTAGGAGACCTTTTAAGAGCAATTTGAATGCTGCATCTTATGCACAAATCTTTTAAGGCTGTTGGATATAATGTATTATTTGTCCATTTCTCACAAATATTATTTAAACTGGAGAATATTATATAATATGAAGTTAACTAATATTAATGTATATTTTTATCCCTATAAATGAATTATTATTTCCTTGTCTTTTTGGTAGTCTGTTTCTATACAGTCCAAAAGACGACTAAGTTTATGCCTCTAACAACTCAATCCTACTGATTAAGAGATTTAAATTCTCTTGGGATAAAAAATAATATAAACTTAACCTTCTCACTCTGCCAAAATATTAAATGTGTTAGAAATGGAACTAGAAGCATTTTTTGACACGTTTACAATGTGCAGATAGCTTTCCTCATCTTTCCTACTTAAAGATAAAAGCTGCATACAAGAAATAGAGTACTTGGAGACTATTAGGAATTTAGTGATCAGTTGACCTTAAAAGCCTCTGAAATTATGGCACATAGGCCAGCTCACTATCAGTAACCGGACTAGTGTACACTGTATACACTAATACACTACAGTGTATTATCAGCTCAAATACAGAAGAGAGACTCTACAAGTTATATTTTAATTCATATAAATTAAATTACATATTGTTCCATGTTTGATTAACAAAATCAAGCAAAAATAAAATGAAAACATTTATTACTTTCAGAATAATATTTCTGCTATTTATTTGCTATAAATACAGCAACTTCCTTTAACTATGACTCATTCAAGGGAAGCTCAGAGACTGTCTTTAAACTACTAACCATGGTGGTATATAATTTTTCTTGGTTTGCAGGACTGTGTTCCTTCTAAAAAAAGAACATTATAAATTTAGAAAAACACCCTATTGATTTAAGAAAAGGATGACATAAAGTGTATGTTGTTGACTCACTGTCAGCTACATCTAGAGACAAATCAACATATTTCCATGGAGAATGTCTCGTGCTTGCAGTTTACAATCAATAAGGAGGACAGAAGTGATAATATATGACTCCTTCTGCTTACATATTCATTTTGTATCCTAATATAGCTGAGACAAGTTACAATTTGTTTAAAGCAGAAATACTGAAGGAAGACATTTCTTTTTCTATCATAGGTCATGGAAAATAAAAGGTAATATACATAAAATCTTAATAACTGACACTTGCCTTAGTACCAAATTTGAAAAGATTTTTTAGTATTTGATTGTGTGACTAGATTTTGTAGTATGTCAATCATTTTCTAAATGTGCTCAGTTTGTTATATTTACAAGCAACATTTGGTCAGGCACTTAGCAGTGACTACAGGCCACTGGAACCCTTCTGTTGCTACAACCTCAGACTTGTTCTTAACAGAGGAAAAAAGCAGGAAGGTGCATGCAGGAAAATGGAAGGAGGCCAAACAGCTGATCATAAGGGGCACATCCTTAAGACCAATGTCTGTGGCCACATAATTTAATTTGTCCATTTAATTTCTTTCTTCATTTCATTCACTCATTTGCATCTTTAAGTTAAAATATGGGTTTTGTTGTTTTGGTATTTTTATTTTTCTAGCATATGCTTTCAATGTTTTAAAATCTGAACCAAGCTCATCTTATGTTCTGACAACTAAAATACTTCTAACTTTGCGCCACGCTTTGCCCACTGCCAGGAGCTCTCCCAAAAACTGCTCCAGAGGGGCTAAGAGTGCTAACACCACCCCAGCAGAGGATTTCAGTGCAAGGGAAAAAAAAGCCTCATGCACTCTCCTAACCAGCTGTATGTAGTCATATCACTTTTGAAGATTATCACTGCTATTCCTGCCTGCTCAGGGCATCAAAAGAAGAAGTTTTTGCTACCATTGTATCATATTTCTTTTAATAAAGTTGATAAACGTTATGGCCACCTAAATGGGGTGTGAGAGGTGGGATGCACAGATAGATTACAGGCATTCCAAATAAATATATAATCTCAAACCCCAATGCATTTTATTTGGTGTGCTTCAGAGGAGTATGATCCTGATGCACAGCATGTAAAACACTGTTCAACTGTTTAATGCAAACCATGTTTGCAAAAAGTGCATTTTAAAATTACAGCAATGAAAATCTCTATTCTGAAAAACTCCAAATGCCTTAGCAAGGTTACAGAAACTAATTGCCTCTCTGAAGGGGCATAGAGAGGGGAAAGAGTATGCAGATCTAAAAGAAAAACTGCCAAGTCTTAAAGACCAGAAGGAATACTCTGTGAAGTAATCTGGCACACAGACAAGGCCTGGAGGAAATGTTGATTTACTCCTTTTAAAGATGCTCTTTTCACTCAACTAGCTCTGGAGCTTTGGGAAATGTTCTGATCTAAACTTGATTAGCATACAACCACTTCTGTCTAAGGGTTTGTTTATCTCAGCTGCAGATTAATAAGGTCAAAGATGCAGAGACACTACAGATTGTGTATGTAGATATTACCAGTTTTACAGGTGAAAGCTTTCAAGTCTCACCTGTCAAAGCAACACTGTGTGAATGTGACTAAACTGCTTTCAGAGCCAGGCCACACCTGAAAGAAGCGCAGCTGCACAGCTGCTGGTTCCAGAGGTCCACATCAACAGCCAATGGATGATGTTTGGCCAGGCTGACGTTTGGCCCCTCATTGGGACTGAAGGTTACACTCTGACCAGTCCAGTACAGCTTAGCTATCAGTGCATGCACCCTCTACATGCAACCTGAAGAGACTCAGCTGGAGGTTTGCACTCTCTGGGGAATGACCCAGTTCCCTTCCTGGGAACTTGAACACTACTTACCACAAATCTTTGGAAACGGCATGATGACTGCTGAGATACAGATGAGAGCCACAGAAGGTACACTCAAATATCTGGGAGCAAAGAATGCAAAAATAAAACATTTTAAAAGTATGAAAGGTAGGCCAAAAATTAAGGACAAATTTAACTGCTTTTCAGAAGTTATTTCATTATTTTTTTCTTTGCATTACTTATGATGTTTTCACTAGTACAGTACTTTTATTCTCTGAGATAATACATTAATGCTAGAAGACCGAGCCTACAAGACAGGGGAAGCCACTGCATCACTTCTCCATTTCAGGCCCTCTTCCTGAGACAAGCTACACCAACGGAATGTGTGACACAGTGTGAAATACGTGCTCACTGTATCCAATTGCCAGAAGCAGTATCTGTTGTAGGGAGCAGAGGATAACATCTGAAAACTGTAATTGCTACTTCTGTACCACATCCTTTTTGCTCCTCACCTGTAAAACCAACTGGTCAAAGCCTGTCAGGAAAGCAAATCTACCAAAAATAAAGGAAAAGAAAGAAGGCAATGAAAAGAAAAAATTAAAAAGACAAAGAAAGAGCTCAGTGTATGACAGGTAAGTGTCAGGAAGTTATCAATGAGAGAGCATATAAAATAGATAAAGTAAATTATCTATAATTTTAAAATGCTTGATAATTGAAGATTTTAAAAAAGTACAGAATGAGATTTGTCTGTGGAAAGGAAATCTAATAAGATAAGATTGTGGAAATGAGAGAAAAAATTAGTTACATGCAAAATTAATGAGGAAAAAAAGCAGAATCGGAAAATGATCACTGCATCAAAATGACAAGTTATGAATATTTTCTAAAAAGCTGTGTCAATATACAAATGCATGCACCACAGTGTGAAATAACTAACTAGAAATAGAGCTAAGTTGTAAGTCTCTAATATCCTTATTCTTGCATTGACTTTCCAGAGTTAAACAACGAGGTAAAGAAATCCTTTACTCAGTATGAATAATCCAAACCTTAAGAAATTCTACCAAACTTTATACTGTCACAACTTTATTAAAATTAATTACAGAACATAAAAAAAATTTTAAACACTATCAGCTTAAGCTCCACCAAAATTTTTACAAATTTAAGCTTTATTAGATTAAGAAAATGGCATATATCTCTAAAAATAAATGTTAAAGAAAAATACTTTAATACTTGTTTTGTATGTTTTCCATAGCATTTGAAAATATTTAAAAATACTTACTCAACAACAGAGAACATAAAGTTGAAACTGATTCAAATCAAGGCACCTTAAATTCAATGATATAGAAATGGTTTTCATTAATTAGAGATGTGCAAAAAATACAAGCAGTGCAAATGATGGATTATTTGTTAGTTTTTTGCCAACAGGATTGCATTCAGGGGATGTAATTTGCACCACTCCACTTATAAGCTATTGTCAGGAAGGCCAATACCCTGTTTTAGCCTAAAGGACAACTTTTTTCTACATAAATAAGAAATTATATATACCTAATAATATGCCTACTCAATATATGTGACATAATTTTTATCTGAAACAGTTTTCATTATAAATTGCTGTGTATATCCAATTTTCTGTTCATTATAGTAACAGTTAAGTCTAAATAATTAACCTTAATGACCCCTGGAAGCAAATTTCATATTTATCTAAAAAATGGCAGTCTTGAGCACTTTTCTGTTAGAATGTTATAACCTTCACCAGAAGCACAGAATGAAGATTCACTGGAGTCTTCCACATAGTTCAGACTTTATCTGAAGGACCATGAAAAAATAACAAAGCAGCAGGACAAAATACTGAAAAAGTAAATTATGGTTAAATCTGCAGAGACAATAAAATAACCCAAAACTTGCACAGAATAATTAAGTTCTGGGGGAACTTTAACCAACACAGCCCATTGTTTTATAAGGGTGAAAGGATGTTTGCTGTGCTTCAGTTAAGAAGTGGGTTTCATTATTTCAATTTCATTCAGTTAAGAACTGGGAAACATGGGTTTTGAACTCAGCAATTTATACAGAGCTTTGATGGGCCTGTCACATAATACTTTAGCTTTTTTGAGAATATTAACTTACATTCAAATGAAAACAAAGGTTGCCCAAATGATGCACATCTTAAATTTAAAATAACGTCAATGAATACATTTCACATCAAGATGCAGAAGTTACATACCGCATCAGAAAATACATACCTTCTTTTTTGATGATGGACAAGAGTTAAAACAGATTTGGAGAACTGTACATGCTTAAGTAGAATTTTCTGCTAGACCTGAACGCTGAAGCTTCCTTTCAGCTCTGAAGAAAGACAGCAGAATGACCTTCCTAATTGGATGTCCATGTCCACTGCAAATGGAAAAAAATAGTATCAGTTCAAGCATAACATATTAATTTACAGAGGAAAAAAAGCTACCTGAAAAATTCTCTTAAAACTGAATGAGCAAAACATGGCCATAACTTCTGTCCTGATTGAATATGGATTAAGTGAATATGGATTGAATATGATTAAGTGCACCCTGTCTGACAGGTGATGACTACATGATGGTCAGGCACAAGAATATCTAGGATGCGATGGAAAGCGAACGAATTAAAACCAGGAAACCCTCACACATACAACATGCACAGAATTATACGCACTTACTACATCTAACTAAAAATTCTTAATAGAAATAAACTTTCAATACTCAAAGCCAGCAAAAATTATTCAATTACTGACACAAGGCATATTTCAATGTAACAAATGAATTTATGTGTTTATTCTCCCTTCTATTTCTCTCATTCAAGGAGCCATTAGTTACATTACTAATAGGGTGGCAATTTGCAGCCCTATTTGAATCACTGAGTCCTCCTGAAAGACTTATTTCAGAATCCCAGCCAAACAGAAACTGTCCCCTTTATGTTGCCAATTATCTTCACCTCAGTTGTTGCCATCTACAACCATTGTGTACTCCAGGTATTAACTAATTCTGCCCCCCAACAGAATAATTACTCACTCCTGGCCTCCTACCAGCTACACTTTTGTATCCTTCACTTCTCAGGGGTTTTGCTTAGAAATCCTGTTCCACCACTAGTCAAACTTTGGCTAAAGCTCAAAACTTTATGCCTCTCAGCTGCATTTCACAAAACACTCAATGTTTACAACACTCCAGATTAAATTATCATTGTAAATGTCTGCAAGTTATCGATATTAGTTTTAACACTCTAGATCTTCAGGTTTATGTATGTATTAGCCTGAAATCATTAAATACTACAGCTTTTGCCTGATTATTTAGTGAATATGAACTGTTCCTGAAGTGCTAATGTCATCTCTTTTCTGATACTAACCGCAGGCGTTTCTCATTCCTTTCCACAATGAAAACAGATTAGCCAAGTTGCTACAAGTCCTGACACCTGTGTAACTCTTAACCCACCCCAACACCAGCCAAGCCTACTTTCCCCAGTGACTCCCAAATCTCTCATCATTCCTCCATGCCAAACCAAACATGAGACAATGCCTTAGAAATCTCACTCGAGACCAGGGCTCAGAATGACCCAACACTCTGCATCACCTTGGGCTTCAAGTTTGCACTGGGGCCCCAGGCTTAGCTTCCACTTATTTATGTGTATTTCCTTCCACAGTACTTCTTTCTTTCCCAAATTAATAGAGTAATAGAATATCCTGAGTTGGAAGGGACTGATAAGGATCACCAACATCCAACTCCTGGCCCTTCAGAGGACCACCCCAAGAATCACACCCGGGCTTCAGTGCTGTCCAAACATGTATGTCAGGGTTAGTGCCATAACCACTTCCCTGGAGAGCCTGTTCTAGTTCTCAACAACCCTCAGGGTGAAGAATCTTCTCCTAATATCCAACCTAAACCTCCATGACAGGTTCAAACCATTCCCGCAGGCCCTTCACTGGTCACTAGAGAGAAGAAATCAAGTGCCTGCCCCTCCACTTCCCAACGAAGCCGCAGACTGCTGCGAGGTCTTCCCTCAGTCTCTCGTCCAGGCTGAAAAAGCCAAGTGACCTCATCTGTTCTTCTAACATCCCCTCTAGACCTTTTGCCATCTTTATAGCCCTCCTTTAGACATTTTCTAGCATTTCTAATTATTTCTCTGAGATTTCCCTGTGCTCTCTCTTCCGCCCTGTAGTTTTTCAAACTATCTTTCGGACCTTCGACAACAAAGCCCGAAGGCACTTTTCTCGGGGCATGGGGAGAACTTTATGCTCCCTCCCCTTGCGAGAAGCTCTGCAGAAGAGCCACCGCGTCCCCAGAGAAAGGCGAGAACGCCACACACCGCGGATGGCCGGGCAAAGGGAAGCTATTTCGGACGGGCACCGGGGGCACCTTGTGCATGTTTTTAAATCCGGGGCTCCGGCGCGGCTGCGTGTCCCCCGCCGCCCACCCGCGGTGCCGCCACCGCTGCCGCTCCTCCCCCCGCGGCCCGGCCCTTCCGCACGAGAACACGGTCCCGCTCTCCAAGCTCAGCGGCCCAGGGGAGCTACGGCGGCCGGGAACACGGCGTTTCCAGGGATTCCCAGCCGGCGGCGAGGGAGAAGGGAGGGAGAGATAGGGGGGAGTCAGCGCGCGGCTCCCCCGCGACCCCGGGGCGACTGGTGACGAGCGCCGCGAGCGCCGGCCGCCCATTGGCTGTCGCGCGGGCGCCGCGCGGCCAATCAGGGCC